>VWZZ01006210.1:179700-198242 GCA_013399095.1 Psophia crepitans
GCACCTGAGCGGGGGGAGCAAGCAGAACACAGACAAAAGGAGACATTAAAGGAAGGCAATGGCTTATGCAGTCCCTGCTCCTCAGCAGCTCCAGTCGTGGCTGGTTTTGGCTTCAGGGGCACTCCCGTGCTGCAAACCTACTGATCTTACTGTGGCTCTGCAGGGTTTGCACACGGAAACCGCGCTGGACCCAGCAGGGCACTTCACCCCCACCCCACCCGGGCGATTTCCACCTCTGCTCACCCTCATCCTGCCAGGGGAAGCCCTAACACGGCAGCAGCGCTGGCAGAAGAGCCACGGACACTGCAGCATCAGCAGTGCCTGAAGCTACACGGGCACCTTGTCCGCATCTGGGCTCCCCCATCACGAAGGGGGAGGTTTACGCGCGTGGTGCCCGAGAGAAATCCCAGCTCGGACCACGCAGATCGCACCCGGCCCGCACATACGTACTGCAGATTTCCTCACGCCAGCTCGCGGTTTAGGCACCGGTTTGGAAGATTTCGTTTCGATCATTTCTCCTGCTGCAGCACCCAGAGGCTTCGCTCTCTGGGCTTGGAGGGCCAGCTGGTAGGCGACCTCGAATGCCTGTCCCAAGGTGAGGATGATCTCATACGTCAGGTTCTTCAGAGAGAGCACAGAAAACACAAAGCCGTTAGGTGCGCAGAGTCCCCGCGCTCAGCAGCTTGCCCTGGAGACGCAGACCTCGGCAGAGCCCATCACCTTTCCATCAGCAGCTCGCACCCTGCCGCGTCCCTGGCAAAGGCGCTGAGCCCCTGTGCTGTGGGGGAGCTGGCACCGAGCTGCCCCACAGGACGACCTGCGAGCCGGCTGCAGCCCCGCAAGCATCGCAGTTCGACAGCGTTTTGCATCGTAAAGAGGAAAAGCCAAAACACCTTGTACAGCTGATTCTGCCTAAGAATAAAAGCAAGTTGTTCTTCCACACTCTCAGTGAACTGAAGGGCTGTTAAATCAGCCCATTGCGCCCAACATAATTGCGAGTGTATTAGGGTTTTGCTCACGGCATATTCCCCAGGAGGGAAAAACTCCTGCCCTGCTTCATTCAGCACAGAAGACTGCAGTAACGAAGCCAGACAAATATTCTCCTTGTTGACAGAGCTCCAAAGTAAAAGCATTTTAAGCCAGGACTCCGAAAGGAATATTTTAGGGTAGAAACACGTAAGGGAACCCTAGAACGGGCCAGATCCTGCTCTCTGACTCGCCAGTAAAACTGAGCGAGGAAGGAAATTCACCGCAAAGGACCACGACGCGCTGGGAGACGAGAAGCGATGCCCCACTCACCACATCCACGGTGCTGAAGACGTGGCAGTAGTGGTGGCTGGTCTGCAGGTCCTTGGTGATGTAGGCGAACGTGCAGAGATCCTCGGGGTCCTGAGCAGCGCAGGAGATGTTCCGGATCTCGTGCTCAGCAATGACATTCTGCAGTGTCAACCACAAGCACCCATCACCCTTCTGGGGGCGGCAAATAAACCCGGCAAACGGTGGTGGTGGCAAGCGTGTACTGGGGCAGGGAGCAAAACAGGGACTGGTGGGGAGGGGGGTCTCCCAGCCGGACCAGTCCTGGCTCCCTCCCACAGCAGGAATAAACGGCAACGCAGTCCACAGGCAGCCAGTTTGCCAAGCCTTCGGCGTTCGGGCAGCCACCACTGCCTTGGTGCTCCCCTGTAGTGCTGAGAAGCTGGGCTCCTCCGGATGGGCTGTGGCTTCTGGAGCCACTAGGTAGGACCTGCAGCCCCCCAGGCAGGTGGGACCGCAGGTCTTCTCCCTCCAGACACCAGCTTCCAGGCGTCTGAAGCTCACCTTGTTAGAGGCATCGATGAACTTCACCCCCTTGTACGTGATGGACAGTATTATGGTCGGGATCTTCTTCATATGCTCTGTGGATTTCTTCAGAAACAAGAACATTCGAGTGATCAGTTGTGAATAAACGCTCCCTTCCTCACCACCTCCCCAGCCCACCCCCAGCAACCCCCACGCCACTGCCCCACAGAGGCAGGAAAGCCTGCTCTTGGCGGAAGCAGGAGGGAAGGGACAAGGATCTGAAGGGAACCCAGTCCCCCCCCCATCAGCCACCACAGGCTGTGAGTGACCCCCCCCACCCCATCCCTGTGGCCTCCGTACCCTCATCTTGGCACAGGCATCCTGTGTAGACTCTGTCCCTCGGAGATCTTTGATCAGCATGGAGCCCAGGTACTGTTTGGAAGAGGGAGAGATGCTAAAGGCTTCAGGCAGGAACCCCTGCCGAGCCCAAGGCCCCACGAGCGGCCAGCAGCCGTGGCTGGTGGGGGACAGGTCACCTGGAGCTGGGGGGAAGCGTGACAACTCCACATGCAACAACCTGACCCCAGAGCCTCCTCATCCTCGCCATCCCCACAAGCCAAACGTCACTTACATTGGCCTCGTACCCGCAGGACTCAAAGATGAGCTTCTCCGGCTGGTGCTGCCAGTTTTGGACTGGGGCATACGGGGCAGCCAGGCTGGGGGGGCGCAGGGTCAGCTTTGACTCCCGACGGTCCTCCTGGAAGGGAGGAAACATGGATGTGAAGCCCCAACAGGGCTGACCTCCAACCTGGATTGAAACGCGGATCCCAGGAGGGCTCTTCGGGTTGACGCAATTGAGGCTCGCAACGGGCAAATCCCACAGGGGCTGGGAGGAGGCGGCACGCTGCGGGTGATGTGCCAGCGCTTGTGGAAGTGCAAGTTATCCCCAATTTTCAAGGTAAGATAGCGGCATAAACGAGCCACTGGCTCTAATGCTGGAGGCTGTGCCTGACCAGTTCCCTGGCTCTCCGTGCATCGCCCTGACTCCTCGCTGGCTCCAGAGAGGGGAACCTGCACTGAGCCGCGCAGAGGGGCCCCCAGGACACACAAAAGCACCCACTGACCTGTGCTTTGTAGTGCTCAACTCTGGCGTAGGGAGCAACCTCGGTGCCACGGTCATGTTGCCTCTTCCCGGTGTCCCCAGAGGGCAGCAGGAGATCAGCAGATCTGCCCGTGCAGGAGTCGTTCTGGCTCAGGGGTGACGATGTCTGGGACATCAAGTCCTGGCACTGAAACAAGGAGACACCAGGAACCATCCCGGTCAGCCTGCGCTGAGCCGTGCGCACCCCTCCCTCGCCTTTACGCTGTCCAACACGAAGGGTGGAACGAGCAGAGTTAACGGGGGCATCTCCTGCTCCGCAGGCTCCTGTCCCAGTGTCATCAATCCCACCATTTATTTTCTGTATGACGCCCCTGATTTGCTCCAGGACGGTTTCAGGTACGCAGCCCTTTCTGCTGAGCACGCCCCTGCCTCCCGGGAGCTCCCTCATCCCAGGAGGGCAGGAGACACCCGGAGCTGCAGGCAGGGCGTTTAGAGAGGAACAGGCTCTGCTAGAGCACTAAGTGGAGCACTCAAAGCCGCTGATGATCAACCACCCCAGAAGAGAAGCCCTGGGAGCCCAGCGAGAGAACAGCCCAGATGCCTGACAGCCTGGCTCTAACTGCAGGCAAGACTCGCTGCCCGTACGTGCCAAGCGGCCCGGCAGACAGCGTGGAAGCTCGCAGCTGCGACGCGCATTAGTCCTATTCAGCGCACTTGCTTAATTTGCCATTGACGTCCTTCCGCTCCCCACGCCGGAGCCAGGCGCTGGATCGCACCAGCTGTAGCACCAGGAAATGCTGCAAACGGCCCGTTCTCCCACACAGCCTCCCCGTCCAGCATATCAATCAGCTGATGCTGCACCAAAGGACTCCTCTTCCCCCCACCCCCGACAACCCGCCTTCGGTCTCATCGGTCTCAAGAGGACGTTTCGGAGAAGCACAGATCCTCAGCTGGCTGCCGCCCCCCCGGGCTTTTGTTGTCTGAAAAGGGGGCGGCTGAGCAGCGGGGTTTGTACGTGGCACCCTGCCGGCTCCCGAGCACAGGCTCTTGTGCGGTACCAGCGTGAACCTTCTATTTTCTTTTTTTTACACCTTTCCTAAAAAAATCCAGAGTGAGCAAGCAGGGTGCAGCAGCCCAACTTGCTTCAGCTAACGTTATTTTGGTTAAAAAGCCTTGGAAATCCAAGGGAAGAGGGAAAAGCTCTACAGCAGGGCAAGGACCAGATGTTTGGGATGGGGAAAGTCCAATCACCCCCAATATCCTGTGCCAGGAAGCGGATTTGCAAACACTGGGAGGAAGCCACACGACATGCTCGCCCCCTGCGGCGCGCTGCCCTGCTCCCGAGCTCGCAGGTTGAGCCGCGAGCTCAACGGGTTCTGCCAAGGTCCGCTCTCAAATGTCAGTTTTCAGGAAGAACGAGGAACGCGATGGCTGCCCCCCCACCGGCCCCGGTAACGAAGGGCCCGACACCCAAAGACTGCCGCTCCGAGAGCAGATCAATCAACACCCACAAATCACATCCAGTGCTATTGGACCCCCCCGCTGAGCCATGTCCCACCCGCAGGGCGGGAGGGCTGCCTCGCCTCTGGCCAGGAAACAAGGGGAAGAAGGCCAGCTCGGTGTTCCCCTCTGGCACAGGGCACAGAGGTGGGATTAACACCCTGCTACCCGTTCAGGGCAGGCGTCCGCATTGCGTGGAGGCACCTGATCCGAAGGAGCTGCCTGATGTCTCCCACAGGGCAGGTGCCCAGAATTTGACCTGCAAGGGCTGAATATTATCTTCCCCCACCCGTTTCAACAGCAGGTTGTGTCTGCACGAGTATTTGCCACTTGGTAAGGTGAAAAGCTGAACGGATACGGCCGTCCGCGTTAAGATTTCTGCCGGCACCGATGCATTCGCACGCTTCAGCTCTGGTTTGCACCGGGAAGGTGGAGTTAGACCCACAAAAGAACCAAGCTAAGAGTTGGTAAACTTGCCCACCACTTCGGTGAGACTGCGCCTGTCCAAACAAGGGGTGAGGTTTGCTGTTGTGGGGCCCAGCCACAGCAGAATTTGTACAGCACAACATCAGACCTGTAATGTGTTTTCACTCTGCCCAGGCGCTCCGGCCAAGTCAGAGCCAGCCCGGCTGCTGCACTTCCCTAGTTCTGCTTGACCACGCTTGGAGTGGGAGTACTGGGCTCTGCACAGCTCCACCAGCAGCCAAGGTGCGTCCATGGGAACTACTCATCACAAAACACTCCCTCCTCCGCACGGCCAGATGTGCAGTTGCCTCAGCGCTTCAAGAACTTTCTTCCAAAACCACCAAGTATCTGAGAACCAGGAGTAACTCAAGCTTCCAGGTCAAATCAATTTGTTTTAATAAGAAACAAGTCATTTAGGTTTTACCCTTTCCGTTTTTTAAAAAGCCATGCAATTTTCAAAGATCACTCTCTACCCTTATTACTCTCAATACTTTACCTTCAAAGGAGCTTTAGCTTAAATATTGACCCTGCAGGGTTTTTTCCCCTTGTTTATTGATTTTGCTAGGCAGAATTTCTTGTGCATGAAAGCAGCAGAGTAAGGCTGAACGTGCCTTCCCCCCTCAGCCTGGATACCCATCCAGGACCCGAGCTCTCCGTAAACATCCTCTACAGATCCCCGAGTCCCCCAGAGGTGATGACTGCTAATCAGAAGGGGGACAATTACTCCTGACAGACCCACGTTTAGTTCTTTGAAAGAAAGGGAGCAGAGAGACCCAGAAAGAGCCCCCGCCACTGCCAAGCACGCTCCGCACAGACGTGTCAGCCCGGCAGGGAACACAAACAGTGACTCACTCTCAGCTGCGAGAACCGTGGTGGCTTTGCTGGTGGCTCCTCGTACGGTCTGTCTGCAAGGGAGGCGATGATCCTCTTCCGATGGCCGAGCAGATTCACTTTCAGTACCTGGAGGGTGAGGACACAGTCACGGTGGGCTTTCCTGCCCTCGGTACGAAGTCCAGCTTCCCCCCTGCGAGCAGCGCTGTTCGCGTTTAACACAACTCCCTGCAAGTCACGGCCCTGGAGCTCAGTGCCGTGGCAAGAGAAAGGCAATACTCACGTTTACGATTTCAAGCTCCCAGAGGTTTTTCACAGTGTCGATAGAGCTGTAGCCACTCGAGAGGAAGGACTGAATGTAATCCTGCAGCCCCAAAGAGTCGAGCCACGCGGGAACTGAAGGCTGGCTGTTCCCATCACAGCCCAGGGGTTTCAACTGTAAAAGCACAAGACAGGGGTTAAAAGCGCCAGGGGGCTGGGATGCCAAGGCACATGGCATCAATTAAAACCCATTTAAAGGCCATCATCAGCTCCACTAGCTGCTTTAAAGTAAAAAAAAAAAATCACTGTCTAAGTAGGGAATGCACTTGGGATCAAGACTGGCAGAAGGACAGCCACCCCCATCCCATCCACACAGCTTGGCGGACCAATACATTCCTCCTCCTCCTCCTCCTCCTCCCTACTATTGCCAGAACCCTTCCCACAGCCCCTGCAATCCCTCTGTGGGTCACAGGAGCTGGCTTTTGTTCCCTCTGCTTTCACAGCCATGCTGGGCCATGCCCCGTCCCTGCTTCACGTGAGGGGTGCTGGTGCCAACCTTCGGGAGGGAGCGAGCTGCCTGGAGGAGCTTCCGACGGTGCTGCGGGTCACCGATCCCAATGTCCCGAAGGTCCTGGTCTTCCATGACGTTACAGCCCTGCAGGGACAGGAGGTGGGGACATGGGAGCAGAGGGCAACAGAAGCCACATCAGGTGTGGGAGCAGAGATCGCACGGGTTACAGCACGCTCCTGACCTCACCTCCCAGCCCGTCCCTGCAGCAGGAGGCGGAGGAAGGCTACCAAGGATGGCAGCTCTGCCCCACACACCCTGGGTGCTGAGAGGGCTGACACAAGAGGGGCTGCGGCACCCGCAGCATCGGTGGGGCAGAGCACTGCCATCCCTCCCTCCTGCAGCCCGCTCTGCGGAACAATCTTCCAGCCGTTCGATTTCAGGCCATCGCTTACAGCAGCCTCCCTCTTCGCCGCACAGACGCTTTAATCGCTGCATAACAGCGCCCAAGGAAACCCCCGCCCGTGTCCACGCGTGGTGCCTGAGAAGGGGCACTCGGCTCTGCTCAGCCTCCCTCCGTGGCCACAGAGAAATCTGAATTTCTTTCCGTGAGAGCAAACAACCCGGCGAAGGTCAGATTTATCCTCTGTCCCTCGGGCAGGGAGGCAACCCATGGCGCTCCGGCACAGACGATCTGGTGGCCGCACACCGCTCCTTTGAAGCCCATTTTCTGCCCCCCCCCTCCCCCTGCAGAGTGAGAGCCGGCGCACGCAGAGCGCTCTGACTGCACCCCTCTCTGTAGAGCCTCCATCACAACCTGCTTCCCTGCCCCTCGTACCTGGGGAGAGCTCAGCGGGAAGCCCGGGCACGTCTCCCCATGGCTGGAAGAGCCACGCTGCTGTTTGACCGAGGGCTCTGGCTCCAGCCCGGACGCCCCTCCGCAGACCTGCCTCCCTCTGCTCTCAGGAGAGTCACAGCTGAAGGTCTGAGCTGACAGCGCTTCGCTGTTCCACATTTTGGTTTTCTAAGAGAAACCTAATTAAAATTGGCTGTCGGGCAATACGCTGCTGCAAGGGCAGGCAGGCTGTGGGAACAGCGGGCTGAATGGCCAGGGCGTCGGGAGGGAAAGGCGAGAGGAAGGTCGCCAGGTATCCTCTTTGAAGGGCAGCAAGTGTTTTATATTCCTTTCCACCCTGCACTTTCGGCAGTATTTCAGCACGTACGTTTGGCCAAGCGCTACCTGCTTTAAACGCAACAGCGAACTGTGAGAGCAGCGAGCTGCTCCTGAGCCGCCGACCCACCTGAGCGTGCCCCGGCGGGGCAAGCTGCCGCCTGCAAGGGAGGAGGAGGAGGAGGCACAGCCCTCCCCACCGCCCCTTCCCCTCTCAGGTGCTCCTGCACAAGCACACGGGCCTGTTTTCAGCCCGGGCAGCCGGCGGGGAGAGCTCGCCTTTGGTGATGGCTTTACGAGAGCCACCGGGTGCGTTTCATGGAGCCGGGTGCCAGTCCTGCAGCCAAACGCCGGCCAGCTCGGTCCTGGCAATGCCAGCGTCCGCTTGGTCTGTGCCTGGCCTGTGACAGCACCAAGGACGGGCAGCATCGCTCCCGCAGCTCCACGGCCGGCTGCGGGAACTGCTGGGGTGGGTGCCGCGGGGTTCTCTGTCCCCCAGAGCTGCTCCTCCCCGCAGAGGTAAGTGTTCAGAGAAACAGAGAATTAACGCTACGGATAAGAGACGCCCGAAGCAACATCGTTGGGAGAGCTGCCCTCAGAGGCCAGACTGCAGAGAAACAATTATTTAGCAAATGACAGCAGCAAATTAAAGCAGCGGGTGGCGGGGAAGCAGGGCCCTGCAGGCACTCCCTGACCGTCAGCACCCAGCACCGAGGCAGAGGCTCCTCTGCCTCCGCCCGCCCTTGGCAGGCAGGGATGCCCAACCCTCAGTTCCTGGCAGGCCACGGCGGGGACCAAGACCGCAGATCTGGAGCAGAGTACAAAAACATTTGTCCAAGAGTTGTTTAAACAGCAGAAAGACTAAAGTCGGGACTAAAAGCCCTGCAGCCGGTGGTTCGCTCCCCGTTCTCCAAAAGGTCAGTTTATACCAGCGGGCTGCAGCTGGGAAGAGCTACGGCCGCTGCTCAGGACGGCACCGTGGGCGGGTGGCAGCTCTGCAGGGGCACAGGGCCACACCGATCCCTGCCTTGCCTTTCTTGGATCGCGCCCCCGTTCCGCAGGCACGGTCACGTGAAACCCCTGGGTCTCACCAGCGCGGTGACGCTACACACAAAGCCCTGGGCAAGGGTGTAACTACGTCAAAAGCTGTTCCGGGCACCTCTCGATTGCACAAAATAAATTTAAAAATTTATCCGTCCATGAAGAGGATCCGTCCATCAAGAGCAAACCCCGTACGTGCGTGACGCGGCGGCTGCCGCTGTCAGAGGCAGTGACTAGCTTGTTAGCCACAGCACACCACCAAAAAAAGCCCATCCCTCCCCTTTCATGCTCACGGATTTTAAGCCGAAGAGCCACATTTAATATGCATTTCTGTAACAGCAGGAGAGCGTGTGCTCAGCTCAGGGGAAGAGGGAGAGGATTAAAGGCAGATTAACTCCCCTGACACACGCCTTACCTGGCACAAGCGTCTTTGCACGCTGCAGGTCCCTGGGAAACCACACGTGTGCATGGAATTCATCTCCCAGAGAGAGACGACTTTTAAAGGGCCTTTTTAAAAGGACAGAAGAGGGCTAGAGCAAGTGATGGGATTTCACCCACAGCCTGGGAGGCAGCGGAAGGGACTGCCTCACCCGAGTCCCGGCAGCAGGTTAACATCGCACCCGCGGTTCCCGACAGCTCAGCCCGCTCTGCTCCCCGTGACCTGCCCGTCCCGGGGCTCTGCTGCTTAGTCCCTCTGTAATGAGCTGGGGACGCCAGGAGGATGCCAGCACAGGCACGGCTCCAGGCAACCCTCCGCGCACCAACCAGCACGGCAAGAACGGTTTGCACCTGAATGAGCTGTGACAACGGCGGGGAATAATGTTCACATATAAGAATTAAACGTGCTGATCCCATTTACCTTTTTACTCATGCTTATTCTCCAACGCTGAGCCTTTTTGGTGTCAATCCACGCCAGCACAGCAATGCCTGGCTCCCAAACTAGCAGCTCACACTCTTCCCAGGCCGCCTATCTCAGCGCCAGGCTGAGGCAAGGCAGTAGGTGTTCTCCCACTTCTGGCATCTCAAATTCAAGGAAAACTGCTTGCTATGTAGCGAGGATACAAGGTAGTTAAATACTTTAAAGCCTTTCTCCAACACTCCTTATTTTTATGTGTCACGTTAAATTCCCTCAATGCCAGTCCATATTCTCAGGGCACTTAACAAGGTTAGACAAAGCATAGCAGCTCCGAACTCCTCGTCACAGCCTGCTGCGCACGAGCCTCCGCTTACAGAAACGTCCTTTAAGCCCACCCGGATTTCATCTCCAAGGAAAAAAAATAATCTCACACTAAAATAGATAATTATATGCAAACACACTAGAGATCTTTTAACCTTTGCCAACCAAACGGATGAGCTGTTTAAACCGGACTTTAAACCTGAGTGCGTTTAACACACCGTTCAGACAGAAGGCAAGGGGCAGAGATGCTCCACCCGCGCCACCGCCGTCACCTGCCTCTGACCACGCTCCTCCGGTGCGGCAACCGCCACAGGTCTGGTTAGTGCCCTGCTCGGGCTCCTGCACCTGCAAAACCGCCCCTCTGCCCAACCAGCGGTAATGACTTTGCACAAAAAGCCCCCCCGAAGCGAGGAGGGGTCCCAGCCGCGCTCTGCTGCCGCTCTCCTTCCCCGCTCTCCTCACGGCCAGCCCCGTCCCTCCTGGCCTCCGCACGGCCGGGCACCGGGCTGCTGAAGGCTCGCGGGTCTCTCCCCGAGCCAGACAAGAGCCTTTCCTTTGTTGTAAGGAGGAGGGGAGGCCCGGAGACGCATCCACAGCCAGCAGCTCGTGGGGGAAAAAGGAACAAGGCATTCATCAGCAAGATGAAACAAACCCTCATGGTGCTCACAGAGAGATGGCCTGGATGCAGGGCTGCAAAATTTCGGAAAAAATTGCTGAAGGGGTTTTTCTGGGGACTTGATTTTTAAAGAATATCCCAATGCAGATTTTGGGTTCTTTGTTTTGGTTTTTTTTTTTTTTTTGCTTTTTAAAGTTTTTTTTTATTTTATCTAAACAAAGGTCCCCTTTGGTGCCAACAGAGGTCTGCAGCCAGGTCAGACGCCATCTCCCAAGCGCCCTGCTGAAGGCTGCGGATCACTCCTGGCTCCAGGCTGGCGGTCAGCCCCGTCCCAGGTCCTCTGAGGACGCATCCAGCACGTACCCAAGGCAGGGAGAGGGACGCTCCCAGGGACTCGCTCTGCTGTTAGCCCGCTCCTCTATGATCCTCCAGCAGCAGCCACAGAAACGCCAATTAGAATCAAAAAGACTTTCCAAGACGTGTTTCAGGCTTTATCCGTTGCGACAAGTGCTTTTTACCTTGCCCGTTTCCCCCGGCTGCGGGGCCACGCGGAGCGAGCTCAGCTCAGGGCTGCACCCGGGCCAGCGCCCTCGCTTTCACCCACACCAGGGGAGTGGGGGGCACCCAAAGCCCTGTTCACCCCCACAGCTCACCCTTTTCTCCTCGCTTCCGCCAGGACCTAGCTCAGCACTGCCTGCACTGCAGGTGGCTGGTTCAGGGTTTGTTCCTCCAACACACATCACTGCGTTCATCCACATTTTAGTACAGTACCAGGCGTGCATGTTAATCAGTCTTGGTAGAAAAGTCTTTGCCAATTTTTTATTCCCAGAGGAGCTGGGATGGTCCCTAAAAAAAAAAAAAATCCACCAGGAAATAGAGGCTGAATTATTTTTTTTTGCAATGGACACAGAAGCACAATTTCACCCCTAAGTTTCAGCTGCATTAGGTCGAGGAGGGGAGTATTTCTGCAGCGGGGTGAAGCACCCATGCAGCACCCAGACGAGCTGCCCTTTGCTCCCACTGGCAATCCAAAGAGCCTGAACGATCAGCCCAGCCACAGACATCTGAAATTGTGCAGGATGAATCCCAGTCCCCGGGTCCAAACTGGCAGAGACCGGCTCCCAGACAGTCCGGAGGGGCTTTCAAGCCCCAACCTGGCCTTCAGCTTCCTCAGAGCTGAACAGTGCGTGGAGACACACACACGACCATGAGGGGCGTCTCTGAACCCCATCTCTGCCCCCCACATTGCCCCAAAGGAGGGCAGAGATCTGCCAGTGACCCGCGTCCTCGTCCGGGCTGTGCCGGGGAGCCCCAAGGGACGCCGGTGCGGCCGACCCGCCTGCAGAAACACAAGCGTTCAGAGAAAGGGTCTGCTTTGGTCATGCTTCACATCTTGCACTGTAATTAAACAGCCTGCAAAGCTCCAGGTTTCTCATTAAAGGAAAAAACCCCACAGTCAGAGGTTACATTGCAGGAAGGTAGCGTCCCCTCCTGCTAGTTAGGTGACCCCGAAGGCAAGCGTGCCAAAATCGGAGCTGCTGAAATCTGCCAGCAGCCCTCCTCCAGCCGGGCACTCTGCAGGCACTTAACTACCCAATTTTCAGACGCTGCTTCTTGCACAGAGCCTGGCCTCCGTCCATCCTCTCTTTCCAGCTAAGGAAGGGCCCGAGGCAAAGAAAGTTTCGTCCAGGACGCGCAGCCTTACCCAGCCAGCAACGCAGTTTAATGAATCCCGACTGCCCCCCCGAGCTCACGCTAACGCCAGTGTGGCCGCTGTTACTAACCCCCCTGTTAAAGACCGGCGAAGGACCGCAGGGGAGACGGGGACCAGAATGTGTTTGCTATTAAAAGCAACAGATGCAAAACCCAAACACAGCTTTTCCAGACTACAAAGGCTTCTGCGAATATCTATAGCAGAGTGCCTTCAGCTGGATGAGCCAGCGCATCCATTTTTCCTCAGATTAATGCACACAAAGCTTTTTTTCTTCCCCCCCTCTCAGTACATTCAGGACAATTTGCATCTTGTCGAGGATTTTGCTGCCACTGCTGTTGCTTTAACTTTTGGCAACCAAAAGCCTGATGTGGGAGACGGAGACGCATCCAGCTCGCTGTAGACCACGCAGCAAGTCCTGAAGAGAGAGGGTGCACCTTCCTTAGCCTCACCACCACTCAGATTCCTTCTTTTCAGATGAAGAAAGGATCAGGAACCTTCACTTTGGTCATCTCGGTCCTGGCTAGCTGCAGCTTTCGGCAATGTCACGCAAGCAGGCAGTACTGGCTTCGCAGTCGACGCAGCGGCTCAATTACACGCCCAGCAAGGGGATTTGCCAAGCCCTGCCTGAGCTCCTGGTTACCCCCGCTGCCAGAGCTGCAAAAAGCCACCGGGCTTGACAGCCCCGCAGCCTTGGGCAGCATCCTGAGGGTCAGGGAAGGCAGCAAAATTCAGAAAGATGAGGAAAAAGCCCCGCTAATATCTCTTATTCGACAGGACACGAGCAGCTAATGCCTCGTTAATGGACTAATTTATAAGCTTGTCCTAGAAAGGAGCTTGAGTTCTGCCTGTGTATCTGCAGGATTTGCACTTGGGGGCTTTTCACCCCAGACCCCCACTGACAGCACAGAGCATCACCTCCTCTTACAGGCAAAAATAGCTACAAATTCCCCAAATAGAGCCTTGAGCACAGACAATGCTGAATGCCTACAGCTCTGCCAGCCGTCCCTGGCTGCTCAGCCCCCCCAACAAACCTCCACCGGTGGCTTTCTTATCTCAGAGAAGGCTGATGACCCCAAAGCTGGGACCGGCACACCCCAAATTCAGAGCCAGGGGACCAGCACTCGACCACACAAATACGTATTTGTAATGGGCCCCGTGATCCACAGGGTTTCATACCCTCACTGCCATTGCAATTTGAGGGAGTTCTGTGGAAACGAGGGGAACAGAAGTATTTGTTTAGCTCAGGGCAAGACAACGGAGCCCCAGCTCTTCAGAGAGCACCGACTGTGGAAAAGGCTCATACACAAAAAACCTACAATAAATCCTAGATTAGCACACAGCCACTTCATTTTTGTTTAATTCTCCTCCCCATGCAGACTGGCAGCGTGACAATGGCAACGGAGGGAATCGGTCATGGTTGTCAAGTTCAGGCAATTTTATTGAGAGAAAAAAAAAATTAATTGCTACTTTAATGGCTTTTTAAATGTTTATTGGGCCTGGAGCTACTAATGAATCAAATTTAAGCATCCTCTAAATTGCCAGTTCTGGTCCACCCACTTTGCTCCTCAAAATCCACTCTGGACTTGCAGTTCTCCGTGAAGTCCGTTTCCACCATGTGGGGGCCTTCAGCACAGCTCTGCTGCGTTTGCCCGCCCTGAGCCGTGGGCGAGCGGCTGAAACGCTCCCTCAAACCCCGGACCATCGCACACCGCCGCCCTCACCACTCCCTTCCAGAGAAAACCCCCAGACCCCACGCTGTCATGGACAAAGCACAGGCCTTGCGAACCACCCAAGCAGCATCTGAAACCCACCGGAGAGCTGTCAAAAAAAAATGTATTTTATTGCACGGATCTATTCCCACTCAGACGCTTGGCAGGAACCTTTACGCAAGGGTCCAACTCCGCTCTTACAGGGCACCAAAATCAGTCTGGGGACCAAGGAAGAAATGCATTTCCATTTGGTGGTGTTAGGTTGATGGTTGGACTCGATGATCTCAGAGGTCCTTTCCAACCTTAGTGATCCTATGATTCTAAGGTTGGCAGCAATGAGAAGCAGCAGACAATACCATGTAGTGGTGCGATGCACTCCCTGCCTACGTCACACAAAGGAAGGCCACTTCAGTAGTAAATCTGCCAGCCGGCGTGAGCCAGGCCCAAAGGGATCCCCAGACAGGATCAGCAATCGTTGGAGGGTACGTTGCCAGCACCTCTCGCTGTATTTACTTCCCCCCACACCAACTCACAGGCTCAGTCACCGAACGCTGCCGCAGGGCAGAGCTTTGCGGCACAGGCTTTGGGCAGACCAAGTCCAGAACCAACCGCTCAAGAGCTTCTGCCTGGATGAACAGAGCTTGCTTCAGGCTGAGACCAAGCCTACCCGCCCAGGCACAACCTATGCACGGAGCTTACCTGGGTCTATACGAAAGTACTCCCCAACAGATGCAACCACACCAAGCTTTCTCTTCGTTTCACTAAGCGTAGAAGCAGTAAGACCTTGTTGGTGGGATCTCTGGTAGGTCCCTGTTCTTCACAGACCATTACTGGGAGCAAAACACTACCGGAATACATCGGTTAAGTTTTCCCCAGATGACTACTATAAAATGACAAGCTTTATAGGAAAAGAGAAAAAAGCCCTGGGGCACCCACGTTCACAGAGCATGCTAAAAGCCTGGCTGCTGCCCAGGGGACCAGCATCTGCGAGCCAAGCTGGGTAGTTACGCCGTGAATCATGCGGAGCAGAGAATTCACTGAGGACACCAGGAGATGCCCCCTGCTCCAGCAGGACAGGTATCGGGTGAGAAATAAAGATCATGGAGATACGACTCTAGGTCAGCCAGCACCCCCAAAACACGGGGGGACCCAGCTCCGTGCTGGGAGGGCTGTCCTCAGACCCAGGCTGGCAGACTTCGAGCTGCACTTCAGCTCTGCTCACACACCACGCCAGTCCCTCAGCTTTACATTTTCATCAACCCTTGGCTTGTGCACACACAGAGGAGAGGAAGGCTCTTTCGTAACGAAGACCGCCACAGGCTAATCTAACACGGTACTGAATTACATTTAAACAAATTAATGTCAGTATTCTAAATTTTTTGCAGACACCCCGTTCTTCCAATGCCATCATGTTTCTACCACTTCTCCCCAATTATAAAAACAAAAAAACCCAGAGGAGCCCACGGCACTACACAAGGAGAACAGATTTCTGTTTCTGACGCTGTCTCATTGAATCAGCATTAGCTGCTTTCCACACATTCCATGGGAATCCAGGCTTGAACAATAAAAAAAAGCAATAAAAAAAAAGGTTTGTGTTCTGTTTTACCTGCTCAATTGTGAATCAAAATATCTTTGGACTGAATAAAAAGTTCAACTACAGAATAACGGTACAATTGCCAGAGCATGTGAGGTTTGCCCTTCTCAGATGTCAGCCTGAAAAGTTGTCTGGGGTAGCAGCAAACATTCATCCCTCCAAGGGAAGGGAAAAGGTTTTGCAAGCGTCTCAGACACATTTATGGGATCTGTGGGATCACAAAATACTGTAGTGAGGGTGCAGGTAGTGGCATTTCCTCCCCAACTTCTGTGGGGGAATTCCACCGTGAATTACTGCAACTCCTTCTCACCCCGCTGGCAGCACCCCCTCTTTCCCCAAACACAGCAGAGTCCAGCCCGGCCTTTCCCTGGAGGGCGTTCGGGTGTTTGCGCTGGGATGCACAGCCCATCTCGGGGCAAAACCAGTTTCCCATGTATGTGCCGCCGGGGCGCTGGCGATCACAGGAGACACGACGGGACCAAGCTGTGGGAGCACCAGAATCCCTCTTGGTCCATATTCCTGGGACATTTTTCCTGCTCTTACAGCTCCCCCAGCTCATTACTGGTCAAGGCCAATTAAGTCGATCTACAGTGCGTTCTGAATGACACTGCTCACTCATCGCTAGCTTTGAGACCTGACCTTTCATTTTCCTCCACTGGTGAGGGATGAGGCAGTGGGTCTCCTGAAACCCCGGCAGACAGAAGGGCTGCGTTCCTCCACGTGGGAGGTAGCAGGGCTGGCTCCTTTTGGAGGGTGGGGTAGTCTCGGTTCATTAGTGCTGTTAACATTTGGCATGCAATTCTGCTGAGGATTTTGTTCCACAAAGCTGTATTTTTGCTGTGTCAAGGACAGCACAGCCCGTGCCAGCAATACTCAGCTAGCAGCTTCCATTCAGTTATGTTTATCCATCACACAAATAAACCTTTCCCCTCTAATGGGGAATTTGAAGCCCTATCTCCATTTTAGCTATTTTTTATTATTTTTTTTTATATCCCCGGCTGGCTGAACAGGCTGCTCTTTGAATTAAAGCCCCGCATTAAAGGCAGAAGTTGAGTGTCACAGCCCGATTGCCCCAAGCCAGCCATGCTGGCAGTGAAGGTCACTCCGTGGCAAGGGAGAGGATGAGCAAAAGAATCTGCTCCCTTGGTCTGCGGGGTCTGTGCTGGAGAGCAACAGCAAGAAAATCAGGGAAAGCCTTTTTCCTATCATTGCCTATTAACACCACAACAACGCTGTCGTAGGTGACTTGAAGGGAATATAAGAATTTCTCCAGACACAGAAATCTGGCCCAATATGCAGATGTTAGTATTTGGAAAGAGAGCTCAGTCTTTTAGAAAACTAAGCTATCCAAACCCACCTCTTACAGCCCCTCTCCTCCCTCAGCCAAGTTAAAAGATCACACACCATCTGAAATAAACGTAGACTTCAGTCCCTTCCCGGAAACCCCCACAAGTAAGCTTTAACGTCACGTCAAACTGGCGTTTAAATAATCCTGCTGACTGGCGTCAGCGATGCCCACCCTTAACTGGAGTCAATACTTGATCAAGATCCCTCCCTCTGAACTAGTCATCAACGTTCTCGGTTTGGCATTTGACCGTGGAACCGGTCGGCGGCACCGAGATGCTCTCGCGTGCCGTATCAAACACCGCGGCATTGTGTTTTCTTCTGCAGATTTAACAGGAATTTTACATCACGGAAGCACCGGTCCAGAAACTCTGCTCTCAGTGCTGGATCAGCGAGGCCAGCGCTGCAAACGGAGCCTGCAGCGTCCCACCCCAGCTCCAGTTCCCACAACACCCAGTGGCCGTGTCAGGACGACAGTCATTGCGTTTATGCACCGACACTCGCGATTCCCTTCTCCGTACCGCGGTTCTGCTCACTACTTCTTCCCCACTAACCAAACACAAGCCCTCAAAAACCCCTGTAAGTTCCAAAAGTGAGAATATTCCCAACAAGCCCTGTCTGACAGCGCTCAGAACTGGCTGGTGCTGCAAGTAATACTCTATTATTTGTCCTGAATTCCCCCAAGAGAGAAACGGTGCTGGTGGAGACACACACAGACACGAGGAGGGTCAGTCCTGGCTGCAGCCATCGCTCTCTTACCGAAGCAGACCTGAACTGTCACAGAAATTTCTAGGTTGCTGACACCTGAAGTGCTGATCTCACAAGCTTGGGGTCCTGCTGGAGCACGAGGCCTCCAGCCCCAAGTTACTAAAACTTTGTCGCAGACGAAGAACTGGAATTCCCAACGGCAGAGAAGCCCCAGCTCACCCTTCACAGCCCACCCCAGCGACCTGCTGAAACACTCTTCTACCTGCCCTTTTGATGGGAAAACCTGTAAAACGTTCACATTATGGTTTACATCTCCAACCCTGCCTCTTCGACGTAACCCTGAGCGCTCTGCGTTTCTCCAAAGCCTCTTTCCGCTGTCGCTGCTGCCTGTTGAAGCACACGAGCAGACCCCCAGAGAGGGTGCAGGATGATGACTGCCCCCTCCCCGCTTCTCCTCGGTGCTGCTGGAGGCGCAGCTATGCCGGCCGGTCGCGTGTCCGGAGAGCACAGCTAATCACCCAGTAACGAATCTCCGCGTTTCTGAAGGGAATGGAATCATTATTCTTGGAAACGACGCACGTTTCTGCCTTCCTAGAGTAACAGCTGATTAAGCAGCCCGATATATTTACAGAGCACTTTTCAAATCGCTTTACCATGCTGTGCACTCATGATTCATTCCCCTTTTCTGGGGGGTAAAGGCTTTTGTAATACCGGGTGTAAACGGACACAACAGCCGACGGAAAATACACAGGAAATCGGGAATGCCTGGAGCCAGGACCGGCTAAACCAAAGGCTGTAAGAGCACTAAAAAGCACCGGACAGGCTTCTGCGCCCTCCAGTTTTTGTCCATACTGGGTAGGCAGTACATTTTAAACATCTCTTTTTCTTAAAGAACCGCGCCGAACGCCACCGTGCCGGCAAACGCCAGCCTTCACCCAGTCCCCACCGCGCTCACAGGCTGCGCTCGTCGCTAGGACAGTTCCCTTCGTCCTGCTCCAAGTGCCTGCCTCCCGCAGGCTGAG
>VWZZ01006210.1:198296-252559 GCA_013399095.1 Psophia crepitans
CAGCGCTATATGCAGGGAGTAACGCAACGCAAAAATCCTGCACGGGGAACAGGAGCCTCGCTGTATCAAAAGACCCCAACTTCTTAACTTTTGCTACTAAAACTTAATTAGCCTTGTAGCCCAGCTGGCAATTTGCAAACCATTGCCCAGCATTCTTTGGACCTTGAAATATTTAACATAATGAGGCCCTAATAGGGACTAATCCTTTCACAGAAACCCTTTAACTCCAGGAAAATGATGCCACTTAGTTTGAAATATTCTTCATTAGCAATTGAAAGTGGGAGTTAATAAAGAAATTGTTATGTAAAGGGGAGGAGGAATGGACAGCCTGCCACGCCAGGAGCATCCAGGTCCTCTCCGTGCTCACTGCACTAACCAGCTTCAGTGTTTACAACTATTTCAATAATTCATCTGAGAACATCAAAACCGCTACTAAACCCAAATTAACTACTTGCTCCTCATTTGCACTGCGTCCGAAGGTTTTACTCCCACATCAGATGCTGAAGGCAAGTAACACCACAGAGGAAAAGAATCTTAATTATTCAACTTTCACACTGGACTGACTGTATTAGCCTGAAGTTCCCAGGACCTGGATGAAAGGAAAAGCCAGGCTTGGCACGGGTGCCAGAGCCAGCTTCCTCGGAAAAGGGATAAGCAGCAAAATAGAAACCAGCCAGGGTTTGCAGGAAAACTTTGTTAGATTACTTGAGCTTTTAAAATTGAGAGGAATGAGTGAGGAGCGTGTGTCCCACCTCAGCAGAAGCGGATTTCCTACACTGGGAGCGGCCGCCCAGCACGGGATGGGGACAAAACCCCACAGCCAGCCGTGAACAATAGTAAAAAGCAACTCGTACCGCACCCCCCCCCGGGTCACGACATGAGAGGCGCAGAAGGAGTCTTCCCTCCCCCGGACCACCCTGGCGTGCAGGGGATGCCGAAGCCTCTCCCAGAGCTGCGCGTGCCGCCTGAAGCACAGCGGTCCCAGCGCCCAGCCAAGGGCTGGGACCAGCGGGGTGGGACCCCAGGGACCCCCGGAGCGCAGCAGGAGCTGTCCCCGGTCCTGCACGGCTGCGGCAGGGCTGGAGCCCTGCGAGGACGCCAGGGCCTGGGTGGGGGCAGCTCCCCCCAAATCCTCCCCAGGGAAGAGGGAAGGTGCCGCAGGGAGCTGCGGGAACAGGGCACGGAGCAGGCAGAGGGTGCGTGGCGAGGCCCGCCGGCAGGTCCGCTGCTGAAGGCGCACGAAGCGCCGTGAAATCCAGCTCTGGCCCTGCCAGGCTACGGGGAGACAAAGGGACAAGCCGCTTGCCACGGAGGCCAGGAGGTACGGCTCGATACTGCCACGGTATTCAGCTCTTAGGGGTGCTTGGAGATCCCACATTCACAGGGACATTTATCCTGTTGGTCAGGCCATTTTTTAGAAGCAGAATTCCGTCCTGCCTCTAAGCGCTCCTGCTGACGCTGCTCCGATGGGCACTTCCCTGCCCCTCCACCCATGCTCTATCCAGCCTCCCCGTCTCTCCCCAGCCGCCTCCCACGCACCCTCCGCACCTTCCGATGGCCGCTGTGGTTTTCCGAACCCCCTTCACGCAGCCCACAATACAGCTGCCGAGCGCACAGGGATGCCGCCGTACCAAAGAGGTGCCCCCGCTCCCTTCCCAAGGAGGACATTACATTAGCCCCAGTGACTTCTCCAAGGGTTTACATCCATTTTTAGAAACCTTTATTTGCAAAACGTGCAGTCCGCACTCAAAACCCATTTCTTTAAGCCATGCAGGAAGCATGGCTTGGTCCCCCAGCACCAAGATTTTCTGTCTTTGCAGTTCCATACGGATTCTCAGATTTTTTACACCGTGCAGCTTTAAGTTTCTAGACACCGGTTATTAAATAAAATCCCTCAACATTAAGCATTACCATCTTGTCATCACTGGGTTTCAGAGCCAGCAGTGTCAACTCAATTAAGTACAGCTCATTAACATCCTGCCTGCATGCTTAGAGTAAGGCTACTTCCAAAGAGAGTTCAACACACCTCCTTCATAACACAGACTGCTCAGTGACTGCATCAAAGCGCCAGTGAATTTCAGTTCCGGAGTAAATCGGACAGTAAAGATTTAGGGGGCAGAGTAAATAAAAATTTATATCAAAATTGCAGCAAAAAAAATACAACATCTGAATGAAACGTGAAGATGAATGACCCTGACCCCACAACAACCCTCATTTCTTCATCTAACCTTCTACACACCCCCAAGACCCTTCTGCTGGGCTGCAGCACCCGGGTTTGCTCTGCAGCGGACGCAGGGTATCGATAACCAGTAAAGTTTTGGCCAACACATTTGTTAGAGCCCGCGGGTCCCACCCAGGAACTTACCAGGAAGCGGACATCATCAAAGCCGTTCAAAAGCAGCTTACTCTCATACTGCTGCAGGCCAATGGACTCCAGCCACTCCCCGACACTCTGCTCCAGCATCCGCGAACCTGACGAGAGAGGAATCGGCAGACGCTTGAAAAGGGAAAAACCGTTAAGGCGGTAGCAGCGGCACTCTGAGGAAGACAGATGGCATTGCCACATCATAGTCATTACCATAAAGAAACTCAAAAAAATTATGCTCAGAGTACAACAAATCAGCTGGCAGACAGTTCCTCTTGTGCGCACAGACCATGGACAACAAGCTTCCAGCGCCTCCGCGGGCTCCGGGTTTAACTGGTATCCCAGTTAACACTCAGAAAACACCTTGCCCGGGCTCCTGGGACCGTGACATCACATGCACTGCTCTCAGGGCTCGGGCGAGCTTCTTGCCAGGCAAACATACGAAGCCCAACCCCACGGGGACGCGGATCCACTCCTCGGCTCGGCTGAAGGGGGCGGGAGGAGGGCAGCAAACTTTCCCCCGCGGCATTCCCAGCCAGGCGCAGGTACGCGGGAACGGAGCGGAGCCGCTCAGCAACGCGCAGAGCCGCGCGGGTCCTCCCGTCCGCGCAGGTTCGGCTGCGCTGCCCTGCTCAGCGGGCCGGCAGAGAGGGCCAGGCAGCAGCTAGAGAGAAAATGCATCTTCATGCAGCCGAGACACAGAACGGACACGACGGACTTTCCGAAAAGCAGCAGAAGCCGGACTAGAGCAGCTGTCCGCAGGGAGACATGCAAGACAAAGAAAGCACACAGACTGCAGCAGAAGAAAAGAAGGGCTTATACTTTTTTTCCCCAAGCAGTCCTGAAAGAGGCAAACCATGGCAAGGGCTTTTCCTCTCCGTTACGGTGTTAAGAGGAGCAGAGGCGTGAGTGACCCCGAGCACGAGTCTGAGAGTCCTGGCACTGTCATTTTACCACCTATCCGGCCGCACGGCATTTCAGCACGCTGCTCGGACCGGGCTGGCTGCACTGGAGGGTCTAACTACACCGCCGCGCTGGGTGACAGCAAGAGAGACAGAGGAATCAATACGGTTTTCACCCAATACATTCAGTCCTGCCAGGGGTTTGGTGCATGCTTGTATTTCCCCTTCCTTCATTTTCTTCAGCTAAGCACAGCGGCTGCACCCCAGCCCCTCACTCGAACAGGCAGCAGCTCTGGAGGAG
This sequence comes from Psophia crepitans, assembly GCA_013399095.1. Lineage (NCBI taxonomy): Eukaryota > Metazoa > Chordata > Aves > Gruiformes > Psophiidae > Psophia > Psophia crepitans. The sequence continues at coordinate 201,865 of VWZZ01006210.1, forward strand.
GAGGCATTTTAGTTCCTTGCTTCCAAACCACGTCAAAACAAAAAGAAACCAAATACAAGCACGCTCTCTTCCTGCAGCAGCTCAAGACTGAGACATGCCCTGGAACCTCCTCTCTGCCTCTGATAAATGAGATTCTTCCCAGCACCCCACGGAAGCTGTGCAGACAAGCTCTCCCTTCCCTCACCCCTGGATAAAGAGTCCGGTGACTTGCTACTCTCCTCTAGAAAAGCTTGAGACCTTAAATATGACAAAAAAGAGTTCAGAGATCTCCTTTTCATCAGGAAATTTGCTGCGCAAGACAGGCAGAATTTTTGAGGCTTCTTAGCACATCTGTTTCAAGGGTATACGCAAATACAGAGACGATCAGGAAAACCAGGTTTGCTTTCTTTGAACCTTCAGGTCAGCTGAAGCTGTCTGGTACCTTCCAAGCCATCCTTCCCACCCCCGCCCGCTGCAATGGCTGCACAACGCAGAGCTCACGGTGTTCTCTGGAAATTCTTGGGGTAAGGGATCCCGCTGCTCTGGTCCACAGGAGAGCTCCTCTGCCAGGCGAGCCGCGCTCGGCGAGTTCGAGAGAGCTGGGCAGTCTTTCCAGTGCACACTGCAGCACGGGAAACGCAGAGATCACAAAAGGTTTCCGTCTCCCTCCCCTAACGCAGCCCGAGCAGAAGGGCAGCATCTAAACCTGGAATTTATGCAACCAGCTCCTGCTCGCCCAGGGTCTCCATCCTTCCCTTCCATCGATCCTTGCTGGTCCGCCGGCAGCCGTGGCCCCTCACCAAGCGATTGTGCGTCCTTGCAGAGCGCTGCAGCGGCGTGCTTTGTCTGAAGGCAGCGAGCTCCACGCTTGCCGTTCCACTCTCAGTCCTGTCTCCGGCTCTCACACTGCCTGTCCCTCCCTTCTCTTCATCCTCTTACCCCTCCCAGCTTTTCCATCCACTGTACAAGCAGCGAGCAGCCTTCACAGCAGAAGCTGCAGGAGAGGGGAGGGAGGCGGCAGCTTTATAACTCTCCAGTGGAAATTACTGACTTCTCAGTATTTACCCGATGATGGACTACACGGCTCGGGTTTTCAAAAAATGATGTTACAGGTCTGCTTTGACAGTTCCAAGTGATTTGTGGCTCGCTCAGAATTAATTTATTGCCAGAGAGGTGAGGAAACTGCCTGCTGCCTACTACAGCATTTCTAGCAGCAGTCAGGCTGTTGGCAGGGGGAATGAAACCACAGCGGCTCCTTCCTCTGAGCTCCTGAATTTCGTTTTAAAAAATTATTTACTCAGCCTTTTGTACACTCATAAATGTACTTCTGCTTTTAAAAAGGAAAACTGCAGTGACACCAAGTGCAGGTCTTCTGGTTTTAAAACCACTTCAAATCAAGACAAAATGCAGGGGGCGGGTATTCAGAGGGAGAGGAATGGAGGGGTTTACTTTAAAAAGAAAAATAAGAGAACATCCTGGACTGCAAGTAAGGAAGACTCAAATACACTGAATATTTGCATGTTACAAGGATGACAGGGGAGCGAGTGAACCCCAGTCACTGTGCCCCCCAGCAAGAGCCTGATCACAACTTCCAATTAAAACAAACTCCTTATTCTCAGCTCCATCCTTCTTATGCTCCACACTTCAGGAATCCTCCCTTTAAAAGGTCTGGGGATGGCAGGGGGGGGAAAACAGTCAACAGAGAATAGATAGAAATAATTCAGAGTGTTTAAAAGTGTTCAAAAAAAGCAAGCCAGGCAATTCAGCTCCTCTTGCAAGACATTTTTCAAGTAACACAGCATGCTTCAAAGAAAATAGGAAAGGGAGAGGGCTACCAGGTCTCAGAAAGGTCCTTTTATAGGTTATCTTTTCAATAATAACCTTCAGTGCAGTTTGAGTCTGTTCGGAGGAAGAGGTAAGCTTCCTGTCTGCTCATGGAAACTGGTCACAGTTTAAGGTGACCTGGCACGACCCACAGACATACAACCAAGCATCACTGGGAAGAAAAAACCGCAAGTCCCAGCACACGTTGAGGAAACCACTGTCCGCACACCCCGTGAGCATACACAACCCCCACGGCAATGGTACTGCCAGGGCTGGGGACGATCACCAGCTGAAAGCCCCCAGACCCATGGAGGGGGGGGCTATATCCTCAGGCAGCGCGTTAGGCGAGGCGAATGCAGGCACTAATGCTATGAGATGCACGAAACACAGCCAGCATCCGACCTTACTGCAACTCAGATCAACGAGCCAAATGCAGGTCTCTAACAAACTTCTCCTTTTGTCAAGTCAGACACCAACGTTCCTCACTCAGCTGCAGCATTAACCCGCCAAGCCCCGGACGTGTTCCCTGCCCAGCGCGGCGCCCTCCTGCCTGCCCCGAGCTGCTTCGTGCAGACAGACCGCTCGTCTCCCGGCGCCGGTTTTGGGGAGAGAAACGCTGCCTGACACACTGCTGAAACCCAGCCAGCAACACGCGGGTTTCTTGCTCAGAGCCTGCGGCGAGGAGACGCTGCCGTGCTGTGGGGTTGAGTTGCTGCTGCGAGACCTGCACCCCCCACCCCTCTGACCCACATCTGGAAGGAAGAGACGGCCAGAAGCGGGGTGCTGGAGCTAAACCAAGGTGTAGACACACGTGTAGGGACACACAGACTGAATATGAATGTCAGTTCCCAAAAAACCCTTTAAGGCGAAGGTTAGGTGGAAGCCGGTACCCTTTACGGGATGCTGTTCCTTGGTTCCCCAGCCTCCAAAAAGCACTCACCAACAGGGACCAGTGACAGACTCCTCCCCTCCTCCACCTACACCACTCCGCCCTCAGAAAATACATTCGGAAGACCTTCTTACAAGCTCTACCAGGAAAGGAGAGGGTCAAACCTGGTGGCCAAGACATAGATTATAGCTCTGTATTCTATAAAGATGCCAAGATGCATCTAATTACCTTGTCGTCCAGGGGCCTCAGAAGTTCAATGTGCTCGTCCATAACACCACAGCAAGACATGGAAGCTTTGTCACCCCATTTTATGGGGGTACAGAAACCAGCTATTTGCCCAAATTTGTATGGGACATCTGGGGCCCAGAGGGACCTGAACCCAAGCGTCTGGGGTGGGGGCTTGTTCCAGCACGACGCCAAGGGTCCCTGCTTTCCCTAGACCCAAGTCAGGCGAAGGCAATAACCGCTCATATAAACAGAGCCCAAACACACCTCTCCGCAGCAACTGCCGAGCAAGGCCTTTTACCTTTCCAGCCAAATTAGCGATTCCAGAAACAAAACTAGTCAGGACCCCCAACATCCTCAAAGCTAACCCGTTTTTGAGGATGTGGGAGCACCTGGGAAGTTCCCTGCAGCTCCCCGCACACGCGTGATATGAAGTGTTAAACCAGCCCTCGCAAAGTCCAGAGGAGCAGAAGCGAAATGCTGCTAGAAAACAGAAACGTAGGGGTGCACGTGCCCCAGGACACCTTCGCCCCCGCAGCAAGGGACTGGCAAAGCACTGCCTGCTCTCTGGCTAGCTGTGCGCGTAGGAAAGGAAGGAGAAAGCAGGAACATGCACAGCAGCTGATCTGCGTACGCGGGATCCCAAACCAAGCGGAACACGGCACGGCCTGCAGGAAAACACATGGCTTAAGGACAAGGCAGCCCCTGGGCCCGCCTGCTTCCAGAGATGGCTGTCCATTTTCCTGGAAGCTCCCCGCCCAACGGCAGCTTTTGCTGGAGCGCTGGCTCCTCCTCTCCCCTCCATGTTAGACCTCTTCACTAATGATATCGATCCATCACACACGCTGCTCCAGCCACAGACCGGCTCGGGGAGGGCTTGTCACAAAGCAGGATGCTAAACGCTCGTCACTGCATTAGACCAAACCCCACACACCGCTTCACAGCCCTCTGCAACCGCCCCGAGAAAACAAAAGCCCCGATCAGCAGGTAGCACCTAGGGCAGGCACAGGTGAAGCTCGCACTGGGAATGCACGGTGGGTTCCTCCTCACCAAAGCAAAAACCCCCGTGACAAAGGGGTACGAGACAAGCTTTGTTACGGCAAGCGTGAGCTGCGTGTGCGGATACGTATTAGCATCTCATCACGAGGAGATGCTGCCCACCCGGAGCGGTTCAGATGCAGCAGTTTGGAGGTGAAGGATTTAAAAGGACAGAATCCCTCGTGGTGGCAGCTCTCCAGCACCCTCCATCACGCTGCACTAAAGGCAAAGAAGCTCTTGAGTTCTGCTTCTGTCTTTGCTCCTGACTGAAAGGCAGAGAAGGGAATTCATGCTTAAAGCACCGGGGCAGGGAGGAAGCACCTTCCTGCAAGCAGTCTTGTGGCATGGGTACCGATACCTACAGGAACACTCAGAGAAAGCCTGGCACCACCCAAGCTGAGGCACATGGCAGATTAACCACATCCAAAGAGCACGGCCACCACAACACTCACGCTGTCCCACAACTGGCATCAGCCAGCCCTGCTCCCGGCACAGCCCTAACACAAGTGGCCGCATCCCGATGCCTCCCCCCCCCAGCCGTGTCCCCAACGGGCAGGACTGGTCCCAGCCGTTCGGGTGGCGGCACTTGGTCAGCCAGGAAGTACCCCAGAGCGCAGCACTGCCGCAGCCGGACTGGTCTCGCCGTCGGAAAGCATTTCCTACATCAACGATGTCAAGATGTAGATTCCCTAAAACCCTTGAGCAGTACATGATATTCAGGCACCTTTGGTCCCCAGACAGCAGAGTTCATCGGCATCCACCTAACCAAGCTCTGTACGCTGTGCCTCACTACAAACAGCTCCGTTTCAAAAGGCACCGTGGAAGCCAAGCAATTAATTCCTCCTCTGATGGCCGCAGACTCGGCTCCATGGGGACACGCCGCTCCCGAGGACCCATGGCTCTGCCAGCGGCAGAGAGGGGACGGGTTCGCTAAACTGCCGGTTTCCAGAGCGAAGCTGCAGCCTGAGTAGGGGAGAATTGAAATAAACCTCCCGAGCAGCTCGGAAAGAGTCAGCTGGGAAAGGGGTAGGTTATTCCGCTGCTCGGCAAGGAGTATGGAGACACGACTGGGGGCATTTGCACCTGCATCAAAGCCTCCTTCCTCCCTTCACATCCACTTTCCACAAAAGAAGGAACAAAAAAAGCATTGAGAACTTCCTGTGGAAGCTGGTAAAGCTGCCAAACGATCCTGTCTGATGCGCAGAGCCCGGCCACGCCACCAGGTCCCTGCAGGAGCAGCGGAGGAAGATTTTTAACCCAGACTGGGTTCTCTCCGCTGTCCCAGTCCAGACCCTGAACACCAACTGGGCACAAGGTTCGCTGTCCCCTGCACCCCAGCCGCCTCTACTTACAACATTTATGGAAATGAGAGTGTTTTAACCCCGGACTGTCTCCCGTCGCTCTGATGCTGCATTGCGGAGATAAGAGTTATAATAGTTGCAAACATGGCTGGAGGAGGACGTCGCTCTGTTTGAGGAAAATCAATGCACTAAATGACACTACGGTTCCTTCTTCACCTTGTTTTATGGAAATCAGAAAAAGCAAAGACAAAATGCACAACTAAATCATCTCACACGCTATTTATAAAGTTTTATTAAAAAATTAATAAAGCTACATACTTCAAGGTCACGGAAGTACGTAGGTGAAATATATAAAAAAAGAAATTGTGATGAGTTTTTATCTGATTTGAAGCAACAATATGGCATTTTGAGTTTTACAGATGGAAATCTGGGGAAGAAATGTTTAAATATTCTGCCTAAAACATTTTACGGGCTGCAGAAGAACAGTAGTTCTGTTGGACAATCACTGCAACGCTCCAGCTACTGCGGACGGTTCGTTACAGAGGGGCTGGGTGGCAGAAGCTCTTTGCGCCTGATTTACTGCGACTGAATTAACTGGGGATTCTCAGGGCCAGGTTTTAAGACAAACTACTTGAGCAGGACCCTTCACCCCCACACAGGCTTTGCTCAAGTGTTCCTGGTCCCCAGGAAATATTCTTTCACCTGTGAAATACGAACAGGCTCTACAGGACACCTCGGCACCCACCCGACATAGGCTGAACCCCGCGGGTGGCCAGACAGCCCCTCCGAGCCCGCGCTGCCCCATCAGCGGCCGCCTTACCCAGAGGAAAACCGTCCCAGCCGTGCCCACAGAGCGGCTTCGTTTCCAAACACGCCCGCGCTGAACGCGCAGCCGGGATGGGTGAATTGCCGTGGAGAGAACGGGGGTATTTGGTATCTTGGCTACGGTTCCTCTGATGCACAACTCTAAATACAAAATTCTCATCCTCCCAGGGCTGAGAGGATTTTGTGAGCCTCAAAGAACAAAATACTAGGATGCAGAGGCCTACAGAGAGGTCCTGCTCGTTTCCAAAGGGATAGATCCACACTCACATAATGAAAAAAAAGCCAGAAAAAAGAGCATCTCACTACTGCATTATGTATTTGCAACAGCAGCAAGATAGTTGTGGGGACTGTGAGACCAGCCAGAAGACACATATGCAGCAGCTCTGTTCCACACTCACCACTTAAAGAAAATTTTGTTGCTATCCACCAGAGAAGAAGAGAAACGAGACAAACATATTCTGAAAGGCAGGAGAGAACTCCAAGCAATCAGGTCAACTTTCTCAGAGACTACGTCAAGAACGGCAGTAACTGTAGGAGCGGAGCGATCAGTGGAGCTTTCCATCCCTGGGAGTCCCTACACCACCCTTCAGCTGCAAATTACATTTTTTGTACGTGCAGAAAATCTGATCTTCCTCCTACGCACTGAGCAAACTAGTTGTGAAATTCTACCCATCGGACGCAGCGGTTATTGGGCCGTGCGAGCAGGGGCCGGGAGCCAGCCACCGCGGGGCTGATGTCACTGCCGCGGGCTTGCAGAAGAGCACAAGAAGTGTCCCAGGCCCCTCTCACAAGCCAGCAGCTCTGAGCTCCACCTGAAGGGAAGGACTATAAGGACTCACTTCAGTCATCAGAAGCCACCAACGAGAACTCCACGTTCTCAGCAACAAGCCGTTGTGCAAAGCTACTCAAAGATGCAAAACATCACCTCAAAATTTACCGTATCCTAAACTGTAATACTAAGCCCCAGAATTTATAAACAGGCAGTTGGAATGAGAAGGAACACACACACACACTGCTGTCACGGGGTGAGCGTTCATCAGCGCTGGGGCAATCAGGGTGTCCCCCGCTTTCCCCTCGGGCTGGGGGTACCAGCCGCAATGCTCTTTGCCCAGCCCAGTTCACCCAGGAGCCCGCTGGGAGGGAAGGACAGCTGCATTACATAGAATTAAATAAATCTACCTAGGGGAGTATTGAATTAAAACTGCTGGCAGCAGCGTCGGGCAGTACGCTGGGAAGCCGAGGCCCGCTCCTCCTGTGCCAGAGCCTTCCCTTCCCTTCGGGGAGCCAAAGCAGGTTAAAGAGCTCTGCAGGTAGGAGCCAGCACCTTGTTCTGGTGGAGAGCGCGACCGAGACAGACACACGCAGGAGCTGGGTACACTACCTGAGATCCTCTGCTGCTCCTGAGAAAAGTCAATGCCTTCGCCGATGGAACTCATTATTTTCTCAATCTGAAAATAAAAAAAAAAAAAAAAGCACATGCTGCATTATTCATAAAGCCTGAGGAAAAGTTAAAGGCAGCCCTGGAATTTCACCTGCCACGCGATTGCCAAAGAAATCCAGGAAAGGATGTTAAGATACCTCTGACCCCGGAAAGGTACCCTCAACACCTTGCCTGGAAAAGTCTTTGTAAGGATGGGTGACTCAGAAGGGATGCGGAGAGGCTGGAACTCCACAGAGCCTTCCCTTCCACACCCTGCCAGCACCTGAAAATAAACGGTTCCAACAAAACCACCCCTCTGGAGCATAAAATCAGGGAGAAGGCCCGGAGCCCCAAGCCCCTCGGCTCACCCTGTGTACACATGCAGCCCCACCTTCACCCGCAGCAAAGCCGACGAAACGCAGCTCGCTGACTCCCTCACGTGCAGGAAGCGAACGTGGCTTCACCTCAGCCTGGGCTTTCTTGGGTGGGTTTGGTTTGGTTTGATTTTCCTAAGCCATCCCATTTCTCAGTCCTGTGCATGGATGCTGTGCTCCTCACCACCTCCACTGAGAGCAGAGACGCTTAGAAAGAGTTTGAAAATAGCTCAAGTCTGCGAAAGCAGCAACATCACGGGGGCAAACGCCTTTAACTACCCAGGAGAGGGAGCTAAAGCAATTTCATCCCCCGGATTGAGCGATTCGCGGTCAGTAACTCAAGGCAAACCTCACGCAATTAAGGAAAAAAAGGTAAAAACTACTGCCTGAGGTGGTGTCTTTTCAAGTCCACTTGGAGTTGCATTTGCCACAAAAAATAAATTAATGCAAGCTGCAATTTTCCTACGACCTACAGGATACTTTCTTAAATGAGAATGGAAACTTTCCAAAAACAACTGTTGAGCAGACTTTGTAAATCGAGGCTTTCTAATGCAACGCTGCAGAGGGAAAACTGACAGCGGCAATTACTCAGTTAATTCTGACAAGATGAAAGACCTGATAAACTGCACCTCTGCTAGTCAGCTCAGGATTTTCAATAGGCCAAAGCACTAAAGCCCACTACTTTCCAAAGAGCAATGAGACGCTTAAGACCAGGTCTGGTTCCTTACCCCAGTCTTCAATCTATAACCAAGTGGAAAATAAAAATAATAATAATAAAAAGCCCCCGGTGAGAGATTCCTGAACAGGAATCTCACAAAAGTATTCCTGCGAGGCACTTCCGAGCGGTTGCTGCTGAATGCAAAGCCGGTACATCGACTGGCAACAGAGAGTGGGGGGGAAATAAACGTCAGCTCTTACAGAACTTTTTTTTTTTTTTTTTTCCTGGTCTTTTAAGGATAGATTTGGGGAAGGAGTCCAAGTTTTCCTGGCCCTCGTTCCCCAGCCGCCTTTGCACTGCCTGCATCCCAGGGCGATGCTTTGCTTGGTGCAGCTGCACGAGCTCCCAGAACTGCCCGGCCAGCAAGCGGGGGGCTCCTGGAAACGCTGTGGGGAGCCGGGAGCTCAACTTCCATTCAAAAAAATCAATGGCAGCTTGAAGCCGAACTCCGCTAGGGAGGGTTTTTTGGTGAAACAGAAAAAAATAGTCTTAAAAGGCTCCTGCCAAGCCAAATCTCCAATACAGTCCTTCCTGCTTGTGGGGAGCAGGCAGGCAGGGCACTTGTGTCATTAAACCTCACCAGGGAGAAGGCATTCATGTGTTCTATAGAAGAGTCATTAAAGAATGTGGATCCTCTGTCCCTAAAAAAAACAGGGGGACAAACACTTGTACCAGGCTTGAAATATAGTGAATGCTAGCTTCCTGGGAGCTTTAAGACCAGCTTAAAAAAAAACAACCCCAAAAATCAAAATTGAGAATTCAAACGTGTATGAAGAAAAGCAAAATATGTTCTAAAGAGAGATTTGAGCTAAAGGAAGGAGTTTAGGTTGCAGGATGCCTGGGTCCTGCCATCGGCGTGCTGCTCTGCAGTGCCTGCAGCCAAAGGGTCCATCGCTCTCCTGGCCCTGGAAACATCCAGAATTCAGACATGACCTGTGAGATCCCTGAGCCCAGCGCCAGGCTCTCCATCGGGCTGCCGGAGCCGCGCAGGTCTCGGCAGAGGCCAGACGCCCTCAAGCGCTGACACACGGGTTAAGGGAGGCGCTGGCAGGGCGAGCAATCGGATCCTGCGTTTCACAGGAGGGTAAAAATGGCAACAGAGAACTGCTATGACAGCCTGGGACATGTAAGTTGAGTCATTCAGGACTCTCATCAAAAACTGCAAGCTACCTGTACAAGAAAGGGGATTTTGTGTTTTAAGCTCAAGCTTAAAAAGGATGCGCTAAAAAAGGATGAAGTCATGGAACAGACAAAAATATCCCGATTTCAAGTGGCCCGAGGCAGCCCTTCAACAGCAAAACCCAAACACAGACGGGGGGGTTCATTCTGTAGCTGCTCACATCACCAGCCACTGCTTCAGGTAATAGTTACACGGCTAGGTGTCGTCTCGTCTGATCGTGCTATCCAGACTCGCTGTGGCTCAATAAGGAAGCCCCAGGAATCCGGCTTTGAGAACTGCAAGAAAAAGTGGGGTGTTCTCGTCAGCTGACCCGAAGCTCTTGTGTTAATCAGCAACTCCACAATATCAGCGACCAGAACTGGGCGATCAGCTGAACTGGAACCAGTTGAGAGGAAAAAACCTGAATTTAATGTGCCTTGTAATGCTGAGCTTTTCTTCTACCCCAGTCATGCCTTTGTGTTTCCCTCTGCTGGGAGCGTTTGGGGCAGTCACCTTCACCCCATCAGCCCAGCTCCTCTCCATGGGCTTCATTCTAAAGAACTTTTCCAGTTCCCATTAGTTGTGGTGGAGCCTGAAGGATGCACAAGTGAAGCAGCAGCTTCTGCTCAAGCCTGCAGACAACGTGCAATAACTGGAAAGTATTAATTGCCTCGAATTTCTCAGCAGAGGTCACTGACTGGAACCCCAGAGGTTGAAATTTCGTGGCACCCTTATGTACCACCAGTACATAAAGGCCACGCCAAGACTGGAGGGAAACATGAGGATGGTGCAAAACAAGCCTTATTTCCAAACAAGACCAAGGGCTTTGGTACCGACGGTTTTACTCGCGCACCGAACCCGAGCTGCGGCAGGATTTCTGGGACACTGCCACAACCCTGAGGGCTTGCTGCAGAATTTGGGTCTGGAGGTCAGTTCAGGTCAAGCTCCAGAAGTGTAAGAGCATTAAGCTTTGAAGATTTCTGTCAGTTAGCTTCATTACAAGGCATATTGCTAAGCTGGAGCAGCTCTCCTACCTACTGTCTGGGATCTTTACCTAAAAGACATTTACTTCAGCCAATCTGGGACCATTTGGAGCAAGAATCACTTGGTCCCAGCCAAGCTTTTCCTATAACCAGACACCAACAGGGAAAAAAGTAGGTGAGGAGGGAAGGAAGAGAGGAGGGAAGGGGAAAAGCGTCTGTTCAAGCAGCCCCAGCTCCCCCAGACTGTCTCCCAGCAACAGAGGCGAAGCGCTTGGCGGGTCTCACGCCGTGCCGGGACCCAGCTCTGCAGACGCGCGGGGCCGGCGCTGCTGGGGAACGCAGAGAGCACAAGAGCGTGTTCCCGTGGCAGGTTCCAACCCCACATTCGCAGCCCCTCTCCGGTCAGAGCTACGACTCTGAACGCTGTTTGGCAAGAGCCAGGTAAGCTCCCTCCCCCGTCAGATCCTCGTTACAGAAAACCCCCGTTGATTTCGCAGCGTTTTCACGCGTCTAGCGCCAGCGATTCGCCCTCCCCCAGCGCGCCCCACGCTTGGGTGCCCTCTTCCACCCTTACCCACTTGCAGTTTGCTCTTTCACAGTGCAGGGTGAAGGACAAGACAGAGTTTTAACTTGATTTTAAGGAAGCCCAGCTCCTCTGCTGCGTTACTTGCTGGGAAGAAGCAATGCCGACTGCAGCACTGTGGCCCTGGAGAGGATGGTGCAGGATAAAAGGGCTCTCCCCATCTTTTCATTTCCTCTAAATGGACTAAGAGTTTGCAAAAAACAGCCCCTGCCCCGTGCCTGGAGGGACCATGCCCAAAAGCCGCAGACAAGAGGACAAACCCGAACAGCAGCGAGGACTGGCCAGTGCTTCTGCAGCACTAACGCGCCCACCAACTCTTCCTCAAAAGCAGGGAATCGCCTCGTGCTGTATAAAACTGAATGGAAACGAAATAATCACGTGGCAAAGGATTACCTTCCACAGACCACCCTTTGCTAAATACTGATTTCATCTGGAGGCGGTCAAAACTATTACAATTAACGCACAGGGAAATCCTGCTTCATGCCCACAACGCTCCACGAAAGGGGAACGCTCTCCCCCAAGGCTACAAGCCAAGTCAAACACCCGTTTGTTGCTGATCATCTTTATTTAACTGTTAAGATGCTGCAAAGAGAAGAATACGGGGAAGGACACAAGTGTAAAAAGGGAACACGCGCTTTAAAGCATCCCTGTCCTTCGCAACCAGCCCTCAGCCGCGCTCCACGGCACTGTAAGACAGGGCTGGAAGAGAAGATACCTTGAGAACAGCCTACGCTACAGCTTCTTCGGCTGCTCTTTCCCAGCGGTTAATTATTAAAATACAAAAATACCATGTTTAAATATAGCGCTGCAGTTCAGACTTAGTTGTAGCCTGAACACTCAGTTCCGATTTGTTTTGGCTTAACCTGTTTTTCTCCACTCAAGAACCAGACATCCCTCTCCGAACAGGTTGTGGGGTGGGTTTGGGGTGGGGGGTTTATGTTTAAGGCCTGAAACCCTACCAGGAAAGGGGACAAACGATTGCAAAGCTAAAAGACTTTGCGAGAAGGAAAGGCTGCAAGGATGGGAGAGTCCTCCCTTAACCCCCAAACCAAGGGTGCGACGGGAAGGGGTTGCAGAGTGGTTACCAGCATTGAAGCACGCTGATTTATTTCCACATTTGCCTATGTTTTGCTGAATAAAAACACCCCCAAAAAAGGAGCTGGGTGCGGCTGAGAGTCATCCCAGGGCTGGGGAAGCGGTAAGCTCTTCCACACAGGCAGGCAGGCAGCCACAGAAACATAGCAACTGGCAATTTACTCCAAAACAGAACTTTATCTTAAAACAAACTATCCCGAGCAACTTGAGTTCTGATTAACAGAGCAAAAGGTATTTGTAGAAGGCCAGTAAAGCCAAGCCAGCCCGGAGGACACGCTGGATGCTGGGGTTCGGTCTGCCGGCAAGACGGGACTCCACTGAGTCCCACAAAGTAATTCCCCACCTTGTGGGGGTCTGGAGACCCAGAGCTGGCGAGGCCCCACGTCTCCTGTGGGCACCCTCCTCCCTCAGGGGCACGCAGAGGCACCGCTCCGCAGCCCGCCCCGACGTGCTTCACGCCCACTCCCCTGCCCTGCCGGACGTGCAGCCACGGTGCCCAGCTTCATCTCTCCAGTTTTACCTCCCCAGAGCCAACGCTGACGTTTGGAGCCAGCGAGTCCATTGAGAGAGACAGGACGATTAAACAAGTCCCAGGGTCTTTTATCACCAAAATAAAGAGACAGCTTCATGCAGTATGAGCCGTCTGCAGCGACTCATTTGCATGCAGGGAAAGGAAGCTTCATCCAGAAAGCACAAAATCGAGCAGCACTCCATTAGCGTGACACCCACCCAGGTTCAGGGGCATCTTTATGCTACTGCAGCTTTCTGGAAGGGGCTCAGTTAAACCCAGACAAGCTGAAAAGCCCTTCCATTTACCATCAATATAAATGCAGAAGTTTTGTTCTCAGTCTCTGCACGCAGCGTCAGTGATTCCCAAGGACACAGCAAGGTTGTCCTGAGAGAAAAAACAATAAAATACACGTACACGTGCATGTCAGCATTCGGATGACCAGCGAGTCACAGCTACCCTAGCCCGGGGGGTTTATAAGCAGGGCTTCCCCCTCTCCATCCCCTCTGAGAACAATAGTAGGTGGTTGGAGCATCCAGCTGCTCCGGACAATGATCTGCATTGCTGGTCTGCAGCTCCGCAGGCGTAACACCCCGCATCCTCAGCCCCACACAACAGCTCTGCTTAGAGTAACTGCATCTTCCTCGCTTCGAAATCTAGGTGGCCAACCAGGAGGTTGCGCATCTAAACTGGGAGGTTGGAAGCGTCCCCAAGACAGCCGGCTATGCCGGACAGCCCTTCCAGGCAGCGCTCGCTCTTTCCAACACCTCCCCCAGGCACACACACGTTCCTTTGCACAGAGCTTATTTCTGAGAAGCCAAATATTACCATTTAAATCCAGCTATGCCTCGACATACAGAGGAGAGCGCCTTTGATGCATTTATCCTAGAAAAACAGCTTTTAGAGTTAACTCAGGGCACTGAAGAAAAACCTCCGATGAAGTGTTCTCCCTTTAAATCACCGTAACAACTGCAGAGCTGTTAAACCAGGTATGAACAGAACGAGCCTTGGCAGATCGCTTTATTCTCGCACTGCTCTTCACTGCTGCAACAGCCCCCAGTACCTGGGCAGCCTGAGCAGGGAACGACGTGTTCTCATCGAGGGATGCTTCCGAGCTGGAGGTGTATCTGTGCATGTGCTCGTACATATATGCACACACAGGTAACTACAGCATGTTGTTACGGGAACCAAACCAGCAGAAAATGACTGTATTTTTCCCCCTTCAGGTGCTTTGGGTAGTTCAGCAGCTCCCCCGAAGGCGACAGCAGCATCCCCACCTCTGAGACCCCGGGGGGACGGTCAGCTTGTGCCATCCCCAAGAGCGCTGGGGACAGTATAACAGGGTTTCTCCTCAAAACCTCTCTGCCTGGTGCTTCCTGAGCTTACCGTGTACAATACAATTTCTGGTACCACACTGCATTGCCCATTGCTTTCTGAGCTCTGACCCCACACGGGCTTTTTCCCCGTGTGCAATGTCTTCTGCTTCCTCGGTGAGCTTAAAAATCACCAGCCCAGAAGCCTGATCACAAGGAAGATCAGCTATCGCACGCCTGCACGTGCCTCAAAGAAACAGAAACACTGAGCAATAGTTATTCAGATAAAGGTCTGTAATTAAATAAACACACAGAAACAAATGGCACACTATCTACCATACGTATGGTGTTAGTGCATTATAATGACACCCTGCAGCATAAGTATAATTAAGAATATATCAGGATTCCCATTATAAATCCTTATTATTACGGGGTTCATAACCTATTGTACAAGCTCGCCTAGGGCTAGAGCTCGGCAGACAAGATAGCAGCAGCTCCAGCAGCATATTTCCTTCCTGAAAGCTACTTATAAAGTTGGGTTTAAAGGTCACCAGTATTTTGAAATTTCTGCGACTCCAAGTAAGGGTCAAGGGTTAAGACTTCATTATTTCTAAGATTCTACAACTGAGGGATGGGGCAAATTTGGTTTAAAATTATGAAAAATAAAACCCAGACAAGGTGCTTCTACAGTTTAAAAGCCCCTCTGAGCACAAACACCCCCCGATGACAAAGCGAGCGGCCTCATTACAGCCTAACGGGCCAGCTCTGAAAAGCAGGGGAGAAAACTAAGGGTGCTTCAGGTCAACAATAGGACGATGCTGGGGAAGAACAGGGTGCTTCCATTTCATACCAATACCACAGCAACAAACCCCAAACACAGCAAAGGTAAGATCAGCCACGAGCTGTACGGTTGCCTGGAAAAGATGATCCCTCCTGCACGCAAAGCCCAGCTCCCAACCCTCAGTGTCACGGTTAAACGCGTGTGCCGGACAGTTACGAGGTGGCTCTGGCTGAGCACAAGATGCTGCTAGCCACTTCCAACTGTTTTATGGATTTTCTAGTAAATAAGAACAAGTTATTTTGAGGTTGCTGGGAGGGAGGAAAAAAAAAATAAAATCAGAGCTATTTCATCAAGATTTAGGATTTTCTTTTTTAATTGTTAACTTGTGAAATCATCTCTCAAGAGATGCGGTACACAGTCCGGAGGGGACGGAAGAGGTCAGCACGAGCCAATGACTCAAGAAGCAATTGCACAATGGTGCTGAGCACCAACGCCCTGCACAAAAGTGATGGACTGAATGAAAGAACAGCTGTAACTAGGCTTTTCGAGCATCTGAAAGTTAATTTATACCACAATTTACACCACCACAAGCCCTGTGAATGGCCATAACATCCCTCAGCTGACACTTCTACATTTTCCAGGCTTCTCGGCGCAGCAGTAATCGATCCGGCCCAACTCTGCCCGCCTCTCATTTCAAGTTTAGGAAACACAAGGTGAAAAGACACCTCGGACAGCCTCCCCCAGCAGCCGTACCGAACTGAAGCCCAACGACATTTGACATGCCGCTGCACATTTATTAGCTGCACCTCTAAGC
Source organism: Psophia crepitans (assembly GCA_013399095.1). Taxonomy (NCBI): domain Eukaryota; kingdom Metazoa; phylum Chordata; class Aves; order Gruiformes; family Psophiidae; genus Psophia; species Psophia crepitans. The sequence goes on from VWZZ01006210.1 coordinate 217,694, forward strand.
ACTTGCTGCTTCTCCAGCCCACAGCCCAAAGCGCGGCGCGGCGCGCACCCCGGGTCGCACGCTGACGGCGCTGCAGCTTCCGAGCGCTTTGCAGATTCATGGTCATTGAGCTTTGACGTGACAATGGCGCAGATAACAATAGAGGGGGCAATGCCAAGAGAAAGAAAGGCAGCTTCTCTAAAAGCCAACACGACGCAGTCTCAAAACACCGCTGTGACTCGGGCGTTCGCAGGCAGCGGGCAAGCCCAGGAGATGCTGGGTGCAGATGTTCATCTGGGAGACAATGCAGCAGGTGCTGCTTTAACGAGCAGTTAGGTCCTGCCTGCTTCCCTGTGCATCCTGCTGATGCAAGACACGAGCGATTTAAGGCATTTGCCCCAGAAAAGTCTTTGGTTAATGGATACCTGATATGATTAACTGATATTGCACCTCTGAAGGTGGAAACAAGGCTGCTCAGAGCCAGCCGGGACACATCCTCGGAGCAGAGCGATGGATCGCTGCATCCACCTGGATGTCTGAGAGGGATGGAGCTGTAAATATTAAGAGCAGGGAGAAGGTTCTGGGACAATACCTGCTGGATGCTCAGCTCAAGTGCAGTCCTGAAAAATTTGGATCCGTGCCACGAATCTCATTTCTAGATCGGTGACAGCACATAAACCACTTCTGGTTTAGTTTATGGTGCTTCAGCTTATGTTCTCAACATCACCATCCCTCAGAGCAGAAGCCTCGTATTTCATCACTCAATATATTCTGCGTATACACAAGACACACCAGCCTGTGCTATGAACTCAGCATAACAAACACCAAAGGCCTGGAAAACATAGTGCTGGATTTATTAATTCCAACCTAAACTACAAAAGCACGTCAGTTGTTTGAGGCACATTTCAACACTTGAACTTCAGAGTTCCCGTGCACCAACCTCCTCCAGCAGCACGTGCTTTCCACACGCACCGTGAGGACTCACTGAATTTGTTATTTATTTCAAGACATTCTGCAGCCGTTCATTAGCGATCAAGGCGCGCACATTTTCTGGCTCCATGCGGTCTCCAAGAACCTCATTTGGATCGAGATCAGGGACTGCTGCCTCATACCACTCTCCAGTCTGTGTTTTTGTACAAAATCCCCAAATTACAAATCTGAACACATACCGAAAGGAAAAGGAATTTACGGTATAAATCTGTATTTCACGACCAGCGTGCGGTGGATCTGCAGTTTCCGAGCGCTCCAAACATCAATGTTTTTTTGACAAACACTCAGTAAAACTCGACGTTAACATGACAAGGAAGATGGCCAAATGTGACAGTGCATCTGCTCGGAACACTGAAACGCCTGGACGCTGGTTATTTTGAACTCACAATAAAAAAAAAAAAGGCAAATTCGCCTGAAGAATACTGAATCAATTCCCTGCCTTGGCAGCTACCTTTTCACACGCTCGCATCCTAACGCGCCAAACCAAACCCGGTGCTCGGCTCTCGGTGCAAAGGTGGTCTCCAGCTTGCAGGATGCAGCGCAGGATGGCGAAGCCCGCTTGGAGACGTGAGACAGAGCTTCAGAACCACTTTTATAAAAATAAAAGCTTCTCAAGTGCTGGAAGATGCGATGCAAAGCGGAAGAGAACGTAATGAAAGACTGAATTTAGTAAGGACACTGAGGCTGGATGTTTCTCTTCCTGATAGAGAGTCCTGAAAACGCTAACGATGACAAGATCGTTACATAACCAAAATACCCGTCAGAGCATGAAAAATTTGCATAGAAGAATCAAAAGCTTCCAATTCAGAAATACTGAGTTAATACACTCGAGAAGTTAACAGAAACACCCAGCAGCCTGACATCGCTGCATTATCCCAAAGCACTGGATGCACGCAGGCTAATTTAGACCCACGGTCAGGCTGTAATTGGTGACCTATAAATAAGAGGAGAAAGAAGTCATTGTGCATTTAGATCTGTATTGAGGGTGTTTTCACAAATCCCTCTGAACGCCTGGATGGGAAGCTGCTGCCACGCACAGGGCAGCCGATAAGCTCCTGCGTCTCACTGTACTTTGCAAACCTGCCTTAGGGAGCGCCGCGCCGGAGACCTGCCTGGTTCCAGACTAACCGATACGATACAAAGAGCTGGCAAATGTAATTCTCGTTCTGTCTAAGCCTTGCTGCTAAATACAGGAATAAAATATGCTTGGTCTTTACATTTGCCTTTCGGACCAGAACACCAATCAATTTTACCTATAAAACTGGTAATTTGTCTTAATTTGGCTTGGAGTGGCTCAGTTCAGTATCGGTTTGTAATTCTGACAGGCTGGTCGTTTCAACAGGTAAAAGCAAAGCTGTACAGTGAAAACAGGAACGCTTCCACTTCAGAAAGTTAATCAGGATGGAGGAAATCTCACCACTGGGGGCAAAGGGAAAAGAGATTTGACAGGAGGGATGATGACCCTAGCACAGGAAAAACAAGAGGAGACACTGGGATCTGGAGATAATAGAATAATCAGCCCAATAATTAAGTCGATTAAGATCCTGATGGACACGCTTGTTTAGAATAGCAGAAATCAGAACAAAAATACTGCTTTTCCTCTAAATTTAAAAAAAAAAAACCAACGGCCAGCCCGCGCGCTGCAGGCGGTGCGAACGCGGGGAGGCTGAACATGGTGTTTTCTCAACCGCGTTTCTCACTCGAAACACCAGGATTTTGATCCGCAGCCGCTACCCAGCAGGTAAGCTGCGTGAGCTTGTCAGAACAAAACCCACTGAGCTTTTACAACACGCAGTTTCACCAGGCACAAAACCAGCAGCTCTCCTCCTGAATAACAAGGGGAATATTTGCATTTTCTTTCAACGGCAGCTCGTAGCTCTGAATTTCAACTCCTGCGTGTCATTTCAAGGCAGCGGCAGGCTTTGGATCAAGACGTTTTCTGAAAGTTTCACATTTCGATGCAAATGTTCTTAATCCTCAACCCTGAGCGCGTAATTAAGGCACCAAATCCACCAGGCACTTAAGCACCCAAGCAGTCCAGACAAGGGTAACGGAGCTCAAGTATTTAAAGTCACCCCACAGCAGCTACAGCCTCAAACCACCAGCTCGTCAAAACCTGTGATGAGAGGCACGCCAGATGTGCCACCTACTCCTGGCACCCGTCCTTACGGGACACTGAGACCCCAAAAATGGGTCAGCAACAGGGAAAACACCACATCCAGTTACTGCCAATGGGAAGGAAATTCCTCCGCGTCGATAGCGAAGCGTGGAGCACCACTGCAATTATTCATGGGAGATGACGGTTGTCCAGTGCCATAATTAGCTACAGAATATTCATTAATTCTTCAACTAATTCACTTGGAGGGGGAAAAAAAGGCATCAAAGGGGCGGACTGTGCATCTCCTCTTTCTAAAAGAAGCTAAAGTAAAATGCACGTTTTATTCAGTTCCCTAAGTTTCTTCTGAAGGAGGTTTAATCTCTTCCTAAGAGAGCAAGGGACAGAACACAAAGCAACTACCTCATTCGGTGAAATTGAGCTGGAACCTCTGAGCCCAGCGTTCGGTACAAATTCAGCGTCGGAGCCACTTACTTGAGAGCAGGCAGCTGGAAGTGGCGGATTAGGGGATGTCAGGAGCCAGGTCTAAGGCTAGTTCTCAGCAGCCTGCCTCATTCTTTGCCCCGGACACTCAACACATCATTTTTCTGACACCTACGACCCAGGAGAGCAGCTAACTCAAACAGCGCCGTGCCTCAACTCCAGGCGTCTCTGCTCCCAGCGTGGACGCAGACACGGGCCGGTGACACCAGACTGCACAGACGCATCTCCTGGATCATACATGTACCAGGAACAACCACACTGGAACCCCAAAATAAAAACCGCTCCCCTGAAGAGGGTGTCCTGGCTGCACCGGCAGGAGCGCGGGGTACGAAGCAGAAATGAACAATGGAGATCGCTGGAGACGCAGCAGCACGTGCGGAACCTATTATAAAGGCACTAAAACTCCTGAAGCCACGACTCTGCCCAACATCTCTGCGTTTTGATGAAGCCAAACGTCTCTCCTCCTCCTCCTCCTCCACAAATGGAGCCCGTTTATCTGCCCTCTGCATTTAGGGGGTTTCACTTCATCGCCTTGCTGGTCCTGCGAGAGGCCAGGCTGCTCCCCCACTCCCGCACACGGCTTTTATCAACCTGACCGCATCTGAGGGATGGAAAGCGTTCGCCACAGCCTGACTTCTTCCCAGGCCAGCTCAGTTTTTAGAGGACTATTTGACAAGATCCTCAAGCCCACCATCATCCCACCGTCGCTTCCCCCAGGAGATTACATCCCCACTAATTACTCCCAGGAAGCTGCTTCCCCCGCGGAGCTGTGGCAGCTCAGTGAATGATTGTGATGAAGTTTTACTTCCTCTTGGTCGGGCTATCTCTAGCACAGACACATGGATCTATCAAATGGATAGAAGGACCTTAAAAAAAAAAAAAAAAAGCAACAGAATCACAGAATCATTAAGGTTGGAAGAGACCTCCAGGATCATCTAGTCCAACTGTCCCCCCAAACAACTATTCCCCACTAAACCATGTCCCTAAGTACCACATCCAGCCTGTCCTTAAACACCCCCCCAGGACGGTGACTTCACCACCTCCCTGGGCAACCCGTTCCAATGCCCAACCACCCTTTCCAAGAAGAAATTTCTCCTCATCTCCAACCTGAAGCTGGGGCAGGAGGAGAGGAACCATTTAACGCCTAAACCTGGCCAAGAGCTATCAGACAGCACGGGCTCAGAACAAAGCCCTGGCTCAGCTCCCCAGAACAAACAGCACCCTACTCACACTGCACATGGATACGTGGCTTCCATCCAGAGAGACCTGGAATAGCTCATCACCCACAGAGAAATCAGTTCGGCCCCTCCCGGATCACACCCGGCGGGTGGGAGGGTTTGCTGAGCAAACTCCAAGAGACCCCAGGACCATTTCGCGTGACAAGGTTTGCCTGCCCGTGGCAGGGCTCACGCGTGAACCCGGGCAGATGCGCAGGGCTGGAGCTGCGCTCCGGAGGAGGAAGGCTGAGCAGATGTGAGTTAATCCACCCCGGAAAGGGGGCTGGCAACAGAGCAGGGTGCTGAGAACCCACCCACCCCACCCCCTTCAGGAGCACACACACAGTGTATTCTCCTACACAAAATTCATAGTGAGCTGCGACGGCCACCCTCATCTCCCCGCCACTAAATATTTACGAGCCCGTTACAAAAAACAAATTTATCACTTGAGCCCTCAGCCAAGTTTGGAAGGACACAAGTATTGATGCTGACTGGAGCTCTACCCCCTCGCACACTTCCTCTCCCCCCGCTTGCTCCCAGCTCAGAGGCATCGAGCGTTTTCGGTCCTCACCCCTTGCCCTGGGCAATACAGTGCTATTGGCCTCAATAATTTCTCTGACTTGCTCGCAGAGAGTCTCTGCCCGAGCGGGGGACACCACGCGTGGGGTCACGCTCCTGCGAAGGAGCCGGAGCGTCGGGAGGCAGACGGGACGCGCGCTGAACATCCTTTGCAGGACGGAGCACAAAGCAGCACTGTCGGCATCTGCTCCTTGGGCCAGGTCCTTGGAGCAGGGGAGCTGTGACTGGGAACGGGGACGAGCTTTGCCAAGTGAATCATTTCTTCCCCATCCCACCCTTTTGGCAGAGCCGGCGCCACCTTCCACTTCCAACAAAGGGCATTGGCAGCGCTCGGCTGGGGCAGGGACGTGACCCTTTGCTTCCAAGCAGCAGATTTTCCTGCTGTCCCCGGTCAGCGAGGCTAGCTGAGCACAGCCCCCACGGCCCGGAGCGATGCTAGCTCAGCCTCTGCCACAAATCCCATCTGTCCACGGACACCAACAGGTCCCTCCAAGTCCCCGGTGCCCCGAACAGACACACCTACTGCTGGCAAGGCAGACAAGTCCTCGGCTTGTCTGCTACAGCTGCGCACGGATCACTTGCCTGCATAAAGACTATTAAAATTAACAGAATAATGCATACAAATCTGCCATTGTTTCCTCTCAACACAGAGGAGGAGCCAAATCGTTGCTAACAGGGGCGGCTCAACAAGGTTTTGTATTAGCCTGGTAAATTCAGAGGCTGCAAGTTGCATTTAATTCAGAGCAGCTGCCTTATCCCATTGAGGGAACTAATTAAACCTCCAACAACAGCACTGCATTTATGTTTAAACCTCATTGTTGCCATTATGACCAGCCAGATCAGCCCCTTTCTGCACATACAAATTACTGCCAACAAACCCCCAAATGTTCCCCACAGGTGCATCTTTACCATTTCTTACCCATCTTAGGAGTCTGCTTTAGGGTATTTTATAGCAGGAACTGGAGTCAGAATGAGACCCCAAATGCCTCTGTACGGTCGTTGGAAATTACAGAGCAAATCAAGCTACAGACAGTGAATCACCAGCTGCTGGCTCGTCTGCCTTCTCGTGGGAATCTTTCACTTCACGTGGTGCTTTTCAGTGGGAGCACAAACGTTCTGCAAAGAGAAGCTATTGCATCTCACAGGTGGGGAAACTGAGGCACAGAGGAGAAACCTTTGGCCAGAATCAGCCGAGCTGGTCTAACAGCCACAAGACCTCAAGGCAAATCAGTGCTCTCGCCACAACCAGGTCAAAGCAATTCCACAAAATGTTTGAAGTACACCAGAAACCAGGAAGACAAACAAAACTGTCAAATTTTGATAGTACTTAGACCTGCCCCATCGTAGACAGATGGGAATTTTTCACATTCTTTCTCTGATTTGCTCACCTAAACATGATGGGAAGGGAAAGCAGATTTTCCTCTTGCGCCCTGTTCGGCCGACGCCGGGCGGAAACGCCGCGTTTTGTTTACAAGCAGGGAAGCAGCTCTGCGGGTTCCTTTCTCGGAGCAGAGGAAACACAGGCACAGTAACACTTGACCTCTGCTACCAGCGAAGTCGCGCAGCACTGTAAAGCCAAAGGCTCCTTCCCTTTCAACATCTGCTGTGAGCAGCTCGGCTAGGCATGGAAAAGCACAGGGAAAATTATGTGGTCCCTGCAAACAAGCCTTCTGCTGCAGGATCCTTCACTCACAGTCATGGCACCGCTGACCCAGGTAATTCACAGCAAAGCCTCTACAACCGAAACAGCTACAGAGGAAAACATGTATCTGGCAATGGTGAAACACTGCAGGGAGCGAGGGCATGGACTGGAGGAGGGCTCCCTGCTTTGCTTTTAGCATCTTTGAATACCTCCCTCTTCCACAAAAGATGATTTTATCCGAGTCGGGATCGCAGAGGCAGCCGAGCATCGCTCGGTGCGCGGAGGACAGGTGAGCAGGGGCACAACGGCCACACGAGTTCACACGCCCGGCGCACAGCTCCGCACCCCCAGCACCACGCCAGGGCTTTGGTTTCCCCTCAGTGTACAAAGAGCGGTTCATCTGAGCTTATCTCTTCCGCAGCGCTGCTGCTCTACCAGCAGAGAATCATCTCCAAAGAATGTTTCAGTAATGCTGCGGTGCTGAATTTCCGAGGGACACTTAATCTCGCCTGAGTGGTTCACTAGGGCCAACTTTCTGAGCATGAAATATTTAACTATCCATGGGCCTCCTGTACTATAATAGAGTGACTTCTAACCAGACTCCGAAATAAATACGTGAAGAGAAAAGCGGGAGCTATTAAATACACAAACCAGCCTAATTACTCTCTTCCTTCCATTCCCATGAACCCAGGACGCTGCTTGCCCCCCAACAGCAGGAACCCAGAAACAAAACATCTCCTCCGGATGCTGGGAGAGTCCATGGGGAAGAATTGGAAAGAGGAGGTCAGCAGAAAGATCTGAGGAGCACTGTTACCAATTCTCCCTCATTTTGGGGATGTAAAACTCACCTGGCCTGCCTAAAAAGAAATCAAGCCCTGTCTTTGAGCAACTTAAACTTTGAAAAGTCCCTCACTTACTGCAACTCTGCTTCTCCCCCACGGCAGTTAAGCCTTTTTGTCATTTAACACCTTAAAGATAATTGAGCAACTGCCTGTTACTATGATGTGAGAGTTCGCAAAAGCAGTGAAAACCACCCAGGACCCCCTCCGAGACCAGCGCAGTAGAGAGGAGCTCATGCTGTACAGATTCCCACCTGGCTCAGCAGCTCTTCAGCAAGGTCAGCCTTACCTCATCCCACTCTGAAGCAAAGGACGGGGACTTCTCCAGCCTCTTCTTCCCAGTGCTGCAGTTCGAGAGCGATTCGCTCCGGCTCCCCATGGCATCGTCCTCTGTCGGAGAGCAGGTCAGAAGATCAGAGTCCGATTTAGACAAGCTGCGGCTGAGTTTAAGCTCGGCTTTGGGTTTGCTCCCTGGGTGGGCTCTGCCCACAGCTCTGTCCCCCTCTTCCTCAGCACCGCCGGGGTGCTGGAGCACGTGGGGTGTGACTACAGTTTCAGGATCCGCCCGGTTGACGTGTGTGTGCTGGATGGTTGCGTAGACCACTTTCTGGTTTTGGTCTGGAGAGCTGGTCCGTACTGATCCAGAGGCAGGTAAGTCAGCATCCTCCAGCTGCATAGCAGGTGGGTGGCTTGTAGGTTCCGTGCCTCCTTTCTCTGTGGAGGAAACGAGCCTGAAAGGGTCCTCACTTATCTCGCAGATCGGGGAAGAACCATGAAGCAACCCAGAAAACTGCTCCGGAACCTGGATGTCCTGGCCGTCTGCAGAATCCTGGCTGCGGCTGCCACTGCTCCTCCTGTGGTCTTCAGGAAGATGAAAACAGAGGGGGGAGAATTAAAAACATGGAGAAGCAGCAAAATTCCAGCTCTCCCCCTGCCCTCCCTCAGCGAGGGAGGGAGAGATAAAGAGAGAACAGTTCAGTATTGTTCCGTGTGCTCAACTTGTACCCAAAGTCATGGCATTTACGAAATTCCAAACACTGGCCTGATTTATGCAATCTGGCAGCTCTCCTTGTTGTTTTATTCCTGTTAACACTAACTATCAGGCCTTGCTATATAAGGCTAAGAGAAGTGCTAACTATATCCTGCAGCGAGAGCGAGTGAGGTAGGAGAGGCAGAGACGGAGGCTCCTGGAACATCTGATACGTTTCCATAAAGGCCAAAGTGTTATTTAGAGCAGCGCTCCCTGCTCTTGGCACGAACGGCAGGGTGGGAAAACTTCTGGACTGTAATCAACCTGCGAGTTCCAAAATCCGCTCCCCCCCCAAAAAAAAAACAACCAACCCCACGCTGCCTTCCTCCCTAGCGGTTTCCGAGTTTAACCTCTCCTCCGTACTCCGGGGAGAGAAATAAACAGTTTATGCAATAAAAAATAACTCGATTAAAGAGTCTCTCTCTCACAAGCAAGGCACTGAACACAGAAGGGACTGATCTACCGAGGCAGCGAGGGCATGGGGTACCGGCTGTCCCAGAAATACGACTCCTGCACCAACATCTTTAATATCAGGTACCAGCGCCCTGCATAAATCATGAATAATTAACTGATCCCAATCGCCAAGCGCGCGCACCGACATACGCGTGGAACATACCTTGGCGACGCTGCACACGCGCATTTGAACTGTAAAAGCAAAACTCTGGAAAGCTAAGCAGGACTTTTGTTTACCAAGGATTTCCTATACCTGCCCAGAACCGCCTGCCAATTTTAACCGCTTCCATTTAGTGCTGAAGGAACGCTCTTCAGCCTGAGGACCAAAAAACGACACTGCAAAGGAACAGTAAAGCAAAGCAGCCCGATAACATGGCTCTGAAATGCAAGGAGGATGTTTAGATGTGAAGAGGAAATTGCTTGCTTTGCAAGACGGCAGCTCTCGGAGGCCGAGGCAGAGAATTCCTCATTTCAGCGAGGGAAAATAATGAATTTTACCTTAACTAAAAGCAGCCTAGTAGCAACAACAGTGAGATCAACTCCTTCTGCCCAAGCATCCTTTCCAGCACTAAGCTTCACCGGGTCGTCTTCAAACACTACCACCCATCTGGTTTTGTGGTCTGTCCTCGCACCAGAAATGAGGCAGGAAAGGACTGAATTAGTCATTTGTCATCGGAAGCCGCTTCAGATCCCGGGGTCTCATGTGCCCTGTGTTTGATGAGCGTAGCTAGTCCCTCTCACAGGCATTTGTTTACTCCACAGAAATGCTAAGAGCAGCTTGTTCCGTTGGCAGCTGAGTCAGGAAGAGCAAAAGCCCGAGCGGAGGTTAACCGCCAGGGCAGCGTGCTGGCGGGACCTCGCCTCTCGCTGGGATCAAGTGACGCCAGGGCTTATTTCATTCTGGATCCTACGAGTTAAAGATTCCAGGACAATGAAGTAGTTGTTGATTATCTTGCACGGGCACATAAACCACAAGTTCTGCAGTCGAGGTTGCCAAGGGGGAGGCACGTTCCCCGTGGGCAGGTGGCGTCACCAGCATCACTCCTAACGCTGCTGGGGAGCGCCCGACCGGGAGATCTCGAGACCAGACTACGCTCAGCTACTTCACGTAAAGCTATGAAGCTGTGGAAGAGATCAGAGATGCTGCATTCATAGGACAGACTGGTATTCAGAAGAAAAAGCTACCAAGCTGGTAAGAGGGACACAGCACTGAAAGGACAGTCACATCAACCTGATGGGAAGGGAAACGCCTTAGCAAAACCAACAGCCTTTTTCTTAACCTCTTTCATTCCTTGGAAATAATTTCTTCCATGCCCCAGCTCAACCTTTACTGACATTTCTGCTGAGGGCGGCTGGTGAAAGTTTATGCCATGTGCTGGAACACTTGAGTCTGGCCAGAATAAAGTGCTCCAAGTCCAGCTCCAGCGACTCACAAAAGGGCTCCTGTTGAGCAGAAATCACAGCCGCCCACTCATCCTCCGGCCAGCGAAGGAGGACTTCGAGATACAAGGCAACTGCCAGGGAAGGAAGGGATGAAGCAAGGGCAACAGCACTTGCTCAGAAGATGTGAGGAACATCTTGAAGGAGACATTTCAGAGCACGTAACGCAGGCTTGTGATGAAAGTTGCAGACAGAAGAACCAACATAGGCAGGCAGAGCAATCTCACTCCTTTTCACCACTGAGGTGCTCATGTCAGGAACACAGAGGGTTCCCCAGGGTTTCAAGGAATCCTTCTGGGGTTTGAAGGGGAGGAACCTCAGGATGGCTAGCAGAGAGGCCAGAACATCCACTGGCTGTCCTGGGAAGACAGCCTTCTTGGGATAGGTTACCGACATGATATGATTGATGTGCTGATCACTTTTCTCATGGCAAAAAGATGAACAGTATTCATTTCTCCAGGGTGTGGTGAATTTGGAGAGGGGGAAAATAACATTTAGGGCTAGAAAAGCAGGCATGCCCCAGTTCTGTCCATCTGCTGCTCTTAAAGAGATTTGAAAGCGTCCTCCTCTTGTTACCCCTTTTAACTCAAAGGGAGTCGTCCTTAACCTAGGGACTTCTGTCCATCTCCCTTAGCTCATTTTACACCCAAGCACAGACATCTGCTTGGTCCTGGCTTCTTCAGTCAATGCCTGCTGCAGCTTTCACCGACAGGAGGAACTTCCAACACCTGATGGAACAGGAACCCCTATCTGCATCCAGACTGTCTGCTTCCCAGGGAGGATTCAATTAAGAGCTTCCCTGCCAGCAGCTTGATGATTCCAGATATGAAGCACTTCCCTAAACTCATAACCAAGGGAGGGCGTTCAACTGTGGTTCTACACGGTTTGCCCTGAGAGGAGCGACAAAGAGGTTTCTGTCCCTTCCAACCTTTGTTTGCCACACCCACGTGTCCCCAGAGATTCCCTACAGCGACACCCATCCCACCCTTCTGTGGCCACACTTTGGCTCTGCAGAAAGGTGTTTTCTTTAAATCTCTCTGCAGCATGTTTTATCTTACATCGTTGGGTCAGATGGCTGGTCTGAGCACGGCCACACATCTGGGTGAGCCAGTACGACCGTAAAGAAAAACTCTAGCAGGAGGAGGGGCAGAAGCAGGGAATTCGAGCTGGACTTCCTACGGAAGCTGCCCAGCAGAACCTCAACAAATACCAGTTTTTAAAAACCACCAGAAGGAACGAAGTCAGGCCTACCTGCAGCTGGTTACTGCTGACAGCACTTGTAGATGACAAGAAACCAGACAGACATCAAAACGCAGCAGTATTTTCCGCCTCCATCCTTCAGCAGAGCTGTCTGAACGCAGCAGGAGTCGTACAGCGTCCTCCCGGTCAGTTCACCGCTCTTGGCCTGTTTACAAGTCCCGTTGCAAGATCTGAATGCCCTGACTTCATGCATGCGATCGCACGTAGTTTCCTTACCAAAGGGGATGGGAAAGCATTTGGCTCAAACCACTCTGTTCCTCTGCCCAAAACATTTGGCCAACTTTTCCCAGTGCTCCAGCATGTGACAGCAAACTGCTGTAACATACACAAAAGGCAACCAAAGCCAGGCGGATAATGCCACATTCATCTAGTCACTGGATAGAAGACAACTCGCAGCGAGAGGAACAAAGGCAGCGATCAGATATGAAAGGCGCCATTAAAACCAGCGTGCCTGAAATTCAGCCTTTCCGCTGCCCTGAAAAGCCCTTCTTGATAGCCCACAAGGATCAGAGTCCTCCTCTTCCGACCAAAGGCTCCTCCAGAACTCATCAAGTAGATCTAGAAGGCCAGCCCCTCAGATCGAGGGCCAGGCAGCAATTCAAAGCCATGCTTCAGCCCGCTGCTTGTCTTGGGATTGAGCGGCTGCCTTTGATGCTCCAGGACCCTTCTGAACCGGAGGTGGGAAAATTCTCCAACACCCCAATTAAGACTTCAGTCCCTCACCCAGCCCTCATTTAACTGTTTGCCAGAAGGACCCTGCTGCTTCCTAAATGCATCTTCTTTCCCCCAACAGCATATACCTCACATTTCTTACTTATCTAGGTCTGCTTCCACATGCCTCCTGGCATCTGACCCCAACTACTGCGAGAGCCGGAAACATTTGCCTTTGTTCGCAGTGTAAGAAAGCATCTTTCAAAGCTGACCCACCCTTCCAGAGCAGTTATGAAACTCATGTGCAGAAAGAAGCAGCCTGTAACGCGGTGACAGAAAGCAAGGATGACCACCACAAAACAGAAGAACAGTCAGTGCTAAACACAAAAGAGAAAAATAGAGAAGTAGCCACTGCCCCACTCCCTACGGGGCTGAGAAGCCCGAGATCCCTGAGAGGCCAAGCAGCAGGTGAAGGATGACATGGGGCCACAGCTCAGCTGCTCCTGCGGTACAGGGAGACCTGCCCGCTGGGGACACCGCCGCCGTGCCCCAGGGATCGCTCCGAGATGTTCTGGAAAACAGCTGGTACCCTCTGGAGAAGGGGACAAACAATCACGCCCCTTTCTCCAGGTCCACCGCGAAGGGCAACAGGAGATAAGGAACGAGATGAGAAATACATTGGCTGGGCCCTTCCCCCAGGAGCAGCTCTGTGCCTCCCCCAAACTGAAGGCTCCACTGCATTTGTCACAGTGCAAATTGCATTTAAAAGAGCGGACAAGTCCTGGAAAATGAGAAAACTCAACTGCAGCCTTGGATTTCTCCCACTACAGCTGTGGAAAGGGCTCTAGGTCTTCGACAAACACAGCAGTGCTTTCCACAGACTGCAAACCCTGAAGTCACAGCTATTATTTTTCTAGCTGTACATTAAAAGACAGGACTCTACTCTGGATCCTTATTAGGCTAAAGATGCTTCCTGCAACCTCTGCGTGAAACGGGGCTTGATGGCCTGAAGCACCGACACCTTTGGTTCAGGGGAAGAGATTTGCATCAAGAACAAGCAGATGCTTTTTTTTTTTGAGATCTTATTTTAATTACAACACATCTTCACTCATATTAATCAAGCCTAGACACGGTAGCCAGAAAAAGGCGTGAAGCAGTCAGGACCAGCTCACACTGAATAACCAGCAATAGCCGTACCCTGAAGTGATAGCCTGAAAGCTTCTGGTTCAGCGGCTGCCGCCCCAAGGACTATTCCCGGCCAAGATCGCAAAGCACCAACCTGAAAAGCACCCTAACTGCCTCCGGCAGCGAGCGGCTTTGGCAAATGCTGGTGGGAAAACAGTGACCTCTTGTGCCACCCTATACAAGCTAGGAGTGTGGCGGGACTCAGGGACTGAAAGCTACAGTGCTGCAAGAAGGGGGAAAAGAGAAAAATAAAAAGAGCTGCAGGTGTGACAGGGCAGTCGATGAGGCATGGCGTCGAGTCCTCACTATCCTCTGCGCATCCTCAGAGTGAGATGTTTAGAGTCCAAACTAAATCCTTCCGAATTCCTGCTCAGGAGTTTTGAATAAAGCGAGAGATGTTTTTCTGCTAAACAGATCTTTTGTTGTTGTTGTTGAATTAAAGCCAAAAAGCCCAGCAAGGCCCAACACAAGAGACAAGGTGTTCCCAGATCCGCTGGAAAGCACGAAAGTCCCTCTGGGAGAAGGGAGACTAGTTCGACGCTTGACCTGCCTGTACCGTGGATTTTCAGTCAGTTCTAGGAAGGGGCTTGCTCCACACGTTTGTTTTCCTCCTTTGTTAGTTTACGTCTCGCCTTAGCTTTAACACACAGCAGGATGTTGATTTTAAGACCAGGATAGCAGGGCCAACCATCCGCCGATACAAACACGCAACGCCGGCGGGTCTTCGAATTCAGCTGGATGGAGAACACGGCTCATTTACACCCTTGCACGGGTTCATCTCCCTTGTCACAACAGCACAGCCGTCCACCCCGCTCATTCACTTGCCCGTGCACAAGATTCGCTTGTTTGCTAAGAGAGCAGGTCCTCACAACCTCTGAGCTGTCAAAAGCGCAGAGCTGCCCTTCCTCCGCGTACATTTTGTGCGGGAACATTTAGCTCTCTCCTGTACAAAAGTGATGATTACCAGGAAACAAAACAATTGCAATGCCGACCCCAGCCGCCCCACCCAACGGAGTTTAATTGTTCCCATTACTCTTTGCCCTCTATGTTTTCCTTAAGTGCATCCAAGCAAACAGCTCTGCTTTTTGGATGGCCACTTACCTTTTGTTTTCCTATCCACCGCAACTGGCTTTTTAGTTTCTGCTGTAAGCAACAGCTCGTAGGGGTGTTCCTCTTCCTCAGCTCCACTTCCCCTGCTCTTTCCTCGTGCAACAGAGGCCTAATGAAAAACAGCATAATGTAGCGCTCCACAAAGCAATGCTATTTATCCCGGCAATAAAGCACAAGGCCTCTTTATGCCATGGTTTAAGCAAGGAATTGGCAGAGGCAACACCTTCGCTGTGGAGTGTGATCCAAAACGCAATACTTTTCTTCTTCCCCCTGAAAAAGCCACCCAGACCCCCTTTATTTTCCAGCATTTGAGGCTGCTGACAGCTTTCCAGCGCTGCCCAACTGATTCACAGTGCACGGTCTGCAGCCAGCCTGGAGGGGGGGGAAAGAGCTGAGACCGTTATTCCTGTTCATCCCAACTCGGACTTAGTGCTGCTACTGGAATTTGCATCGTCATTCCTATTTAGTTGCCGGCCCTATTAGGACATGCCCGGGGAAAAAATACAGACGCCCGAATCCCTGCACCCCCTCAGAAGCCCGGGATCCAGCATTTCCAACACCAGGATGCACAGCATATTTAGGACTGAAGAGCCCTCAGGCAACACTGCGTAAACTCAGTTTAACCTCAGGATGTGCAGCAGCGATTGTGCTCATTTAAATCCCAAAAAGCCTCTGATTAGAGCTTGTTTGCGATTTTGGCAGACCCTCCAGCAAGCTGCTCTGGAAAGCCACCAGCCATGTGCGGGGATGCGGTCCCGATGCAGGATCCAAACGAGTCTTGCTGCAAACGCACACGTTGGTCTACCCCAACGCCAAGGACCACACGTTCCATCTCCTCTGAGAGCCACAGTGCCATCCCAGTGCTAATGGGGCTCAACTGGGCTTGGTGGCACTCTGCCTGCATGGTCAGCTGCCTTTCAGCACCATCTCCTGGCCAGACCCTGGCAAGCTGATGCAGCCCTGTCCCAGGATCCATGTGTGCCTCCAGCCAACCATGGGGTCCAACCCAAGCCAGCCAACCCAAGCCAGCAAGCGATCCCTACGGGCTGCCTCGGCAGCGGACTAAGCACCACCTCTAAATTCTTCCTCCGAGTGAAAGCGTCAGAGTTGCTTCAAGGACAAGTAGGTACCTACCTGACTGCAATCTAGCCAGCACCCCTGGAAGCTTTGGGAGCCCTGAAAGACGCAGAGGAGTCAGCAGCACAGACAGGAGCCCTACATCGTGTGCTGCTTCTGCTTAAGCCCAGCTGGCTTTTAAATCAACTTTCTCAATGGGAGGAAACGGGCCGTGTCCAGCAAAGGAAGTATTTATACTACCTGCTTCAAGCATGAGCTGTCAGGCAGACCTGCTCCTTTTCAGGTGAAGGAGCTCATAATGAGCAAATTAAGGAAAAAAACCCAACTTCTGACCAGATGGTGGCACAAAAACATCAGACCGGAACAGCAGGTAACTGGCTCTCCCACCAGAGATCTTGGAAAAATACTGCACAGCAGCAGCCTGTCATAACAGTTGTAGCCTGGACCTCAAGCCAGGCATTAGGATGCTCCCAGGAGTCCTGCAGACGGTGATTATTGTGCTGTCCTCTTTCAAACGCACCGAACACATTCAAAGGCCGGAGCTGCCTAGCAGCACACGATTTCCAGCGTTCGCTTTGTAAACTTTTGTGCACGCATTTACAGGCCTGGTTACACTTTATTTCCTCCATCTCTTATTGTTCCAAACCTTAAATAGTTTCAAGTTCAAATTCACTCAAAACGAAGACCACTGTTTGCTGGAGAACCAGCTCTGCAGGCCCTGCAGCCAGGAGTAACAAAATCAAATAAAACTTTCTTCCAACTCATCTTCCACGTATTTATACAAGTTGGTTAGCACGTATAAATAGTCACTATTAGCAAAGCCCAAAAATAAGATGTTGTTAATAATGAGCATGCTCTTGAAAGTGTATTTAACCCACAGCAGTGGACTCTGAAGGACTTTTTAAAGGGTAACGCGGCTCCTTTCTCTCTCCTCCCCCAGCGGAGCTGCAGCCCAAACTGCTGGAACAATCCCGGCGCCTTGTCTTTTGTCCGCACTTCCCTTCCGGAGATGAGTAGTAAACAAATGAAACTGAAGTTTAATTTGACAACACAGGCTCTTACTCAGCTACAAACCCAGAAGGTTTCTGTAGATAGTGAAAGGCAACTCAGGCACCTCCAAACAATCAGCTCTTTTGCCTGTGTGTACTAATGTTTTTCCATGATGAAAGTTAAAAAGTTTCTTGTTTATGCACATCTGCTTTGACTGATAGCCCCATGCTGGCAAGAGAATAAAAAGACTACTTTTGAAACTAGAGCTTGGCTCAGCCCCAGAATATTCAATGACTAACCGTCCTGGCTTTAATTGAGAGCAGGTCTGGAGGATGGCAATCAGGATGCCGCAAGGAGATGTTTACAGCATTCCCTAAGCGCATTCCTGTTCACGCCTGCCCAACCCAGAGAGAACATGTACTGAGATGATAAATAATGGGCAGGAGTCAGAACAGCAGAGCACCCCCGAAGCAGCAAGCAAAGAGAAGGAATCAGCCCCCAACCTGCCTGGTCGGTACATCTAGAAGGTCATTTCCAGGCAGCGCCACACACCGCCTGGAAGCTCGATCAATGAAACTGGTGGCAAATCAAGATCTCCCAGCGAGTCGCTCCGTGTACAAGTCTATTTGCCGGCAAGATTTCCTTTAGCAGATCATGTTTCCAAAGCCATTAATGGCAGGACAACACAGCAGGTGTTTTATAATTAAATACGGCAAGATAACTCAGCAGGAGCAGTCAAAGCACGTTTCCCTCCCTCGTGTTTATCAGCAGGAACAAGTTCTGCTTTCCAATGATGCCACGACCTGCTACCCAGCTCTCCTCTGCCCAGAGCTGGCCGTGGGACTGGTTATCACACGCTGCAAAACCATTTTAACAGCAGCGGAGAGGACAGCAGTCCACAGTTTCACATTTCAATTTTACTGTTTATGCAGTGTTTGGAGCTTTACTCTCTCTAGAAAACATCGGTTCTATTAAAGCAAATAATGTTTACTCATGTAGATTTGACATACTTCAGAAACCAGATCACATTTGTCTGAACCTCAGCAGATCGACACAGTCAAAGCAAAGCCTCTGGCGAAGCGGAGTCCGTTCCGCCAGCTCGAGGCAGCACACGCTCCGCTTGCTTTACACACAACCTACAGCATTTGGAAAAGCACAGAAATCCATAAGATTTGGTTTTGCTGTGAAGATTTTCCTGGGTGTCAGCAGAAGTTGCCACGGCATTTGTGGTTCCACACACCCCCACACCCGAGGTTCCCAGGCAGGTGAATAAAAATGAGCAATAGGGAGCCCAGGAGGAACAACGCAGAGTAGGAGAGATCTAGTTTCATCACAAAGCAGCTCACGCATTGACCTCTGCAGAAGACAGCTTTAACATATGCTGCACCAGATTCTTGGCTGAATTCAAGCCCCCGATCCCTGTTCACGTCAGTGGGACCCACAAGCCCACACATCTCCTCCACAGCTGGTAGCTGAGAGGAAGCAGAAAGCAACAGCCCTCGGCACGTCACTCTCAAGTGAAGATGCATTTGGTGGGATCATTACAAGTGGGAAACAGTCCACATCGTAGCGTGATTCAGAAAAATCTCTTCCTAAGGGAATTCCCAGCCAAGAATAGGAAAGTAAGGCTGAAGGTCAACGCAGAGGTGCCCTGGAAGAACTGCACAAAGGAAGTTCCCATGGCAAGTGACAGCAGCAATGCCGGAGCGAAAGGAAACTTCACTTTCACAACCAATTTGCAAGGAGAGGGTAATGTCATAGTTGGCCCCTCTCAAATTATTAAACCTGTTCTTTAAACCACATTCGTATAACACATCCCGGGTCAAGTCCCACGTACCTCACAGGAAGCACCATGGCCTAGCTTCTTCTCCACATGCTGATCCTCCTCTTCATCAGGTGGAGGCTTGGCAGGCGGGGGCGGACGTTCTCTCTGCGGTTCAGAAGACCACTGTCAACCGCGTTTTGTTAAAGCACGTCCCCTTCTGCTTCCACCAACACTACATCCATCCTGCTGTGAATGCAGCATGGTAAGGACCTCCTCAAAATAATCTGGGTGGAGCAGAAGTTCAGCTCTAACAGCACGGAGCTTAGCAACACTTGCTGCCTTTCCTCCTCCTCCTCTCCTGCACGACACCTACTGGGGCAGAGAGCCCTTTCTGCAGATTCAGGGTACTGCACTCCTGTGGATGGACTGCTGCTGCTAACAGACCGCCCGCTTCTGCTGCCCACCTCAGACCCAGGGGAGCACCGTAAGCCCGACTGTGCTTCCCGGAGAATAAAGCAGCTGGGGTGGAAGGTGCTGTCCACAGAGGTTCGTTGCTTCCTTCCCCACGGCAGTGCGTTCAGACCCAGCCTGCTAATCTCAGCTGCACAGTGAGGGTCAGTAACGAACTCACGCAAATGGGGAGAAAGGGAAGACTCATCCCGTGTGTCTTAAAACAGTAACATAAGTGATTCCAGAGGCACCTTTCATAGTGAAAGCCCCTAGAAATCAAGAGACGCTGCACTGCATTCCTCGAAAATCCCAAGACGGCCTCCACGCAGGCTGAACACATCTCTGGGTCATCTCCTGCCCTGCACCAGCTCCACCTAACGGCAAAGGGAAGGGCGGCACAAGTCTGGGGAGAAACTCCAGCCACCTCCTGGAGCACGTCTCTTCTCCCTTTTCACTGCAGTTCAGCCTCTTATTTCTGACAGGACTGAGCTTACTTCTCATCAGACACGATTAACACAGGACAGTACACAGATTTAGCTAATAACAGGACAGTGCATCTTGTACTGCGTCCCCTGCAGAGAGAACTGGCCGAAACGCCAGTCTTCTAAAGCTTTTGTCTCATTTCTACGACATTTGCCAACAGTATAGGAAAAAGGATGCACCCCTGTGCAGAGAGAGAGGAAGCACGGTTACAGTACCACCAGCAGTTTAATTGTTCATCGCTGCTCTGCTTTTTGTCCAAAAATGCATCCATGGAGCAGGCTTTGTAAAACCAAAGCAGAAAACAAAGCCCGAAGCTGATGCAGCACGCTGCGAGGCCAGCGCCCCACCTGCCCCACAGCAGTGTTGCCACCAATTGCTAAGGGGGTAGCAGATGCAACTAAGAGAAGGTGGGGAAGAGTTCTTTGGAGACAGTCCCAGGAGCTTTGCATTGCCTTGTAAAGCCTTGACTACCCTCTACAGACTTCTGCAACGCACACAAAAACCACGTCTGCTGCCAACTAGTTTCCAGCTGGATATTCTTACAGATAATTTCTCTTGGGCAAAGCAGAGAGCAAGAGAGATGAGAAAAATGCTCCACGCAGAAGTTTCCAAAGCTTTCTTCTAGACAAAGAAGTTTGCCCTAAGCGCAACGTCCTGACAACCCAAAACTTACAGGCACCAGTGTTCAACGGCCAGAAAACAGAAGGATGCAACAGTAGGTGAAAAGCTGGCATGAAGTGGCTACTTGGGGGGCAACGCAACAGAGGTTATGTGACCAGGCCAGTGCAAAAGGAGAGGCACCTGCCTGCTCTCACCAACGTCAGGGACGGGTTTAAAGACTTCCTCTAGCTGGGGCACTGGCAGCCTGCTGCAAAAATCATGAAAATGGAGGTAAGTTCCCCATCCTCCTAAGGCAAGCAGAGATGAACACACGTAACTACGTACAGGCCTGACTCCCGCTGCTT
The DNA here is from genome assembly GCA_013399095.1 of Psophia crepitans. NCBI lineage: Eukaryota > Metazoa > Chordata > Aves > Gruiformes > Psophiidae > Psophia > Psophia crepitans. Next base: position 238,398 of record VWZZ01006210.1, read on the forward strand.
TCAGACCAGTCGATTCCGCTTCCTTATTCACAGACTCTCGATCTGAAGATCTCCCACTGGCAAGGCTGTCCAGCGAGTGGCAGGATGTTGCATTGTATAAAGCTTCATACGGGCTCTCCTCTTCTGGGTTCACATCAAAATCTATGATCAGTTCCGTCACCGCTTTCTCCACATCGCCTGCGAGAGGGAGAGAGGCACAAGTGCATCACTCGGGGCTTCTGCCCTCGGAAAGCAGCGCTTGCAGGAACAAGAGCGCTAGTGACCGCCGCGCTGCGTGGAAACCTACCCTGAGATATCCGGCACGTGGGATCAGCGGCTGGAACAAGCGGTGCTTGAAGAGTCTTCTCTGCAGCTTTGGCACTTTTCTTCCCAACCGTGTAATCTGCAACGAGGTGGGGCAGCAGGGTCAGTTTGTGTCAATCTAGTTTCACGGCCGCTTCAGCCTATGGTGCTTCCTCCCTTGTGGGTGGAAGGCCAACGGTCAGCTTATTACGCCTCCAAAAGAATAACCAAAGTACGTTAGTAAAATTTGCAGCTCAGATGCCAAAATAGAAGCAGGCAGCCTCTTTAATTACATGCGTGAGGTTAAGGATGGTGATTTGAACTTTCACAGGGTCTTTAATCAGAAAGCTGCAACGCTCCTGCACGGACACAATGTCACGCGGCAGATTACTTTGTGTTGTAGACACGAGCTGCATCACTAGAGAGAGATGTCCTCTGTGTCTTACGACCCCAGACAAACCAATTCCAGCTGTAGTCCCCTAACCACCAGCAAAGCCAGAAACATTAAGCTCACATGAATAAAGGCAGACAGCAACATCTCACACAGCCTCCTCGCTCCCAGGAGTGAACTAACAGCGTTTACCTGCAAGAACTTCAGTTTTAAAGCCCACCTTTGTCTTCAGTTTCAGACTAGAGATAATACCTCCCAGCCTCACGGGCAAAGCTTAATTAAAGTCTGCAAAGTGCTTTGAACCCATAAAGCTCTCGAACACTAAGCATGAATAATGCACACCAGTTGCACACGTTTCTGATCCTTCTCCCCACAGCTGAGAGGAAACTGAGACAGCATAATTACAAGGTATGAATTTAGCTAAGATGCCACATTTAATTCCCTAACTTGGACAGACACAATGGGCCAAGCTGCTTTATAAACCACAAGTAATCAAGGCCTTTTCTGTAAATCTCATCTCATCTGCAAAACCCACGCCCAAGCTTCACAGTGAAGTGAGGAGTAGGATGTGAGATCTGTGGATGACTATTTGCCTACACAGGCACATAAAGGATCGCTAATCCAAAACCATTTCTAAAGCCATTACTTTGCATTCTGCAAGCAGATTTAGGCTAACCTTAATTTTAATTAACTTCTAAAGTGAGTTAAACAAAGCATAATTAAGCCCATTTAAACTGTAAAAGTCATGCCACACTCCTCCAGCGAAGGAGCTAATCCCCCTAAATCCCCCCTGGATGTCCCCCTGCCAACAGTTGGTCTGGAGACAGTTCACCAAAGCAGTTGAGCATCATTCCTTCCAAGCCCTGACGGAGTCTGACCACGGGACCTGACCTGAAGCTGCTTTGCTTTCAGCACCTTCCAGGACTAGAGAACTAAACCCTGTACTTGCATTGGCACACTCAGCACCCCAAACTTTTCCCTCCCGCCCACGCAGACAGCTACATCACTTACCTTCGATAAGAGCCGCTATGTGTTGGCTTTTCTGAGAAGGAAGTTCTCTCACAATATCCAGAGCTGTCAGGCCTCTGTTATCCTTTATGTTCACATCAATACCTATGGCAACAGGTGCAGGGAAGGCAAAAGAAAGGATATTTTCTAACTATGTGCAAATTCCTGTCTTTCATTACGTCAGATCCTACATTTGTGATGATCAATGGGGGGGAACTAAGAATTGCTTTAGAGCGGCAGACCTAAAGCCAAACATCTCTCCTGTAACCCCCTCTGAGGAGCTTTGATAGCTGGAGAAACATGCTGCCAACTGTAAAGGGGTTTCCTCAAGTTCTGGGTGAAGGGATCACCATGTTACTGCTTCAGAAGGGGATCATTCTCTCACCTGCAGCCAGCAATATTTGCACCACATCTGTCTTGCCAAACAAAGCAGCTTCGTGCAAAGCACTGCCTTTTTCAGTCTGCAAATTAAATGGAAAAATAGCATGAAGCCAGACAGTGGGGAATGGCCATGGAAGCGTGTTTTAGAAGGTTACAGAAGCAATAAATATATGGCAACGTGTACAAAGTGTGGGCAACAATATCTACTGCTGAGGACACACTATCAATATTATTACAGTACTGAGAACGTGGAATGGAAAATGGGGATGGTCTCTTCAGAGAGTCACACGAGCCCAGGTTAGAGACCAAGAAAGGACTTTCCAGAGCTCAGCAAGAGGTCCTGTCCTGAAAAGGAAAGGCAAGACCACCACACACAAGATACTGCTGGGAAAACAGCATATTCACAGGTGGCTTGATAGGAAGAGACACACAGCTTGCCTCCATCGCTATCAGAGCTCACAGCATTGCAGGGCACAGTGACTCAGGCAAAAGGGCTTTTTTCTCCCTCACTATGTGTCTGGGGCTCTTTGTCCAACTAACAAGAAGGCGTGAAGCATGCACAGCACCAGAATCCTTCTGAGCAGCTTCCCGGAGCAACCAAGAGCTGAAGAAACAGCCCAGAGCAAAACAAAGCTATCGTTCATCTTTCATCAGCGATCCCTCTGGGAGGAGGGTGAGGTGGAGCTCTGCCGTGACTACGGGGGGTGTCTGTCCCCCAGCAATCAGTCCAGCCCTTCACACACAGACACAAGAGATACCTGATAGTTGCTATCCATGCCAGCATCCAGGAGGACATGGACTACAGTTTTGTGACCGTTCCTAGCTGCCAAGTGCAGGGGAGTATGTTTCTTAGTGTTGCAGCTTAAAAGATTGGGGTGAGCGTTCAAGAGCATCTTCACGACTTCCAGCCTCCCATAGAGCGCGGCCAGGTCCAGAGGAGTCTCAAACTTGTTATTGCGCATGGTGGGGTCGGTCAGCTCCTCCAGAAGGACCTTCACCACCTCTGTGTGGCCGTACTGCGCAGCGCAGTGCAGCGCCGTCTCGTTGTCATTGTTCTGGGGGGGTCACAAACGCCAGCACGTCAGAAATGGGGGAGAACAGAGCCGTTCCATGCCTCACTCAAACCATTGAAGTTTAAATGCAAAAACAAGACAAAAAAAAAAAAAAAAGCAGTCGGGAAGCAGAGAGCCCAGTTTGAAACAGCCTGGAGCAATGTTTTCATCAGCTTGCTGGCCATTTACCAGGCACAGACATTGCACCCCCCTCCGCCCCCCCCATGAACTCGTCAACTGACCCACCCAGTGAAGGCTTCAAAAACATCCAGAACAATAAGCTTTACTCAGATATGGGAAATCTGCTCTACGGGAAATAGACGCTATGTATGGAATAGCCTGCTTTCAAAGCACCGAGGTCAAAAATCAAGGGACCACGCTGAAGTTTAAGGGACTGTTGAGCTACGGTGGATTCCCATTAATTCTGCTAGCACTCGGGGAAAGCAGTCTGTCAGCTGTTGGCGGCACCCCGCACTTCGGGGCGCCACAAAAATAAAAGGCTGCAATACACGATGGGCAAACCGCACCACGAATTCTATCTGTTGGAGCTTAATCGTCATCATTTTAGATTTAAACTTCAATTGTTTCAAATCCTACTTATCCTGATTAAACCAGTCATTCCACCTCTGCAGCTCTGAAGCTCGCAGGCTGGCCGGATTAGAGAAAGGGTGCATTAAGTTACAGGCAGTTCGCGAATTAGAAAGCAGTGCAATTAGATCACTCCACTAACAAGCTCTCGTAGTCAAGGTCTTGGGTCGACTGAGGGAAGAGATGTCCAAGTGACAACAGAACACCTCCCCAGCGAAAGCCAGATCCGATTAATGCATGCAGCACCCGTCAGGTTAAAAACCAGCAATGCAAAGCACAAGCAACCTAACACGCTGCACTTGCAGGTGCAAAATAGGAACATCGCCAGATTTAAAAGAGCCTTTTCTCAAATTCACCTCAAGTTTCTAGCTTTACTACTATGTTATACACAGAGGGATTTCTGTTAAAGGACTCTAGAAATAAACTAGAAACTTATCTAACAATTTGACCCAAAAAACTTCAGTACAAATGGTTACACGCTTCAACTTTAGCTGAAGGACTCATGGTTGAATTTGTCATTTTAAGAACAGCTCCCGGTAAAAACCACCAGAGAACGTACTTGCCTTGATGGAGTTACCAGGACCACTTTCGAAACGGAATCTGATCAAAATAACTTCCTCTTTGCTTTGAGAGCACACGGGCTTTTTCGGATACAAGCTTGTAGGAGCAGTCAATATTTTGCACCATTTCACAGCCACGCTGCAGAACTTGCTCTGTTGTACAGGTACTTTAATCCTATTACCCTGTTAAGTCAGTCTAGGGATTACAGGAGTCATGCATGCGACCCCTCATTTATTTTTATCTGGTATTTGCACCATTTTCCAGCCACGTGAAAAGCGTAGGGGATGCAAGGAGTCCTGGCGAGGCTCTGCAGCTTGTATAGAAGCAAAGACCAGGGAGGCAGGAAGCAGCCACGTGCAGAGGCGAGGTATTTAAGAAGGTAGGGAGAGCACAGCATCGCCGTTAGCACAGAAGTTCAAAGTCAAACACAGGCTCTGTGCTCGGAGTGGCAGAGGCAGCCATGGTGAGGGAAGGCACATACAAGTGGACAGAAGTTACTGCAGGATAAAGGAGTCCGCACATAAAATACACAGACGGAGTGAGAAGGGGAGAGAATAGAGAACTACAGAGATTACACCTGTCAGGCAGCTGAAGGTGCAGGTCTCGAGGCATTTAAAAGGTTGGTAAATCATGTTATTCTTCTGTGACAGGGAAGGGACCCCAGGTATCGGTGAGCCCGCGCTGCAGCCAGAGCGATGCCCTCAGCCTGCCCCGCAGCGCAAGGGAGGCTCGCTGCCGACTTCTGCAGGAAGAGTAGATAGCCCCAGCCCCTCTGGAGCAGCAGGTACCTGCTAGAGAGCCACGGGGGGCATGCAGTGCTCTTGCCACGCTAGCCCGGGCTGTTGGGGATTTCCACTGCTAGGGCTGTGCCCCTCTCATCCCGTAATCCCTCAAGGGTGCTTTAAAGCACACAGCAAGGCCAAACACCCGCCTGGTAGCTCAGAAATGGGAACACAACATCCTTTAACAACATAATTGTAGGAGACTTCCCCATCTTTATTGCAATTTAGTCTAATTTTCCTTAAGCGGGTCAGGGCTCTGACACTCGGGGTGAAACCCCCAGACTTTCCTCTTACAACAGAGATCACTGGGTGATAAACTGCCCTGAGCCATTACAGCAAATCTCTCCCCATCACAGGCTGCGTACTGGAAACTCCCACTATCACATAACTTTTTATTGCCTCTAATTTGGGAGAGTTTTCAGCAGCCAAAAATACTGAAGCCCTTCCAATCAAGGGTGTTTGCATCCCTTCTCTGCATCACCTCTCCAAGCACAAACCAGAGCTGAGCCTGAACAATGAGCACGAGCACTCAGACACATATTTAGCGGAGAGGGAAAAAGAAAATTCCTTTCCAGCAGCCAGAAGGCAGATGGGTTCAAATCTCAAAACTTCTTGGAAAAACAGAGCACTCGGCAGGGCCCAGGGCTGCATTTCTGCAGGAATCCCAGCATCCCCCCCCAGTTCAGTTGGGAGTGAGAAGCTGGGCTCGTTCGATGCCCACCTACAGGCCACCGAACAGGAACACAAGCAGAAATGTCTCTGCTTTCATATGGGCTCCATCAAATTCCTCAAGCCCTGGAAAACAGGTAGCACATACCACAGCCCTTACGCCCCTCATGGGACACTAAAATGGAGAATCTCCAGCCCCTTGAAGAGTATCTGTCTGCACCCCGTTCCTAACACACCGAAGAGCGTTTTGACTGAAGAAAGGGAGGCTTGGTTTAGATAAGGGGAAGTTTCTAACTTGCAAAGATTTGAACGGTCACATAAAATGCTGAGGGAGACTACAGAGCTGTCCCTCTCTGAGGGGTTTGAGGAGCCACCAGGCAAACACCGGCCAGGAATGGTTTAGGTAGATCTGATCCTGCCTCAGGAAGGCAAGAGGCTACATGACCCTTCGGTCCCATCCAACCTACTTCTAGGCTTCCTTTGTAGGATTGCTGTCAGCGGGTGTGTGTCTAACAGAGGCTTTCTCTAATAAAAACCTGCTATTTTGCTGCTCCAGGGACACGTCTGATCCTAAAGCACGGAACAGGGATGTCCCTCCCGCTGGCACCCACTCCAAAAAGCTTCAGTTAAAGGCAGGCCAAAATGAAAGAGAAAAACCCATTAAGCAAAATGCAAACTTCACCAGGAGGTGACACCCAAGGCACATCACAACCTCGGGTGCCAAGCAGGCCAGAAGCGCTGCCGGACCTGCCCGGTGGGTTGTACCATCTCCTTCCCTGCTTTTGCAGCTCACGATTTCCACCAGTATCCCACACGGCTCTGCCAGGAGCAGGGCAAGGATGGGCAGCCCTCCTTCCTTCCTACAGGTGCCCAGCAATGCCAAACACACTTCAGGAGAAAAAAAAAAAAAGACTCCCATATGTCCAACAAGCTTTTGGGAGCTCTGGGGGTGGGTTCGCTGCCCGGTTTCATGTGCGGACTCCAGATGGTAGGCTTCCACTTTTCTCAGCAGCCTGTTTAGATTTATAGCACTTTAAACCTAATCTGCGTGATTCGTTTGCTTCCAATTAAAAAAGACAAAGCTGGTTTGTGCAGTGCACAAACCTGGGCTATGTGACAGCTTCTTCTACTTCGGCTCTGCCCAACCAGTTGGCTCCTTCATACAAATTAAATACCCAAATTCAAAGCTGCAGGAGTTACTGAAGCAAAGTTGCTCCATCTCTTAACCTTGCCTCTGCCATTTGCTTTGCAGAAGTCCTTCAGGCCCACCACAGACATACTGCAGGGACCTCCTATCAAACTAAAGATGTTGAAAAGGAAGGGGCATAAAAAGCAGCTGTTAACTATTTCTTGAGAGCAAGAAGCTTCTGGCTTTCTTATCTCTTCCTCAGCAGGACACTAAATAGCCCAGCCACATATAAATGCTTTTCCCCTCTTCTAAACATCCCAAAATGTTTGGAAAGATGAAACATCTCGCTTCGATAGTTTCTATATGACATCCTGACCTGCATGGGTACCGGGAAGCTGGGTGCACCAACTAAGCAAGGACTCCGTGCCAGGCTATTGAGAAAACATCATGGTTTGCACGCTAGGTGTGATTCCACCTGCTGCTCAAACTTGGTCAGAAACTGGTGGAAATCTGGTCAGAACTTGCAGTGGACCTAACAGGTTGTGTATAAATCATCTCTCTCTCCTTATGACCCAGGCAAAGGTTTCAAAAGTACTATAGCCTTGTTCTCAAGGGTGCTACAGCCACCTTGAGAACGGAACTGAGTTTAAAAACAATGCAATTGTCAAAAATAGAGTCCAAAAATAGAATACTGAAAAATCCACGAGAAAGCGAGCTCAATGTCATCTTCATATTCCTTCCTCATTCACCATTTCAATGCTGGAGAGTGCACGATTTCACTCTGCTATTGACAATGTTTTGGAAAGCTCCTTTCAGGCAGCTCCACTGACGGGTTTCCACAGAAGACATTTGCTGCTGTAAAATTCCCATCTGGATTTTTGTCAAAATCACCAACACAGATGAGCTTCACGTAAATATTTTTGTGCTTAAAGAGGTATGCACTGGAGTATTTCCTGAAAAACCAAACTGAGCAGTTAGCCAGCTCAGGCGTTTCGAGTGTGCGGTTTTGAGGCACTGCAGATGAAGCAGAGTGGAAGTTTTAACTAAACTCTGAGAGACAGAAATCTGCCATGGGTGGCTGGGTGCAAAATAATCGGCTGGAAGCAACTGCGGCGCGGTGGCTCGCAGTAGAAGTATCTCGTGATAAACCAGCAGATTATTATGCCGTCAGCGAAAAGTGGTGTCTGAGAACACACCACCAGGAACCCTCCTATCTGGTTCCTCAGTTGCTCAGCCTCAGCGCATCGTAAGTGCCGATGTCATGCCTTTCTGTAGCTCAAGAACAACCAAAAGCAAGAGAGGAGCAAAACAGGGAAGAAAACAGGAACGAAAGACTAGGGCTGAAGGCTCAGACGGCACAACAGACTGAACATCAAGAAAAGAGAGACTGATGCAATAAGCAGGACATGAAGGACTTGGGAAAGGAAACATGGACGTTACCGCCTTCCCTTCTCCCCACCACCACCAAGGGAATTAACTGTCCGTTCAGACAACAAATACAGCGCGTTTTGTAGGAGAAAAGGTATGAAAATTCACTCCAAGCAGCCCACAGAGAAAATGCATCCACGGTTAAAAAAAATTTTCCTTCTCTCTGTATTTATCAGCAACATTAGCACACGAAACAAAACCTAAAGCATTTGGATTGAAATAACATTACCTTTTGGAAGTCATCCAGCCAAATCAAACTGACCATCACCGTGAGTCCTACAAGGCTAAGCAACGAAGGAGCCCCCAGGAAAGTAAGGAAAAGCTTCCCTTTAATTAGGTTTCTACAACTGCTTTGAAGAAAGAAACCCACAGTAAATAAATGGTTCGCATTTTACTTTTCCCCAAGCAGCTGCAAACTGAACAAGTGTTATTGCAACTGGATGACATTGCACCTGGAAGCACACGAGTGCAGCTTGGAGCAGTGATGCAGTGGAATGCTGACAGCAAAGTACACACCTTGGCATTGATATATGGGTCAAAGGGGCCGTACTTTTTGAGTTCTTTGATCTCAAGAGCATTCTACAAAAAGGAAGAGGAAAAAGAAAAAAAAAAATGTGATAATGAAATGGGTGAGATATAGCAACAAAGCAATGGGTGACTCCCAAGGGGTGGAAACGGCAGGACGCAGCATCTTGTTCCAGTCAAAGCCGTTAGCAGCAGAAGCCATTCCGGCTGCCGACTCCCGTAACCTGAACCACCGCGCGGTTCATTCACAAGACTCCGAGCACAAGCGGCACAGGCTGTTCGGCCGACTTCTCATTTAAAACGGTTCCTGCTAAACAGACGTTAATGAAACGTTACCTGGAAGGATTACACTAAGCTTTTAATCTTTGGCAAAGGTTCCCCCTACACCTGTCCTACTCGGGGCCCTCAGTCACTTCTTACCCGACTGACAGTAAACAGCTAACTACACCTCTCCAACCTGTTTCAACAGACCGAGTGCCTGCGGCTGTGCCTGGAAACATTAACACACACAGCCCCAAACTGAAAACTATCAACGAAGAGCTTAAAACACACATCTTCGTTATTTCTGCTCAATTGAGGAGTGGTGGTGAACAGCATTACCGCCACACTTTTCCTTTTGCGAAGCTTTAGAAGCAACTCTTTAGCCTCGGAGCAGCCTTGTGCATCAAGTTAGCCCTCTTCCACCGAGGAACAGAAAACTTCAGCACGTGGGTCCCCACGAAGTACGGCTGGGACTCCTGAACCCAGGTCTGAAGGGAGTTTGCTCCTCAGCCTCTGAACAGCATTCACGGGTCAGCAGGTCAAAATTAAACAGCAGAAACTCATGGCTTCAAGCTGCTCATCTTACCTGGACAGATTTTGCTGAAGCTGAGCCATAAGTATCTGACCTGCCTGTGAATAAACTTCTGAATGAGTATACATTTTTAGCCTTGTGGTACTGAGGCAGACAAACTTATTTTCATCCTCCTGGATGAAAATCCAAGTGGTTTAGGAGCTGATTCACAGGGACATTAGATATTCCTGCTTCAGGGGCAGGACAGCCAAGGGCTTTTGTAGCTTTAATGTAGCTTTAACCGTCTGATTTGGGTCTGTTACTGCACACCTGCCCGAGCTCCCTCAGCCGTGAGTGGTTCAGTAACGCTGCTCAGCTGGCCTCGCTCAGTAAACCAATTCCCTTCTCCAAAACTCTTAAACAGAAGAAATATTTGGGTCTTCCAGGAGTAGTATTTCAGAATTGTAAGATACTTGCCGACTTCCACGAGGAAGTTACATGGGAGCCAGCCCTGCAAGGCGGACACAGCAGCCGCTGTATAGAATAGCTGCCTCCTACAAATCAATCCCTCGACATCCTAGCCCGAAAACTGTGAGCCTGACAAAGGGATTCACCCAATTTTTTTTTTCTTGCTCAATTGAGAAAATAGTTCTTTCAGATTAAGTCAGGGATTTACCTGGTGGCAAGTAGGGCTAAAATTATCTTACCACTTACAAAGTAGTTAACTGGAGCAAGTGCTAGAGACAAGCCAGGAGAGTAGCTAAGAGAGCATGGCCAAACAAAGACTAAACAGAGCTGCTTTGATTAGTTCCCAAAGAAGGGAGCTAATGTATCCTTTGACAGAACTAGAAACCTTCTCAGCTATCCAGCAACTGAAAGGAAAAACTAGGGGTTAGTTTTAGAAGCCCCGTACGAAAGCAGGAGACCGCTTCCTAGGTGTTGGGTGGTTCTCATACTTAGGTATCTCTATACAAACACAGGTAACTTACTCATTCAGCTGCTAACTCAGAACTGGAGGTACTGCTTTAGGCAGCGCCTGTCTTATTCCATTAGCAAGTAGGACTTTACAACCATAGCTACTAGTTTGGGAAGGGGCAGGAGTCAGCTGAAGTAGTCTCTCTCCATCCCAGGGAAGCAATTCAACAATATATTAGAGAAAAGTAGGCAGACCTGCTCATTCACTTTAGTATGCGAAGGTCCTTGGTGGATGAGGAGCTTCACTATGTCTGCATCTCCCTTCCAGGCTGCCAGGTGAAGAGGGTAACAGCCCTTACAGTCCGCTACGTTGGTTAGCGCGTCGTTCCTCAGCAGAACTTCCACAACATCCCTGCAAGAGAAGGGAACTTGAGTCCACAAGACATTCAGTCCTCGTTACACAGCTTACGTTCTGCGGTATTTCACAAAAAACTTAATCTGAACAGGAGTATTTCAGAGATCCTCTTGACATGTGATTTTAAAGTGTTCCTATGAAACGCTGCCCAAGGAAAAAAAACAACAGACTGCTGAGCCGAGCTCAGGGAAGTTCTGTGTTGCCTTCACACTAACGGAGCTGAACAGGGACTGAAGTCATCCGCACGCCACGCTGGTGGAAAGCGAATTGCACCAGCGTGAAGATGATGAATAAGGATTTTAACTCTACTCAGTTTCTCAATATCCTGAAGTAGCAATGAACAATACAAGATTCGCCACACCACAGACTGGAGTTACTTAAAAATGTAATAATGCACGAAAGCAAATTTAAGTGGTGCAGGCACAGCAACACGTTGGACACCAGACAGACTGCAGAGGACTGTTACTGGAGAAGCCACCTTTAATACCTTGTTATGTCTCACCCAAACTGCTTACAAATAAAAGGGGCGGTTGAAAACCTCAGTGTCATGCCAGATTTTGAGAAAGATGTGCGCTCATACTGCGCAGCAGCCAATGCCTCTGTAGCTTCACTGCACTGCTGTTCTTCACTTTTTGTCCTGAAGATGGTGTAGTGTTGCACCATCGCCACATTTTCAGTGGAAACAGCGTTAGACTGGTGAATGAATTACACAGAAACCATAGCTTGTAAAGCACACAGCATCCCCCTCGATCAAAGGCATTGTAAGGTGACTCACTTATGACCATTCAAAGCAGCATGGTGCAGTGGAGTGTATCCAGTACTGTCAACGCAGTTCACATTTGGCCCTCTCCAGATGCTGCAAGACAGAAAATGTACAGGGAACACTTAGGCATACACCAAACAGACAGACAGCTGGCAAGGACAAGTTTCAGCGGAGTTCTCACACCGAGCTGGTTATCTGGAAGCAAACCAGTGGCTGGCCAGCTGTGGTTAAGAGCAGCGATACAGAGAACAGAGTGCACAGCGCTGCGTGGAGCGGAAGGGTTAGTGTCACAAAGCACACAGACGGCACAGGGATTCACTACTCGATGTTTTATCAGACCAGCCTGGTTTTAAACCAGAGCTCCCACGTTCTCCTGCTACTAGACTTCTTTCAGCCACATATGTGCTTGTCAAAAAGCATCTTCAGAGGAACACGTGTCTACTGAAGTTAACCACAAGAGACTGTAAACCATCAACCCACCACTAATTCACACCCCTCTGAAGGATTTTAATGGGTCTAGGAAACCCTCTTCCTTCCATGGCAAGAGTCACTAGGGGTATAAGATGAAGACTGTGGGATACAGAGTCTGCTCTTGGTCACCAGTGTGATTCCACACTGATTTCATACTGTCCAAAACTCACTTCCACCTGACAGCTGTTGGCAGTCCATATGAAAGAGTAGGTGGTCTCAGAGCACGTCTGAGAATGTTGTGAACTTCCCTCCCTTGTTCAAAAGTCGAACACCAAGGATTTATGGATTAATCCTGGAAAGGATTAATCATCCTCCCTCTAACCCCTGCAAGGTGTCCTATTTAAAACAGCAGAGAACGGCCTCTGTATGAAGCTGGCACCGCTCCTGAGCTTGCTGTTCCAGGAGTTTGGCTCCTCCTGCCACCCCTGGCCAGTGCTACCACCCTCTCCCAGGAAGGGCACGTGAACACACATCAGTACATTCTCAGCAAACTGTCCACCCTCCCTGAAGTGGACCCTCTCCATCACAACCCATCATTCCTTAAATGCAGGCCTGTTTTAAACCCAACACTCTCAAGAATTATACAGGATTTATAAGCCAGGCCAATCACGCTTTTGCTAATACAGTACACTTCCCTGCTTTGTTTTCTTTAACGAGGGGCAGAACTTAACAGCGCCCTCTAATCCCCAATTTAATTGGTTTAAAATAAAGTCAACTGTTGCTTTGTGTGAACTAGAGCTTTCCTGATCATTTCATTTCCTCCCCAGCATGTAATCGCTAGGACTCATTGTGTGATGCAGAGGCAGCCTGAGCAGTAACTAGGTTTTCTAAAATAACAGTCATTACTAGAGGGCTCCTAGCCAGAGAAAACTCTACACCACAGTGCATAAAAGCAGCAGGAAAGGCACCAAACCAACAGGAATCTGGTGCAGACCAAGTGGAAATTGAGAAGTAAACCAAGCAGCACGCTTCCTCTCAAGCACTTTCCAGGTGGGATTCGGGAGCACTCCGAAATGGAAAGCCGCTCCCCGCCAGGTGACTCCTGATCCGAGCAGTGTAAAAGGCTTCGAGTCCTGAGACAGACACGAGCTCTGCCAGAGGAGAGGCAACTAAGGGGAAACTTTATCCAAGAGGGCAGGGGAGTAAGCTGCAAAATCCAATCTGCAAAGGATGAGAAGGCTTATCCAGAGGCGCTCCCGCACGCCGCCACACGCCGCCCCGCGCTGCGGAAGCAAAGGGCAAACCGATACGAGCCCGCAAGGTACTTCATTTGTGGGATGATGGCTTAAACTGTGTCCGAAAGATGAGCGAGACACCAAAAGGACACCCGGTCAGATTGAGTCCAGAGGTGCCCTCCCCCATCCAGCTGCAACAGTCCTGAAGCACGAAGGGGACCTGAGGCTCTGGTTCATTTTTGGCAGTGGGCTCACGCAATGTGGTTGCCCAAATAATTTATTGTTGGATTTAAAGTGGCAATTAATGGTTAAAACTAGTGCCAAGGAGACTTATGTGTAGTCCGGAGCAGCTATAAATTCTGTGCCTGAGCATCCCCGTGCACAGGCTGCTAGCCTGGCCAAACCCAGAGAGCCCGGTGGCTTTACATACTTATCAGAGCTGTGTTCTGATGCGGAGCTCAAAAAGCTTCAGGGCGTACATAGGCAAAACCAGCAACATTTAATACAAATACTTCTTATGAAGTAAGGGAAACCAAGGTTAGAAACCAAGTCACTGGCTCAACGGGATCCACCCAGTGGGCAGCAAGAGCCCAGGATATCTGTCTCTGCCAGAACGTGGACTCCCCGTGAGAAAACACATACTTCCATAAACTCCTTTTGAAATTCTCTGGTTAATGCTTTGGAGTGAAACGCAAAGTTCACTCAAAGGACTCAGAGGAGGAGAAAAGTTGGAGGCCAAGATGGAGCTGGCTCAACAGCAAGCACTGGGTACTGCAGAAATCAACTGCTAGGATTTTAAAATACTTAAAAAAAAAAAAAAAAAAAAAAAAAATCTCTGGGTCCCTCCCCCCCCCC
>VWZZ01006210.1:252594-268852 GCA_013399095.1 Psophia crepitans
AAAAAATCTGCTGTGTCCTTCCCTCCCCTCTTGCCCTTTTATTCTTGCAAATAAAGAAAGCTTTTATCAAAAAAAGGTCAAATCACCCAGAAGTTCAGACTGAAAGGATCCAAGAAGAGAACTATTTATATTTAGATGTGAGGACTGCAGTGAAGTACATCGGTCTCTTCCCTCCTCTTCCTCTCCAGCACTGTTAGGAAGGCCATACAGTTCTCCTGACTTAACAGAAACCAAATCTTCCATCTCGTTTTTATTTATGCAACGCATAGTATTAAAGTGACGGACTAAGATAAGATCCCGAGCTTCTCATGTTAGATCTAAACACAGGAAAACAACTCCACTGTGGTCTGCAGAAACTAGGAGCTGGAAAAACAGCGGGAATGTTACTTCTGAAAGATGCTGCAATTCCCCCCCAAACACGATCTGCGGCGCCTGGTGCATCTGTTCTGAACGACATCTCAGGCAAAGTTTGTAGGGACTATGGCAGAGCTACTGGAAACAAAGCCCAGGCTCTAATCTAAAATATCAGGGAAACCCCCTCAGACCACCTTGGGGCAGAGGTGGGTACTCTGGGATTACAATCTGGTCTCTTGAAGTGAGGAGTCTGTCAGGTCTTTTCAGGACAGGCAGGGAAATTTGAAGGGGTTTATGTCCACAGGAACAACTCAACAAGACTTTGGGATGGCAGGCTGGTGGATACCCGGAGCCCCGTCCAGGCAGCCCGCGGTGGGAACTCTTATCAGACAAATAAATATGGAATAGTGTCTAACTCCTCTTGGGTCAGCCCAGCGCCAGCACATTCCGCAACACAGCCAACAATAAAAATTGTACATTAAGAAACAAGGAAGCGGGTTTTATGGAGACGCAGAAATGACTGCAAGGAAATCAGGAGTCGGCAGCAGCTGGGCGGGCTCGGTCCCTTTCGGAGGGGTTTTCCCCTCAAGTCACTAACCTCCCGCGGTGCCAAGGCACGGATGCTCACGCCAGGGCCAGGGTCCGCATCTCCGCCTCGAGCACGTTACCTCCAGTGGCTTGCGGATGAGAAACGAAACGAGAAAGAGCTGAGCGCTCATTTACGGCGCTGAGATCACGCACTGGTAAAGCCTGAAGCATTTCATCTTACCAACACCTACTTACAGACCTGCTGCCCTGATTTTACAAGGCAGAGGGGAAGTAACCCAAACCAGGGCAGTATAAACATTGCCTTCAGCAAAACCAGACAAGGCCGAGCAGAAGGCAGGAAATCCTAACGCCAGACCGCTGCGACACTCCGAGCCGCGCACGCCGGGGTGTGGATGACGATGCTGGAACCCAGGAGGGCTTTACTCCCCGCTGTGCTACGTAGCCCTGGGGAAAGCTCTACTTCCCGACCTCAGTCTTCCCATCTGTAAAATGGAAACATGATACTGAGAAGCAGAGTACAAAGCCAAGTACTGTCTACGTACAGTGCGATTTTGGGCTGTTTCTGATTAAACAGAAAAAACAGATCCCAGCACAGGAAGGAGAATGCTGTAAATACAAGTCTCCAAGGAAGCTCAGGGAAGGCCTGGAGCCAATTCGACTACCACCACTGTTTGCTTTCTTTTCTCCCTCAGTCCCCCCCAACACCCTCCACATCTAAGGGGGAGCTGCTTTTACACCAGCAGTCTCCGTTCTGAAAGCAACCTTCTCAAATCGTTATCTACATTTCACCTCCCTTCTGCTGCACCAGGGTAGTATTCTAACGATGTTTCCGATGTACCTGTTTAACGCAATTAAAACCGAACATTAAGGACACGAGAAAAGCTCTGAAAATTACAAAATCCACTCTGTTGAATTCTTGCCCTCAGTTTTCTCCAGCTCCATGATTCAGCAAGTGCTGTAGCCTCTTAAATGAAGCTTCCTGTTTGTAAAAATTGCTGACTAAAGCAGATTGCTGTAGGTCACGACAAAACCCAACAGTTCCTTTAAACAAGGCCATATTTGTCCTCCTGCTTTTCCATTTATTTCTTCCTGACGGTAGTAACTTTACTCACAGAATCATCTGGGGCAGCGGGCTAGAGCAAAGGCCAAGCCACCTAAAGAACAGCTCAACGTTTTCAAGTCAAAGGATGAGCATCAGAGCTGATTTATCGCCTCACTTATCTGGATTACAGCAGCACCCAGAGCCTTCAGGGACCGGTGCTCTCAGGCGTGCAGAGCAGACAGCAGAGGCCATTGCTGCCCCAGCGTATTTATATACTCAGCCCTAAAGACAACAGGCACAGCGCTAGTGCTATCACCGCTCTGGAGACAAGAAGCCAGTGGCTTGGCCCAAGGTCGCAAAGGAATTTTCAAGTAGCTGAGAACCGGTCCCAGATGTTTGGAGACTTAGTTCAATGCCTCAGAGACAAAGTGTCACGAGGGCAGTTAAGGCTGGAGGCAGATTAACTCCGAGCCCGTTGCCCGGAGGACGCCACAAGCAAGTTAACGCACACATCTCAGCTATTAATATCCATACGACTGCTGGATTCCTGCAACGCTAACGCAACCCCCTTTTGGTATTTCCTGCTTATAGACTGGTAACACAAACAGCTCAAATGCTCCGTGCAAGGCTTTAGGTTTCGAAAGCGCCGTTAAATTTTTTCTCAAGAGCGAGAAAGGCAGCGCCACGCCGTCTCACCGACGGGAAGGGGTGCAGGGCTGCGAGCCCCTTCCCCGCGCGCCTCCAGCGCCAGATAATACAACAGCCTTTCCAAAAATAAACTGCTGATGCAAGGCTGGAGAAGATTAAAGCAGCGTATTCCTGGGGTAGGGGAGAACGCGGCTGGATCCCAAGCAATACTTTCTCAGCCCCTCTTGGCAGGCTTTGGGAAAGGCCATGGAGAGCAACCCGGTTAGATTCCAGCTATTGGAGCTGCCGCGAAGGAAGCCAGAGAGGTGATCTTTGGCTTCTACTCTCCTCGACTTCTTTGTCCAGATTTTTCTTTGCTATAAAAAAAAAAAAAAGCACTCAGTTGGGACGATTCCTCCCACCCAGAACTCCTTGGCTGCCCTCTTCCTATATTCTTGTCCATGCTATCATCCTCTTACGCCTTTGCCTCGCCGTTCAGCAGATTCCTTTCAAACCCGACTGTCCCCCACCCAACGAACCGAGGAAGGCACAACCCGTGCATCTGCTGGCTCTGTTCTGTCACCCAGAGCTGAATTTTGACTGATTTATCATAGAACACCTGGCAAAAAAAATGTGTGCTTTCTGCCTTTGGTAGTATTTTCCACTAAGTGCAGCAGAGTTAGCTCCAAAAGCACGATATTTCAGAGCTTGGCATTGTCATTTTACAGCTGCAGCATCTTATCAGTTATAAAACCAAACTAAAACATGGGTGGCCATTTAATACAGAGGATAATTACAGAATGCTTTGCAGAGAATCCAGACATTTTAAACACATGGAGAAGCCTCACTTCACATTCCAGTCCTATGCAGGAAGCATTTGGTGTATATAAAATTCTCCCACTAACATTACTGCCTCCATCTTTCTATTAAAAAAAAACAAAACACAAAACTAAACAAACAGTAATTCACATTTAACACTTCAAACATGAGGACGTTGCCAGGCATTTTACAACCAAATACAGTTAATTGCCTTCTACCTGATGTAGCAGAGCTCTGTTAGGGGCCAAGGGGTGAGGTACAGATTGGTTTTGCTGGGTTTGTTCTTTGAGTTTGGTTGTTGGGTTTGATTTTTTTTTTTTTTTGGCAACAATTCAGAACAAAATTTTCCTCTTGACTGACAAGGCTAAAACACCACTTCATATGCTTCAAGGGAAGGGAAGAAGCTGAATGATCTGAGCTAATACTACATGTGCCTCTCAGGTGCCTCTAGAATTGGGAAAAGCACGTGCAAGAGCAACTGTCAAGCAAGGATGCTCCCCATAGATCACAGGAGACCTCAGGAGAGCTGAAGCTCTCAACCAGCTTTTCACACTGAAAGAAGCAGAGTGTATTCCCAAAGCTGGTGGGAGAAGGGCGGAAAACTCCTTCACACCGCAAGCCGTAAGTTACATTGATAAATCTTGATGGCAAAATGAATCGGGAAAGGATGACAGAGCTTGAATGGTTATGGGTAAAATAAAGAGCAGATCTGGTTTTCCAGGGCTGTCAGCCCTCCAGCCACAGACACCACGTACAGACAACTCAAAAGGTGCAATGCTGAGTGTGTCATCCCAAACTGGCTGGGATATTACTGCCCACAGTTCCTCCTGCTGGAGCTCACCAGGTCCTCATTGTTGTGCCTAAAAAAATGTAAAATTAGAGCAAACAGGAGACTACTGACCCCATGCACAAGAATTAACATGTTGAGGAGTACAGCACTGTCCAGCTGCTACAGCATGGGCACAGATTACACGCTGCTTTTAATACCTCTCCCTTCCAGAAAGCTCCTACGATACGAGAAAAATCACCACCAAAATCTCGTTAGTTCTGGGCTGCAAAGCAGAGATTTGCCTGGCAATTAACACACAGGGGCACGAGAGCAACACCTAGAAGGAAAGAACACTGGGATCACGAACATCTGTGCAAGCGTTCCGTTTTCAGAGCAGCCAAACTGGCCGTGCTGGGATCCGAGCACACCATTCCAGGACACCCGGGGACCCTTCAGACACGGCGACAGGTTAAAGGCAAAGTTCAGGGGCGCACGCACTAAACGCGCCGCCGCTTGGAGACAGCTGAACCTAGAGACAGACGACCGGTAAAGTGCCATTCCTAAACCGACGGCGCGTGCTAACTCCAGGCCCTTCCAAGACAGGGACACGCCAACGTCTCTGCGGAGAAGGCGCTGCTGAAGTGGGGATGACTCACGTCTGGCGATCGGCGAGTCTCCACCTCGCAGCTATGGGATTAATGCTGTGTCAGCCCGTGCAAAGCGGGACTAAACGGCACAGGGAACAAAACTATTCTCAGAGGTTCACGGGGCAGCAGTGCGAGATCTTGCTGTCTCTATCGTTCCACATCGGACATACCTTCTTTCCTTACAGAAAGGCAGGCTTACACCAGCCAGAGCTGAGCCAGGCAGTCGATCTATCAAGGAACAACAATCATGTTTCCAATTAGAGCAAACAGGTGAAGACATGCAGGACACACATTGCAAAGAAGAATGCAGTGCCTGCTGGAGGTGCTTTCCCCCACTCTAATTGCAGGAAGCTATTTCCAGAAAATTCCTTCCAAGCGCGTGAAAAGGAACACGGCTTCCCAGTGCACGTATTTCTTTGCACAAATACCTAACGAATCTTGAAACCTAACCCCGGTGGAAGCCTGCTGAAAGCGTTACGTCGCAGCGTAAAAAGATCGCCTTGAACAGCTAGCGTCCTCACCTACGAGCAACTTCCAGATTTATGGACACGTTCATAGGGAGAACCTGTTTATTCTGCAGCTGCATTTGTGTATCAAGAAAGTTTCATGGGAGCAACAAGCGTTTTCAACAGCTTTATCCACAAAATTCCTTTTAATTTGCACGCAAACAGCTCTACATGGCAGGGTACACCTTCATCTCATCTAGTAGCCGCAGTATCATCTCACACTTCCCAGCAGAGTTTGTTTCAACAGATTCTAGATTGAGTTTAGATCAGGATCTCAGTGAAGAAGTACTGGACAGCTTCAGCAAATCTTAACTACACATCTGCAACTTTTAATGGAAACAACCACCCAAAATCTCCAGGTACTCAAATTTTGAAGAGGGACAGTTAAGTGAGAGCACGAGACTAAGATTTCACCACCACAGATAGGAAAATTCATGGGTATTTACATAAATCTGTCCTGGGTTCATCTGAGAGGAGGGCAAATCTCCCAATCTCAACTAGTTCTCTGATATGAAAGAGCGTGGCTGGAGGGAGAAACCCCAGCACAGCTCTGTGACGTTCCGGTAACAAAGAGAAACGGGAGGTGAGTTTTCACTGGAGTGACTTTTTGATCTCCACCATGCATCTGGATTTCTTTCCTTTCAAAATTTTTGCCAAAAGAAGTAGATTTGGCACAAGAGGAAAAATATGACTTCCTCTAGAGCGATGCTGTCACATCGCCCCGTTTCCAAGAGCGGGATGCAGAGCTGAAGCTTCCCCAAGAGAGAATCCGCACGTTCGGAAGGGGTGATGGTGCAAGGTGTCACTCCACTCCAAACGTGCACGGCAGTGTCCACCTGCACCCGGGCCGTCACAGGATTCTGGCCACCGTCCCGCTTGGTTCCTGTCCCCTTGCCCTCCAGGGAGCGCTTCAGTTCTGGCACAAGACAGTGGTTCTGCCGCTACTTCATTGGTACTGCACCTCCCCAAACTGCTACACACATCCTACACATCAACTTGCTGGTAACACCCCACCACTTGGAGGAGAGGCTTTAAAGCATTGTTTCTGAAATTCTCCTGGGCTTTGGGTTTTTTTTTCCACTCCAAGGAAAACAAGTGATTCCAGCAAACAAGTGATGCCTCAGCGCCCACCATCACACTGAAATCCTGGATATTTCCAGGGTCACTTCTAACCCACTGCAAAAAAAACCAACACAGAATGACACTCTTTTCAACGCACCAGAAGGACGAAGGCACGTGCTTTCACCTGTGGGAACCACAGGACTTCCAACGTACAGTTACGGCAAACATCACATTTAAGGCTCACGTTCCCCGGAGCAGGGTACTTTCCATATTTCTAAGTGTGCTGAAAGGTGAGACTGAATACACAGGACAGACAGGTGCAAAGACTTAATCCTACTGCACTAAATGAAACACACATGGAGGGGCTGTGTTAAAACCTGCAAGACAGAACGGATGGTAAGCACAACCAAAAAAGCAGCTGCTGGGGGACACTGATGCCGTGCAAAGTCCGAGCAGCAAGACAAACCTTTGGCCACGTCGCCTCCCGGTACACTTTCCCTTTCCTCTACAGCATCAGGACCAGAACGAGAAGCTCCAAGTCATTCTGTCCTGAAGGCCTCAGGCTGATTCTTTAGCGCTTGCCAATTATTTGGCAATGCCAACTTTGCCTGCGTGCGGCACAAAAGTGAGAGCTGAACATTAGGAGGACGAAGCCCAACCCTTTCCCTATATCCCACCAGATAAATTAGAGCCAAAGACAGTTTAACAAGGATCAGGAGCTTGAGTACAAGATGCCAGAACGGATGGGGAACAGCAGTGACCCCAGTAAGGGCAACCCCCCCCGACACTGCACGCCACCACAACCCAGCCCGAGAGGGGCTGGAGCTCAGGCTCCGCAATCGGACCCCCACCTCAAGGTACCCAGCAGCGAGGGCAGAGCGGCCGTCAAGGCATCCAGGGGAGAACGCTCAGGTTCACTCAGACTTTCTGGCGACGCGCAGCGGCGGTCAGAGCATGTGCCTGGCCCCCTGCACAGCACGAGGCCCCCAGCTCCCACCCCTCACACGCTCATTTCCAGTGCGCAGGGACAGTCACAGAGACTGCCACCAGCGCCAGCCCCACTGCCCACCGCCGCCAGGCAGCTCAGCTCAGCTCAGCCAGCGCCGCGTTAACAGCCCGCTGCGAAGCAGCCAGCGCTTCAACCAGGAGGCAGCAGGAAATCCCCACGAGTTTTCAAAGCGACGACAACCCTGCGAAGGATCGGTTCAGGAGCTGTAAAAGGCAAAAGGTAAGCTCATCTGTTTCTCTCCAAACCAGCCTACCAAGTCCACTCCTCGTTTCCAGGAGTGGGGTGTTTCGGGCTGGTGCAAGAACTACGACAGCCACGCGTTTAACCTCCGGGCTTGCAGGCTCGCGCCGCAGAGGAACAAGATAGTATTGGCATCGCTGATAGAAAAGCATCCACCCAAGCTAAAATTCCCCACTAGGAAGAGGGCAGTCCTACGCTTACAGATTGCTGCTGGCAGTGGAAATGCATTTCTTTAAACTTAATGTATGGTGGGGGGTGACAGCGGGCTCTGTCACCTGCATTATGCAACGGGAGGCAGAGAGGATGGGTCACACGTGCGTGTCGCGCTGCATCAAAGAACCCCTCTGAGCGGGAGGCAAAATAAATAGCTGCAGGAGAGGGGGAAAAAAAAAAATATCAGGTCTTGTTTGAGTGCATATGCTGCCCTTTATTCTTAAAAGCATTATAGAGACTCGCTCTGCAATCTGCTCCCATTACCAGAGCACTTCCAGCTGATTACATGCAACGGAGCAGAGCTCACATACAACACAGGCTCTGCACGCTGGCACTGCCTCCAGGGGCCAGATCCGAACAAAGCTTTTCTCAAAGAAGCGCAAAAAAATTTCAATCATCAAGATGGGGAATGCCAAGCAGTGTCCCCAGGGGAGAGCGGCCGGGAGCTTCGGTTCCTGCCGTGCGTGGTAGCAGGAGCATCCCCTTGGACACACGGTCCGAGGGCAGCGCGTTGGTAGGGGAAGACATGGGAAAATGGGAGGGTAACATCAAAATGGCATCACCCACAGGGGCTCCGCACTTTCAGCTCAAACACCACCACCATGCCTGAGGGCTTTGGCACTGCTCAACAGAAGGCTGAGCTCTGAAGAGATGAGATTTCAGAAGGAAAGAGAAGGGAAAATGCTCACTGGAGTGATTTTATTAAAAAGACTTTGTATTTAGCCCCTAATGTGAGATGCAGTCTCCACCAGAACCTGAACTACTCTCAAACTGGAGTGCCTTCGTTCGTCAGGGAGCAAACCCTGACCACGCAACACGCCGACGTAGGGTTTTTCCCTGCTGCGCTGAATTTGGAAAAGGAGCCTTGTTGGTTTTTTTTTTCAGGCAGGGAAAGTGACCACTGGGAGAGGACAGAAATTTGACATTTGCAAAACGCTTACAAACATCTTAACAAGGTTTACTAAACACCAATTTTGCAGTGCATTCTCTCTTTTGCATCTGACTAGATGGGCTTTCCAGGAATAAGCCAAAGGAAGCAAAACCTTCCCACAGAAATTCAATAAACTGAGCAGCATTATGAAAGTCACATAAACCAGCCTGGAGCTGACGGTATCACAGAACTGCCCACCGGAGCTAGCAGCATTGCTAAGGTAAGCGCTCCTCACTCTTCATCTGAAGCAAAGCTTTGCTGTTTCCACAGGGCTGGAGAAGATGCAACTAAGTGGAAGAATTGGATGCAGAGAAAATGAGCGGCACGCATCTAGGCGTTGCGGGCTCCCAGGTTCTGCTGAAGCAGGCTGGTGCTAGACTGGTGTAAGACTTCCCCTTTGCCTTCCCTCCGTCCAGCACGTCCAGAGAAATAGAAGCCAGTACAAATTCCTAATCAAAAAAACACCACGCAGCTCATGCTGCAGGGCTGAGCTGGCTACAGCTGCCACCCTCACACTGTATTTTTCCTCCCCCTTTTTCTTTTGTGAGATGATTTAATAAGCTACAGAATCCCGAGAGACATGACAATCAAACAACAGAAATAGAGCATCGTGTCTTGAGCTATACACATCCATCTGCACTGTTTCCTTTTGACAGGCACACAAAAGGTCCCGGTTTGGAGTAAAAATGTTGCCAAAAGGAACTCCTGAAAAAACCAGTCCTGGCAGAATGCATTTCCTTCCCACCGCCTGTCATTCCCCCTGGACGGCGGGAATTGATGCACCAATTAAGTGTTGCGGGATGGCAGAAAATGTGTCACCCTCTGCTAGATGTCTAGTCTGCAGAACAGCTACACGGGCACTGTCAGATGAAGTCACCAGGATTAGAACAAGTCCAAGTTACTACTTTTTCCCAGTACCCACAGCGATCCGATCCGATACCCATTTTGGTGGGAATCTGGGATCTCTAGCAGGGCACCGTGCACCTAGAAGCGCGTAGGAAAGGTGATACTTTACTTAACCATGGACACTCTCCTCCTGGTTAAGTCTTAGATACGCTCTATACAGAGAGAATAAACATGCCTCCGCGTTTTCCCCCATCTCTCGGTGCCAAACAGACTGCCCAGAGCCCAGTCCCCACTCCAGCCTCCACCAGCCAAGCTCGGATACGCCGTTTGGGCACCGTGTCCTCCAGCCCAGGCAACGCCACCTCCTCTTCAAGCCTTATCCCCGGGACACCACGCCAGCCTGCTCACTTCCACAGCAACCCAGTGCTTCCTTTCCAGACTGGTTGCTGCTGGAACTGATGTCTGAAACGCTGAACAGCGGTGCCTGTGTCTGACCTGGAGTAAAGCAGAGCTAGAGCGACAAAGATTCAGAGACTGAATTACCCCTTCCCTACGTCAATTAAAAAGTAAATGCAATTATTTTGCACCAGTAACTGCATCTAGAGTGCACTTCTGCCTTAGGGAGACTAAAAAAAAAGAGACGGAGGCTCACGCAACATCCCATTTCCCTCGTGACGTTGCCAAGAGCAGTGAGTGACACCAGGGCTCTGAACTTACGCTGGCCCTGAAGTGCCTCACACTGTCGAGACTGACGGGGAGAGACCCCGCACGCCTTCGGGAGAGACCCGCACAGCGCCAGTCCCAGCACAGAGACAAGCAGGGAGAAACGTTAAGCTTAAGTAAAAAGGAAATTAGTTGCTCCGATACTGAAGACTGAATGCAATGGGATGGCAGAAGCAGCCCTCCAGGAAGGGAGCGTGGGACAGGAGAATTAAGAGCCACGACAAAGCTCCCGCTTCCCCGTTTGGAGCGGACTCTGCCCTTCAACACAACCCACATCCCCAGCCAAGCCGTTTCACCCACAAAGCTCAATTTAAGCACGTACCAAATCCCAGTGCTCCGGCTTAACCAGAAGTCCCTGAAGGCTGAAGACAGACACGGCCAAGCAAGAAATTAACCGGCAACAATGCAGGGGACGAACAAGGCAACTACATACCACTGCGCTGACTCCAGATGAAATTCTTTCTTGATGAGCTTTTTAATTGGATGCCCAACGAGCAAGTAACAGGGACAGGAGAGAGCAAAGGCAGTAAGAGTCAGAAGGCAAACAGAGGAGGGACCCTGTGGTGGTGTGGACGGGACCACGAAGGACACACTGAGCGGTCACATCCAAAGAGCACTGCGATAAGCTGCTGCTCATTCCTGGGACACGCTGAGCAAACAGAGAAAGCATCAACTTAAGAACTGTTGTCTTGTCTTCAGAAAGCTTAAGAAAAATAGGATGGAAATTAAAAATGACTAACTCTGTAAGGATCTGTGAAATTTGGCCCACTAAAAAATGGGCATGAGAGTGAATGGCTGAGGCAGTAAATAATTTCCAAATCTTGAGACAGCTCCTATAAAGTTGTCATTACCTGTCTATGCTACCTGCAGCGATGAGGTTAGAGCTGAAAACTATGAATGTCCAGGTCAGCCAGCCAAACGATAGGCATTACACACTAAGGTCTTCCCCTGCTGACCGCTTCTGAAGAGCTGTGGGAAGGTCAGGAGGGCAGGCACCGCTCCTCAGAGAGCTGCCCGAGACATTCCCAGCACTGCTGAACTGAATAAATAATGCAACAGGCAGCAAAGAGAGCTCTGCCCACACTTCGCACTCTACACCTGAAGCTTCCAGCTCTGTTTTTATCCACCTGCCAAGACGTGATTTTGCCCAAGATGACAAGCCGGCCTCAAACAGCTTTTCTCCTCACCAGGAAAAAACACATTTTCTTTAGGGAACGTACACAACACAGGATAATATGTTCCAAAACCCTTAAAATATTTCTGCCCACTTATCTGAAAGCATACAAAACCAGTTCTGGGCTTTTTCTCTGTTAAATACAGTTTTCCCAGCCAGAAGCTGCTTCTAGCGGCAGAGCCTTTCCCAGCCCAACGTTTTTAATGTACAGGAGGAATGTATATATGCAGTCAGACTGCTAAATTAAACTTATGCAGGGATAAAACTCTCCAATACTTCAAACAATTTCAAGGTCACTGCAACTCTATCGCAGCAAATAATTATATCTCAGCTGTAACAACTTCTACCAGGATCCTAAGGCGTTTCAGATGGCTTCAAAAGCTTACCCACCACCGACAGGGACAGCTTTTGAGACTGAAA
Organism: Psophia crepitans; assembly: GCA_013399095.1. Lineage (NCBI taxonomy): Eukaryota > Metazoa > Chordata > Aves > Gruiformes > Psophiidae > Psophia > Psophia crepitans. The sequence goes on from VWZZ01006210.1 coordinate 264,526, forward strand.
GCATAAACTCCTTTTCTCAGACAGAAGCTCTGTGCAGGTGTCTTGGAGCAGCACTGAAGACCAGTAAATTGTTCCCAACTTTGCTGAGAAATTGAGAATAAAAAGCATTAAGCCAAGCGTGAAGGAATTGCGGAGAAAACCCAGAATCTTTAGTTACCTCAAATTCAGATAACGTCCAAGACTGAAAACCCAGGTCTTGTGGAGCAGTTATGGTCAATGCACAAGAAAAGAAATAGCTTCCTACACGTTATGCGCAGACAATTTAACATCCAAAATGCAACATGCAACATTTAACATTCGAAAGTTCACTTCAAGATTCACATTTCTTATCTTTATTAACCACACCTCAAGAACCGACATTCACCCCATTCACCTGCGCATCGGAGGGTCCAGACGCCGCCGAACACGCCGGCAGCAGAGCCCGCGCTGCACCGCCCGGCACGTCTGGACACGGGAAATCATTAAAGCCTAACGAGAGTAGCTCGGGTTAAAAACACCGCCTTCACAAGGGTGACACTCTGGGCACTATAGTGGTGGTAAGGAGGAGAAGACCAAGGCAAACAGCGGCTTGCCTCTTTTCCAAGTCGTTTTGAAGTTGTACAGCAGCTTGGGTTTTTTAACCAATTCTCTGCTCTTTAGGTCTTTCTTTAGAGTGAAGAGGAATGTCAAGGATATATCCTGGTTTATTCTTTCTGTGAAATAATTCCCACTGAGGTTAAAGGAAATATTTCCAAAATGCCAAATCCAACACTAGTCACGCACGTCCTCCAAGCTCCCTGTGCCTTCAGCTGTTTCTAACTCAACGGAGATGAGCCATAGGAGTTCAGACTACGGCTTCAGACTCCGCCCGGCTGAAACGAGACCGTAAAGACAGCCCGAATTCACAAGGGGAACGCAAGTAATTTTAAATCACGCAAAGGCTGTTACTAACAACACTCCAAGACAACCAGAAGTCATCCACGGGGCATCACAGGATGAATCGAGGTCATTTAAACGTCTCTTACGTGACAGCCAACACTTTATCAGGCTGAAGACTGTGCAGCGAGAAACCGTGGCTTGAAAAACACACTGGAAAGAAGGACTAGCAAAAAAACCCCAAACTCAAAGCCCAAGTCCACAGGACATACAGTCCCTTATTTCAGCCATCTGACGGGCTTCACAATCCTCACGACAGAACCGAGACCAGAATGCAAAGCTTTGAAGTCCCCAGAGTTCTAGGCTTTATCACAATCCTGTTCCTGCTTCCTAAAAAAAAATAAAATTGCGCTGATTTCTGAAATTAAGAGCAGTAAGGAAGGGTCTGGGGAGCCCATCCACAGCATTGCACGGGAGGCTTCAAACCCTACAGACTCTAGGCTTCTTTAATCGGATTACACTTTAAAACCAGGCAATTTACTTTGTGATGCCAAACTTGAAAGGATTTCTCATAGCATCTTAATTAGGATGAGGCAACAGTCATTTCACCTCATTTCCAACCCACTCCAATATTAGATCTGAAAGGCCACCTATGACATCTCCAGGCTTGTTTGGCCTGAGTCTGAAAAACAGCAGGCAATAGGATTAGAGATAAATCTAATGAGATAATGCATTTACATAATATTTATGGCACTCACTTTTAGACAAGGTTGTGTTCTTGCATCCTTAGTACACGGCACTACAGACTCCCTGTAGCTGGAAAAAGCTCGAGGTTTATTTTTAAATGTAATTTCCCTTAAAACAAGCCATGTGTCTAAATTACAAGGGAAGAGAGCTAATGTAATCTGGGTTTACCAAACCTACACACAGACTTTCCTTAAACTAAGTAAGCCAGGCTCTGGAGAGCCCGGTAAAAGCCTTGCACACACACTCCCGTTTTAAGAACAGCTCCTATAATTTCATTACCATCCCGCTAGTTTCAGATGTATACACAGATTTTAATCTGAAACACTTAACAGCCATGCAAGGTGGAATACGTCACCAAGGATTTTCTTCCAGGACACAAACATTTATGGAAAACTCCCCTGGCACACGTTAGGGAGTTTAAGTTAAAGAAAATTTAGCTCAGAAATTCATCCAGACTTCCGAAAGGCCACCTCCCAGTTCTCGCAACAAAGGGGTTCCCTGCCAAACCTTGACCACTTCTGGAGCGAGCCGTGGCGATTCACTGCAGGACAGAAAGTCACGTTAAATTCAGGTTTAAAAACGTGCCATGATGAACCCCAGGCACTGAACGGCATGAAAGCAGCGCCCTACTCGAAGCAGGGCATTTCCCCACCCAAGAGAGGGTGGCAGGCAAGTGCAGAAAGCAGTCCTTTGGGAAACAGGCTATAAATAGCTCTGAGGACAGAATACAGGCTCTCCAGGTTCTGCACAGAAGCGAGGACATGTTCACATACTCTGGCACCAATTTCCTTCCAAACACAGCTCACATCTTCCTGCCCTCCGTCTTAATTAAGCATTTTACCCCTTCATCAGTCTATCGAAGATCTTTCTTTTGCTGACAGCTACAGTCCCAGGTGGACTAACATTTCAGTTTACGTTTTTCTCCCCTCTGCAGAGAGCAGCTGTATTAGCTTCTCCAGTCCGTTGCTATAGAAATAAATCAATCCTCAACAGTTTTATTTTTACCAGTTTCTGTGAAATAGGATTTATCTCATTTCCATGACTAAGCTGTACTCCAGAGCGAGCTCTTTGGGACAGGGACAGTGCCACCTCGGCATCGGGCAGGACCTTGCACCCAGTGTCAATGACAGGAGGAAACAGCCATCACCCTTATTCAAAGGCACCTTCATCATCTCAAGAGGGCACTTCACCTTGAAACGATTCCCACCCCAGAGTGTTACTGCGATGCAGCTGTATCCGTGGAGTGGGAAAGAGCAGAGGAGTGGATGGCACAGCCTGGAAGACCACAGATGTGCTGGGAAAGCTCAGCAGAGCACAGCACCCGCAGGAAAGCTCACCCACCCTCGGCACAAAGCACCCACCAGATGTCAAGCGCTCTCTGCGAAGGCAGAAGGATCGTCTTCATCGAGTCCCCACAAAGACCTGTGCGCACAAGCTGAACTTGGCCCAGCGTAAGATCACGAAAGGTGAAGGGCTCACACGGGAGCGGAGGCATGAGCAGCTCTCTGCTGCTTGCCAGCGAAGCAGCCCCTCCGGGCGCTGCGATGGAAGGAGCTCAGCCTCCAGGAACCCGTCCTACCCTTGTCCAAGTGCAGCTGGGAGGGGTCCTTCCCTGCCGGTCGGGATGAAGGCAGGTGTAATCTGTGTGTATTCCCTCTGTGCCGTATCACTACTTTCACACCCTGCTTGCTTTCCTTCAAGCTCAGTAAAACAATGCATTACACTAAAAACACCCAGCCTCTGGATGAACACCGGTTCAGCCACTCCAAATATATCACACACAGTTTCATACACTCATGGATAGGAAGTTCAACGCTCTGCCAAACAGCCTTAACCAGCCAGAGTAGCGTAGGACCCACCTCACCAAGCTGAGCAGCTCCACTCCCATAAACACACACAGACTGCTCCGGCAGCCCGTACGCAGGGCACCGCACGCAGAGCGCTGCGGCAGGACAACTGCTCTCCAGGCCAAAGGGATGGGGAGAGCCTGCTCCTCCGCACCGTCACCTGCGGGTTTCTGCCACCGCCCTCCGATCGGATCCAAGAACTGCGCAGCCTCCAAAACAAAAGTTTTCTGTTAGATCAGCCAGCTGGGAGGGATTCACTCCGGCACAGCCACCCAGCAAGGCAAATACCAGGGAAAGACAATGGGGGAGGACGAGACCACCGCTCTCAGCACCTAACTGCTGGCCACGCTTAGCTGTAACCTTCACATTTCTTTATGAAGTGCCAAAACTTCCTGGAGAAGCTGGCGGCCCATGGCCTGGACAGGTACACTCTTCGCTGGGTTCATAATTGGCTGGATGGCCGGGCCCAGAGAGTGGTGGTGAATGGAGTCAAATCCAACTGGCGACCGGTCGTGAGTGGTGTGCCCCAGGGGTCGGTGCTGGGGCCCATCCTGTTCAACATCTTTGTTGACGATTTGGATGACGGAATTGAGTGCACCCTCAGTAAGTTTGCAGACGACACCAAGTTGGGGGGAAGTGTCGATCTGCCGGAGGGTAGGATGGCTCTGCAGAGGGACCTGGACAGGTTGGATCGCTGGGCAGAGGCCAGCGGGATGAGGTTTAATGTGGCAAAGTGCCGGGTCCTGCACTTTGGCCACAACAACCCCAGGCAGCGCTACAGGCTGGGGGCGGGGTGGCTGGAAAGCTGTGTAGAGGAAAAGGACCTGGGGGTGTTGGTTGACGCTCGCCTGGACATGAGCCGGCAGTGTGCCCAGGTG
>VWZZ01006211.1:7460-67628 GCA_013399095.1 Psophia crepitans
TGCTGCTGCAGCTGGTGCTGGAGCTGGTGGATGTGCTCGAGCTGGAGGCGCTGCTGGGCGAGCTGCTCCCGCTGCAGCGCCAGCTGCGCGTGCCGCTCCTCCTGCTGCTGCTGCAGCACCTGCTGCTTGATGCACTGCAGCTCCTGCAGCTCCCGCTGCACCAGCAGCTGCTCCTTCTCCCGGTGCCGCTGCAGCTCCGCGCGCTCCCGCTCCAGCTCTTCCTGCAACCGCAGCTGCCGCAGCTTCTCCAGCTCCACACGCTCCCGCTCCAGCTGCAGCACATGCTCTTGCTGCTTGCGCTGCCGCTCCTCCTCCCGCTCCCGCTCCTCCCTCTGAGCCCCATCCAGTGGCGGCTTGGCCACTGCGGTTGCCTGCCCGCCATCCTTGCCAGCCACTGGTGCCGCCGGACCCTCAGCACGAGGAGCGGCCCCCGCTGGCTCCACTCTCTGCAAACTGCCAGCAGGGGCGGCAGGGGCTTTGGGAGCGGGCCCGGCGCCCGCCGCAGCCGGCGTTGTGCTGACGGGCTTGCCCAGGTAGACAGGCGTCTCCATCAGTGAGGCCGCAGGGGCCGGCCGGCCCGGGGCCGGGTAGCGGTAGAGGCTCTGCGCCGCCAGCGGGNGGCCAGCGGGACCGCCGCCACGCCGCCCGGGCCATAGGGTCTGTACAGCCCACGCAGCATGGGCCGCAGCACTGATGCCGGCTGGGTGGTGATGGGCAGTGTGGAGGCGATGGGCGTGTTGATGGTGGAGTAGATCATGCCGTCAGCAGCTCGCACGGTGGCGGTGGAAGGGAACATCTGCCGGACGGCACCCAGGCGGACGCCGGGGACGTTGTACTGCGCCAGGCTGCCAAAGCCCTGCCGCGCCTCAGGGAAGGTGGGGTTGTACATCCCGCCGGGTTTGGGGGGCGTGGGGCCCTGCTGCTGAGCCGCCAGACCCCCTGCGCTGCCTGGCCCGGTGCCGGGGCCGTAGGGCAGCACGTCGGGGCCATTGGCATGCCGGCCCCCGTACTGATCCATGGAGTTGAGGGCGGCGCACATGCGGCTGATCTCGCGTGCCGTGGTGGCACTGTAGTGGGCCAGGCTGGACTCCTGGAAGCTGGCCAGGTCCCCCCGCGGTGAAAAGCGGTAGTCGGAGTAGATGTTGGAGGCCGAGCTGTACCTCCGCATGGGGAGCGGGTGGCCCAGCAGCTCTGCTGGCTGGCGGAGGTCGGAGAAGGAGCCGTACTGCAGTCCGTGGCCCAGGTAACCCCCCTCGGCGAAGCCCACGCTGTAGGAGTGCTTCATGGTGCTGAGGTCCACGGCGGCGTCACCCGCCGGGGAGGGGAAGGGCTGATCCCCCTTCGTGGGGTAGTAGCTCATCCCGATTTCGGAGAGGTTCGTGTCCGACATGGAGGAGTAGAGGCGGCCGAAGGCGCCGGTGGGGTAAAACTTCTGCTCCTCGTAGAGTGCGGGCGCCGGAGCCAGCTGCTCCCGGTAGGGGAAGGCCTCCGGCAGCTCTGGCTCTCTGCTGCCGTAGAGGGGACCACTGGCTTTCCGGCTGGGCGCTGGCATCTCCCCAGCTTTCTTCTCCGGCATCTTGGAGGTGGGGTTGAAAGCGCCGGTGCAGCTGCTGCCAAAGGGGAACTTGTAGACCACATCGCAACAGGCCACCTGGCTCTCCGCCTTCACACCCGTGAGGTCCAGCACGTTGGCCGGCGGCTCCTCCTTCAGCACTTTGGTCACCGGGCCGGCCGCCGCCTCCTCCATCTGCACCATCATCACCTGGGACTTCTTGCCGCCCAGCGTGAGGAGAGAGCTCTGGCTCTTCAGCTCCACCGGCACCGCGCGGTACAGCTCTGAGCCTGGCTCTGACGGGAAGGGCTGCGGGAGGCTGCCACCGCTCTGCGCCCCGCCGGTCTGCGTGATGAGCACATCCTTCTTCACCATCTGGCCCGGCATGCCGTACCTCGCAAACTTGGTCTGGGGGGGTGCAGCGGGCTCGGGCTTGCCGCTGGCTGCCCCGCTGGCTCTGACAGCGGCTGTCTGGACACCCTGCTCCACCTGCTTCACCTGCGCCAAGCACACTGGGCTCCCGGTCCCCTGCCCGAAGTCCACCCGGCTCTGGAAAGGGTCCCCATAGACGACGGGCTGCTTGGGCTGTGAGAGGAGCATGGGGGAGGCGATGGCCAGGCCGGCGGTGCTGGCTGCCGCGATGATGGCATGAGGCTGCTCCTGGGCATTGAGGTTGATGATCAAGGGTTGGATGGCCGTGGACTGCCGGCTCGGGATGTGGTCCAGGGTCAGGCAGTACTTCCTGGCCTCGGTGGCCAAGGAGGTGAGATCCATGCCTTGGTCCGTTATGATGATGGGGGCAGACTTCAGTGCAGTCCGTAAGTCCACAGCATTAGTGCTCGGCGCCTTGGGCCCTGGCTCAACCCGGGACGTCCCGGGGATGGACGAGATGCGGCAGAGGGAAATGTTTTCCGCGGGCAGCGCTCCCCAGCCGTACAGCCCCGCGATGCTGTCGGTGGCTGACGTCACTGCCGGTGTCTTCTGGGTGTGCTCCTTCACTGGCTGCACCCTGATGTAGGTGCCCGGTGGCTGCTCCGGCTCCGGCGCCTGGCTGTAGCCGTGTGCCGGCAGCTGCCGGCTTGCCCTGGTGGGGGACGAGGTGGGAGAGGTCGAGGAGCCGGAGCTGGTCGGCTTGGTTTGACTGGCCGCGTCAGCTGCCAGCGTGATCAGCATGAAGGGGGCGTCCTGCGAGGAGGGCTGTCGGGCCAGGCGCGGCGAGCCCGCCCGGTGCGGTGTCTGTGTCCCCTGGGCCACCATGGGGGAAGAGGCAGCGGGGCTGGCAGCGGCGGTGGCAGCGGGACCCTCATAGGGGAGGAGGGGGCTCTGCGTCTGCGTGGAGAACTCTGCTGTGGCCTTTGCGGGGGGGGTGGGACTGTGTGTGGGGGAGGTGGGCGAGAGCGGAGGGCTGGAGCTCTTGAAGAAGGGGTACGTCTTGGGCGTTGGGGGCTTGCTGTCGCTTGTGGCCGGGAGCTTTTCCCTGATTGTCTGCACGCTGATCTCCACCGCTGCCGTGCTCCTGCCGGCATCCTCCGTCTGTGACCCATAGCTGACGGTGCTCTTCACCAGACCATAGCTTCTGCTGGCGACCGACGGGGCCTCCGGAGCTGAGGAGCTGTAGCTCCGGGGCGTGCTCCCGGGGCCGCCCGCTGCTGCCGTAGTCACCACGCTGGCGCCTTTGCCATAGGCGTAAGGAGTGGTGGCAGCCTTGGATGCCGGGCTGGGTGCCGCCGGGATGCTCTGGAGCTTGGCTAGGTCTTGCCCCTCTTTTGCAAAATGCTGGGTGACCCGGACGTCGGGAATGGCCTTGCCCGTGCTGCCATCAGAGGCGGCAAAGGAGACGGGAGCAGAGACCTGCGTGGGGCTGGTGCCGGGGGTGAGCGGACCGCCGTTCTGCTTCAGCAGGTCAGCGTAGGCGCTCTCGGCATTGAGGAAGTGCTTCTCCTGGTACGCCTCCTCCTGCCCCTTTGCCTTCTCCCCCTGCTCGAGGCCCAGGTCGAAGGAGGAGGCCTGGTGCATCCTGGAGATGCTCTGGGAGGTCTGCAGGATCTCCTCGTACACCGTGCCCGCCTTGGGCAGGGCGCTTGGATAGCTGGGCTGGGAGGGGCGTGCCGGGCCGCTGTCATACCGGTACTCCTCGGCGTACTGGTACTCAAAGCCATTCTGGCTTTCGGTGTTGTGGTAGCTGACCTGCTGGTAAGTGCCACCATAGGAAACAGATGGCTGGGCCTGCTGGACCTGCTGCTTCTGCATCATCTCTGCCTTCCTCATCATCTCCTCGTAGGCTTCCTCGGCACTCTTGAGGGGCTTGCTGGCGGGCTGGCTGGGGCCACTCTCCCCCTTCTCTGTCGGGGAGTACAGCGACATGAAGGTGGGCAGGTTGTACTCGCTGCCCGACTTGTACAGCTTGGAGGTCACAGCGTCGAAGCTCTCAGCCTCCGAGTCGATGGAGGGCGAGTACTCAGAGCAGGAGGAGCGGTGCAGCTCCTCCATCTCAGCCGCCTGCCGTAGCTCCTCAGTGGGGGAGGCGTCCTCGATGGGGGAGAGGTTGCTGGGGGGAGTTTTGGAGCGCTCCCTCCTCCGCTGGGCTCTCAGCTCCTCCTTGTCGCGCTTGGTCTTGCGTGCAGTGCTCCGGATGCGCTGTTGCTCCACCTCCCGCATCTTCTCCTGCTCCCGCAGCAGCTCCTCTTCTTCCCGCAGCTCCTCCTCCTCAGACGAGTCCTCGATGGTGGGCAGCAAGGGGCCATGTGAGCGGTGGCGAGCCTTCCTCTGCTGCTTCACCTCCTCCAGCCGCTGCCGGCGGCTGGGGCTGCTGTCGCTGTCCTCCTCCAGGGAGGAAATGGAGGTGGGTGAGGTGCCCGAGGTGTAGCTGGGCGTCGTGGCCGGCAGGGTGGAGGAGTACTCACCCCGGGAGCGCTCCTCAGGGGAGCCCGTCAGACTCTCCATCTCCAGCTCAGGCTCCCGGTCCAGGCTGGCATCCGCCTCCTGGCCCATCTCCATCTCCCGGCCGTAGCCGGTTGTGCTGTTCAGCTCGATGGTCTTGAAGCGCCGCAGTCCACCTTGAGCTGTGCTCAAGTCGTCGCCCTCCGCTGCCTCCAGCTCCTTCCTCTCCTCCGTGTACAGGCTGCCAGGGCCGTGCGGCAGGCGCCGCTTGGCCGATGCCGGCTCTTTGCCCTTCTCTGACTCGGCCTTCTGCCCAGCTTTGGGGATGCCGTACTTGGCGCGCCCATAGCCCTCCTCATCTTCCTCCTCCTCAAGGTTGTCCTCCTCTGCGCTCATCTCCAGGATCTGCCTCCGCATGAAATCCTCATCGCTCACCTCTGCCTCCTGGCCCTTGGGCCGGGGGGGCACCGGGGAGAAGCCCCCCTCACTGCTGTCCTCCACGTAGTCGTGCCGCAGCTTGCTGCCGAACTCGTCCGAGGACTCTGCGCTCTCCCGCCGTTCCCGCTGGTTCTCCCACTCCAGCGAGTCCTCATCCTCCTCCAGGATGTCTTCCAGCTCCTCATCCGAGTCAAAGGCTTCGGGGGTGATGGAGAGGTACCGTGGCCGCTGCCGCTGCCGCTGCTCCTCCCGCGCCTCCGGGCTGCCCTTGCCGCGCTCAGTGGGCTCCGGTGGGGCACCCCGGCCTTCTAGGAGGGGTCGCATGCTGCTCTCCAGCTTGGTGAGCTCGGAGGGGCTGGGGGGGCTCTGCCCGGCCAGCCCAGTGCCACTCAGCTTCTCCTCCTCCTGCTGCACCAGGCCGGTGATCTCGCTCTGCGAGCTGGAGATGCCGTCAGAGGAGTAGCCGGTGTCACTCAGGCTCTGGGGGCTGCGGGACAGGTCCGGGGGGTAAGGCTTGCTCCCGTCCTGTGGGCAAGGCAGAGCACACAGCATCAGACCTGGGCAGCTCTGGAGCTGCTCCCCCCGCTTTCCCCCAAATCTCCCCCCAGGGATCAGGCAGAAGGTCTGGGCAGCACTGGGAGCCAGCCCGGCACCAAGGCTGGGCGCCATCCTGCGTCCCCCCCAGTGGCTCGTCAGCTCCGCGCGCTAACGAAGGCAGGTGACGGAGTGTGCCGCAAGCAGGGGATGGCCCAGCAAACGTCCCTGGGGATGCAGGCATTGTGGCACTCACCAACGCATTTAAAAACGCGGGCCCATCAGTGCTGTCTCCCCCGGTAACTCACGGGGGAAGGCTGTCTAATGGCAACACTGATTGTTTTTACCACCCACTACTTAGAGACCCAGCAGGGGCTGAGCCCCGGCTGTAAGGGTACCCTGGGGAAGGGGTGCGAGGGCAGAGCTCGCCCTCCGCAGGCAGGCAGGCAGCTGCCTGCACGGGGAGGGTTGGGGCACTGGTAATGGAGGGGAGACAGTCTGGGAAAGGGCTGTCGTGCCTGGCCCCAGCACTACTGGCAGGGCCTGTCACCCCGCCAGCACCAAGGCACCACAAACCTTATTTGGTTTTTGGGGGTACAAGGAGTCTCTTCCCTGGGGGCTGCACGGTGGTGCGGGGGGCAGCCGTCCCCGCCCAGGGTTGGTGGGGACCTCCTGCCACATCCTCTCCCCACGGGGGGGCTGTGCCGGCTGCTGATGGGGTGCTTGTTCGTGGGGGAAAACCATCCCAGCGCAGCCAAACGTTTCCCCAGATTGTACTGAATTTTAAAAAAGGGTGAGATGAGGAGCTTGAAAAACGCCCACTGCTGCAACGTGAAATATTGTGAAACGAGTTTTCCATTTAACCACGAATTCACCTGCTCTTAGAGTATTTTAAAACAATTTCAAAGGCCAAAGATGACCTGAACTCTTGCATATGCCCAAGTTGATGTAATCCTAATAAAAAGAAGGCAAATACCAGCCCGCCGCTGTAGAGCCTGTGAAGTTCCTAAGCGGTTTGGAGGTGTTGAGACAGCAGTGTTGTGAGCTCACCGTTTCCCAAAAGGTCATTTCCCGAGACAAACGGCCTCGACGACACCGTTTCTGCTCTTACTTGGAACAACCCCCCGTCTCTGAGCATCACTGGTGGTGGAGGCACGGCTCAGTGCCAGGCCAGCCCTGGGCAGGATGCGGTCCCCAGGGATGCTCGGAGCCGGACGCAGCCTGAGAGCTCACCTCCTGCTCCTTCGCCCGCGGCACCTCGGGAGGTGCCCGGCTCTCCTTGCTCTCTGCCTCTGGCTTGGGGGTCATGCTCTTCCCTTTCGGCACGGCGCTCTCGGGAGCCCTGGATGGCTCCGGGGCAGCTTTGGGCAGCGGCTTTTCCTCTGCTGGCACCGGGGGCTTCTTCTCTGCCGGGACAGGACTGGGGGTCCTGCTCTGCTCGGCAGCCCAGAGGGTCCTCGCAGGTGAGGGCTGCCGCTCCGGGGGTGCCGCCGGTTCGGCGGGCGCTGCCGCGGGCGCTCTCTGCTGCTGGCCGGCGGCTGGTGGCTGGTGGCGCGGGGAGCCTGTGGGCGGTTGCTTTGGGGCAGGCAGCGGCATGGGGGCAGGGTCGCCGAGGCTGCCTTCAAGCAGCCGCTGAGTTTGGCAGTTCAAGCACAGCCATTCGTTCTTCTGCAAAACAGAGAAAGGAAAAGTTCAGACTCTGGGAGCTTTGCTGCAGCAGGGACCTCACCGACAAGTTCAGCTGATGGGACACACGGTGATGGTGCAAAGGGCTCAGCCCACCCAAAGCAACTAACCGGCTTCGCAGAGGCCAAGCGGTGCGCAGGCAAGCGCCGACATGCCGGCGTGGGCTGCGCAGGAGCAGGCGGCATTGCTGCCGTACCCAGCAAACCAGCCAGAAGAGACCGACCATCCAGCTTAAAGCTACCCCTGCCCTCGTCCAGACCCCGGTGATGTTCAGGCAGAGGGACCACGGCTACGACACAGGGGTTTCACGCTCTCCCCCAGGACACCTCAGCATCACCAGTTCCTTCCATCTGCAGCCTTGCTGGTATTTCAGTTTTAAGTGAAATTAAACAATGAAGGCAGATTAGTACTGGAGCTTAACGCTTCTCAGGCTCCATACAGCTTCTCTCTCACCCTGATTTATTTTCCTCGATACAAAAAAAGGTTTAATAGCATAATCATAATACTTAAGGACCTTTTTTTCTAGGTTATCAGAAAATACTGGGTACACAAGTACGCAAAATTTTTCCAAAGATATTACCCAAAGTACACGCTGTGCGGGAAAAGAACAAGACAATCTCGTCTAGTGAAATTCTCAGCAAGACTCGTCATTTTATGGCCTGGAAAAAGCAGCTTGCAAGCAGGGCTGTGAGTGGCAGAGAGCCCGTGGGGCTGCGGCAGGGGCTCTGCATTAAGAGATCAGAAGCACTTTCCTTCCCCCCTCCCCAGGCTGTCCAAGGGCTATTTTTACCCATCCAGGAATGTCCAGGAATAGGGATCTGACATTTCCTTCCCTTTTGATGTTTCATCATCTTAAATCTTTCTGGTTTTGCTGCTAACAGCCTGATATGCACCAAGTCCTTTTCCCCAGAGTCCTCTTCTGCTGATCCGTTGCTCCTGAAGCTCGGGGCAGCCAACCTCTGGGGGCAGCTGGCCCCAGAGGAGCTGTCACACAGTCAGAGAGGTGGTCTCGGTCTTCAGCTGGACCAGCCTGGGATTGGGGCTGCAAGCCAGCCGTGTCTTCTGGGGCCACTGAGGCCATGGTATCCATGTAGAAGATGAGGTTCACCAAAATGGCCTCAAGGAAACAGCCTCAAGTTGTGCCAGGGGAGGTTCAGGTTGGATATTAGGAAAAATTTTTTCACCAGAAGGGTTGTCAGTCACTGGAACAGGCTGCCCAGGGAAGTGGTGGAGTCACCATCCCTGGAGGTATTGACAAGACATGTAGATGTGGTGCCTGGGGACATGGTTTAGTGGTGGACTTGGCAGTGTTAGATTAAAGGTTGGACTTAATGATCTTAAAGGTCTTTCCCAACCTACAAGATGCTAGGATTCTGTTCTATGATTCCAAAAACCATACCTATGGGATGGCGGCAGGCTAACACGCTTGGCACCTGCATCCGACACCCAGGAGTCCCCACGTTTTGACATGCTGGTGGTGGCCGGGAGTCGTGGGCTTCCCCATGGATACTTCTTTGCTCACGCAGCCATCCGAGCCAGGGGCAGCCATCCAGCCCACGCCCTTCAGGGCGCAGCGGGGCAGGGGGGCTGCTTCTGCGGGGAAGGGGCAGGCGTGCAGCATCCTCCCTCCCACCTCCACCACCCTGCTCTTCACACAAACATCTTAAGAATACATTAGGGCTTCAGAGGGCCGCAAAAAAAATCCCTTTCAGCACGGTAATATTTAATTACTGCTTAATCAAAAAGAAAGTCTAATTAAGGGGCAAGTGCAGCCTATTGTATCTTAATGATTGCATTTGTCTTCTTTTATTTCAGAACTCGTTCCTGTCCCTGTGCCTCTGAATCAGATCTCCTCGCCCCGCTCCGCTGTGTAATTATTTCAGACTGCAGAAGGAAATGTGATTGCGTGACACAAATTGAATCCCTGCCTCATGGAAATGCGCGGCCTTTCTTTTTTCCTTTCAGGAATCCCATTTTTTTTCTCCAGAGCTCCCTCCCCGATGCTAGCAGTGAGGGAGAGGCACAACGCGGAGGGGACGGTCTGGCTATGCTGGGGCAGAGCTCAGCTCCTGCCCGGCCCTCTCTGCCACGCCATCGTGCCAGCTGCCAGCTTGGTCTGGCAGGAAACGGAGAAGATGAGCCCACCTTGAAGAACCCCGCCTGCCACAGCCAGGCCCTTGACACGCTGCCTGGATGGGGCACGGCCCGCCCCCATGACATCCCACCCTGCCAGACTGTCCTGGTTGGAAGCTCTGGACGAGGGGGTGAGCACAGTTGCTTTTGTCTTTCCAGGGCAGAACTCAAGCCAAGGATGACCACGGAAGGCCAACGCTGGCCACCAAGTGCCAGCTACGGGTGCCAAGTGCCAATCAGGTCTCGTTCGAGGAGGTGACTCCTGCACACATTGAGAGGCAGGGGTCACACGCGCTCTGGCCAGCGCCCTGCTGGGACAACTACGATGGCAGGACACCCATCAGCACACCCCTTTAGCCTAGGTTTGCCCGGGTACGGATGTACGCGCTTTGCAAGAGCAGAGGTTCAGGGCGGACATTAGGAAAAGCTCCTTTGCTGAGGCAGAGGTACAGCCCTGGACACTCACCGTGGGGTCCCCACCCTTGGAGGGGGTTCAAGACTTTGCTAGATAAAGCCCCTCGTGTTGGCAGCTGCCCTGCTCTGCCTGGGAGGCTGGACTGGAGACCCCAGGCTGCCCCACAGGCACCTCCCTGAGTCCACGCAGGGAAGGACACCACCACAGGCATCAGCAGAGAGGGCTGGCTGGCATCATCTCATCAGGATGAGGCTTAGGGGTCCTCCAAGACCAGGTGAGCCCAGGGCTGATCCATACCAATGGGGAACCGATGGCTCCGCAGCTCTGCCTGAGCATCCTCCCTGAGGCTCCTCCAGCTGCGGCTCTGCAGCCATTCCTCTTGGCAGCTGCCCCAGTTTGAGCAGCTCGCCCTGCCACCCTGCTCTCGCAGATGTGACAGCTCGCTCCGTGGGACCGCACCGGGAAGTGGGTAAGGGAACAATCTCCAGTAAAAATAGCCCTGCCAAAAAGATTGTGGAGCTGCACTCTGAAATGCCCCTTGCCTTTCGCAGCAGGCAGAAAGGCTGGGGTACGGAGGGAAGGCAGAAACCGGGGCAGGTTGCAGGCAGGGCGGGCCCTTGGCCTTCACCAGCCATGAGAGGTGCCGGCCAAGCCCTGGGAGATGCCTGGGACGAGAGACTGGCATGTATTGAGTCTGCATTTTCTCTTTCTGGCTTTTATTTTGGCACCCCGGGGGTCTCCCGTGCTGGGGAGACCCTGCAGACAGTACAGCACCCTGCGCTTTAGTCTGAACCCCTGCGGAACCTGGGATGGCAGAAGGGATAACTGAACGTTCCCGAGCTGCGGGAGAGCCCCCGGCCCCGTCAGCAGGCAGCGCCGCGCCGGGCCGTGCGTACCCTGCCAGCACAGACCGTGCCGCAGCCAGCGCAGCGTTTGCCATCGCATCCCGGCGCTCGCTGCACTGAATATCTCCAGCAGCAGGAGCTGCAAGCTGCCCGGCTCCAACACGTGCACGAGGAGGGGGGGGCGTGAAATCCTGCCTGTGGCGGCTGCGGGGAGAGGGAGGCAAGCAAAGCCGCCCGCGCCGAGCGGGAACACCTCTGCCAAACCTCCCCGAGCTCTCAGCCCCTGTCTTTGAGAACTGTGCGGCCCCACCGACACCCGGCACCGACACCCGGCACGCGGCGGGATGCAAAAAACTGAGGCGCTCGGTGACGATGCTGCGTGTGATGCGTCTCACAGCCCCCACGTTCTCCTGGCAACAAGTCACCCGTCCCTCTCCCACGGACCCGCAGTGGTGTTTGGTTATCCCACAGCACCTCCGCTCCCTCTCAGAGAGGAGGTGCCAGGTCGGCGCTGGAGCAGCTCCCCTCTACGAAGAACTTGGCCACGGGCATTTCCCAGCTAACGCGGCCAGCGGGATTAAGCTGCCCCTGAGAAAAATGCAAACATTCGGCGACCGGCTGATTTGCTAACAGCTTGTAAATCCCCATCGAGATTAACCAGATCCCATGAAGATAATCATAATTAGGCTGCATTTAGTGCTTTGTGTGCCCAAACCGTTGGACGCCCAGGAAATCAGGGTGCCCCTCGCCGGGGCGGTAAGAGGGTAAGGAGCTTACGGCAAAGGCACGGTGGTCCCTGTCTGAGTCTCGGTGCTTAAAGATGCTGGAAATCACAGCCCTGGGACAGGGCCTTGCTCAGCACCGAGGTTTGCTGTACCATGGTGACGGGCACGGGGGGGTTTAACTGCGCAGAGTGCAGGCCATGGGGGGCCAGGGCACAGGCAACGCTGCTGGGATGCAGAGCGGACTCCAGGCAAAGGAAGGCATCAATAATTAAAGAGAGGGATGAAACCAAAGCACGCCTGAGATGCCATCTTCAATGCAGAGGCGCTGGCAGGGCAGGGAGCGCTGGAAACTGGCCAGCAGGCAGGCAGGGGGCAAAGGCACTGGGGGGCTGCCCAGCCCCGCTGGGTTGTCAGCTTACACCTCAGGCCCCGAGCCTTCCTCGCCCCCAAACCACCAGGATTTGCAGAGGAGTTATGGAAAAAGTAGGTTCCTGGAGAGAGAAAGGGAGCTCCTGCAGTATTTACGGGCAGGATGGGGCCCGGGGTGCAGGGCAGGCCTGGCCAGCGACCAAGAGCAAGCGGCTTCGTTCAGGGCATCACATCCGAGGGGTAACGACTACCCCGGTTTTTAATTGCCGCCACACAAGGGGTGTTGTCAGGATGTGGCCGCGATTCCCACAGGCTCTGCCACAGGGGCGGCAATTGCTGAGCCGACGGCCGCGAAGGAGGATCAGGAGCAGCCCTGCTCACAGGGGAGCCCCCGGGGCCGCCGCCACAATGCCCCAGGGCGATACGGGGCGACGGGGCGCGGGGTCGGCGTGCCCTGGGGGTCTGCGTGCACGGGGGTGCGCCCGGCTCCCCCCGAGCTCTGGTATCCGCTGGCAGGTGGCCACAGCCACGCTCGCCAACCTCCGCCGGGTTTTACCCTGCAATTGTTTTAATTTACTAATGGGCGACAACAAAACTGTAATTAACTGAGAGAGAAGCCTGCCCGCGTAATTTTGGTCAACGTTACCACTTGGCAAGTTAATTAAATGCTGAATCCCCCAGCACCACTGGGTGGTTTCTTATTCAACGATGGAGCCAGCAAGCTCCAGCATCACGCTTGCACATGAGCCCCCTCCCCTGTTCAGCGACCCCGAGATCTGAGAGCCTCGGCAGGATCCGGCGCTTCCCAGGCTTCCACGGGGGCTTCCCGGCTTCCCCGGGCTGCCAGTCCCACTGTCCCCATCACTCCCGAGACCCTCACAGCAACCCCTCCAGCTTCTGGCAGATGCACAGCCGTGGTCTTCGTCCCAGCGCAAACCGCTCCCCGCAATATCATCCCTGGGACTCTGCCCAGTTATTTATGTTCTACGGTAGTATTTTACACAATCAAAACGATATCTATTAAAATACCAGGACAAAAGTCTGCCCAAAATAAGATAAGCGGCATGAGGTATAAGTATCTCACGAGCCAGATCTCTCATCTCCCGGCATTAAATGCGGTGAATCTCACAAGAATATTTCATTTATTTGCTGACAAGTACTGTGCAGGGCTCATCACTGTGACAGATGGGTGCTTGGAAAATATGGAAAACACTTCTGGTATCTGAATCAAGATCCAAATTAACAACAAGAACCTCATAAAATCACTTCCCAAGCGCTCCTCTCGGCCCTGCGTGCAGGAAACCTCCCGTTTAGGAGGGGCCCTGACACCCACCACCCTCTGTGCCCCCTCCTGCAGCAGAAATGGGACAGCTCACCGCATGATCCCACCTCCCAAGCGCTCAGCACCCCGGCACTAAGAACACCGCAGCTCCATCCGTACTGGGGATGGATTCTAGCACAGTTTTAAAGGAGAGGGACTGACTCATGCTTGACCACTGGATGCCAGGGCTGTTTCAGACCCATCTCGGGCAGTGCCTGGGGCCTGGCCGGCAGCAGCTCCACCCTCTGACTGCCCCTGTGCCCTTCCTACTGGCAGCCCCGCGGGGTGACCCCCGCTGCTCATTCATTTCGGATGCCACTGCCTGGGCGCTGGCTGAGGCTTGCCCCCCTCGGTTTCAGCCCATTCCACAGCTCAACTCTCCCGAGCCCCTCCAAATCACCTCCCTACGGCCAGCGGCGCCGCACACCTCTGCCAAACTGGGAAGCGACAGGGAGCACGCCCACCCGTGCCGACCGGCGCTTCTCTGGGATGCGCACCTCTGGAGGGGAGGCCGCACGTCACGGTCCCGACCGCAGCGTGTTCAGAAAGCACATTTTCAACCTCATGTGCCGTCAGCACATAACCACGGGCCTGGTTTTACCTCCACCCCAGCCCTTATCTCTCCTCGGAGGCTCAGGCAGTGATGGGATTTGAGACGAGGGCGAGGAAACGTGCCGAGACGGCGGGAGCGCCAGAGATCGGGAGGTGAGATGGAGCAAGTGCAGGAGATGCTCGTCAGAGAAGCTCATCGGGAAGAGACCAGAGAGGATTCAGCTGGCCCCAGCGTCAGGAGGGGACCGAGATTGAGGGGGGTGCAGCGGGCAGGCCGGGGCAGCCCTGGGGTGCCGGGGGGGACAGGCAGGGCTGGCTGCGCGGAGGACAGACACCTCTGGGATGGGTCAGAAAGCAGGGTGTGCTATCGCTCCAGTGATGCCTGCTCCCCCCTAAAACCGCCCTCAACATGCTGCTCAAGCGAGACACAGAGCTGCCCGTGCCTGCTAACTGCATTTATGCCTGTGTACAGGGTCTGCTTCTGAAGATCATGTGTGCATGTATCTATATAAAAAACTCTGTAAATACAAAAGCAGCGCTGAATGCACCTCTGGAACGCCGTTCGGCAGAGCAGGGAGTGTTTCTGGAGCCCAGCTGGCCGTGTGCCGATGCCTGCCCGGCTCGGGGAGCCAGGGGGCTGGGGGCTCCCCGGGGAGCTGTTGCACATCCTTCCTGCTGCCCAGCGGCAGGCTGCTGCAGGCAACGCAGCAAAGAGCCAGCACTCCCTCAGCATAAAGCCACGGGCTCCCGGGAGCAGGCAGCGAGGGGACCACACACACCTCCCGCAGCAGAGTTTCCTCGGCTGCCAACTGCTCCGCACTAATTGACTTCATTACCATCAACTGGGCAAGTATTAGTGTGACCATGGCTCACAGATTAGCCCAGCTGAAAACCACCACAGTTATTTCAATCCCTTGCTAAATATAGCATTTGACTAAGCAACCCAGTGATGTGTTTTCCAGCATCAGCCTATTCTTATCTGTTCCCGTGGCCTCTCTCAAGCTGATGGAGCCAACAGTCCCTCCCCAGCTCTATTTTAGATGTGTGAGATGTATCGGTGGCCTTCACACCACAATAATGTGATTAAAAGCAGCACAGGGTAATGAGCTCGCCAGGATGAGCTCTGCATCGCAGGGCTCATTTTCTGCCTCCCATCTGCCCCGCTCCATCCCTCTTCCTCCTCTGTGCTAGGACCTCTCCCAGCTGGAAAAAAGACACAGAAGGAGAAGACGGGAGAAGCTGCACGTGATGGCTGGGGCTGCCATCATCCGTGCTGTGAAGGAAGGGAAGGACATGGGCAGCGGCAGCTCCCAACCCCAGCCTCATGGCAGTCTTGCACCAGCGCTCCCTCCCCTCACCAAACCCACCCAGAGGGGACCTGGAGCAGCAGCAGCAGTGCCTGCCCTACCACCCATCCCCTCTACTGGTGCCACGGAGAGAGGACGGCAGAGCAGAGACGGGGAGCTGTACTATGTCCAGGCGCAGAAGTGGCCATGGCAGTCCTGTTCCTGCGGCACCCAGGAGCATCCTTCCTCCCCAGCTCCTCCTTCCTCCACTCTCCCTTCTCCTTCCCTCTGCGCACACCTCACATGGGGGATTTTTCTCCTCCCCTGCTCCTGGCCGCAGCAGGGATGCATCAGCCCTCCACGACACAGCCCAAGGGTCAGGGAAATAGTCCGCGAGGCATTCACAGCCTCCCACCCTGCAGTTCAACACACCAGCGGAGGATTATTCCAGCTGAAAGTCTTTGACTGATGAGTAATAGCAACACTCCCCTCCACTTGCCTTCGAGGAATAGCTGCGATCTTGCCAAGTCCAGCTTATTCCACTGCAGCCGCCGACGGCCGGGCCAGTGAACGCCACCGGGGCGGGGAGAAAGTGGCGCGAGCCTCTGTGGCCGTAGCAGAGCTGCCATCGTGGTTCCCAGCAGCACGGCCAGCCTGGACCACCCGCGGCTCCTCGCCCAGCTGCCAACCCCAGCAGCGGTGCGCTGGGGTCAGGGCACCGCCACCCCGGGCAGCCCCTCTCGCAGTGGAGATCTGCAGAAAATCAATGGGCTTTTTAGCGCGCTGACGCGTGGACGGGGCATACGCTGCTCTGCTCTGTCTCCTGAGCTGTCCCGGGGCTCTCAGCCAGGGTCCTTCCCAAATCTGCCTTGAGAGAGGCTAGAGGGAAAGGCCGGCAACTCTTCCATGTGACTAGGGACTGTGGCATTAGCGTCAAGCTTAGACTACTTTCCCACACTGGTATTTCACTGTCAGGCCCAAATAATTTTATTCCACAGAGGTAGGAAGCAAGCTCACCTTGACTGACTTGAATGCCAGGGGGCCAGCTGAGTTTGGATGGTCCAGCCGGGGCCCCCCTGGGCTCTGGTGTCCAGCCAAAGCACCCACAGCCCAGCAGCTCCGGGCAGAGCCCAGCTCTGGAGCATCATGAGCACCCGCATCCCTGTGCGGCCGTAGCCATCAGCCAGGCTCCCCTGCTCCTCCCTGCCCATCTTCCACTGCCACCTCCAAAATTAGGGCAGCTGCTGCGGCAGGAAGCACCTTCTGTATTTTTTTGAGCTTAAAAAAAAAATAAAAAATCTTTTTGAATGGCAAGAATGTTTCCAAGTCAAAGGATTTAAACTATTTTGCAATCAAGGAAGCGTATTTCCAAACGAGCTCGATTGCGAGAGCCTGGGTGCTGTGTGGGCTGTGTGAAGGGGCTGCTAAAAACGGGTACACAGCTGTCCAAAATCTGGAAACTGGTGCCTTGGCAGAATATATATAGCCATCCCTCCCCACTCAACATATTTCCTTCCAGTTCATTAGATAAAAACATTTTAAAAGATCAGTAGGATATTGAGGAGAGCACTTTGTTGCTTTAGGCTCTTCTGAAAGCCATGGGACCGATTCCCAGGCCCACGGGTGAGCATCTACTGCCCTGGGAACAGCCTGCTGGGTGTCAGTGTCCCTACCACGCTTCGGCAGTACCACAGACATCCAGCAATAAACCAGCTGCCATCAGAAGGGGAAGCAGAGACACCAGCTCCCAGCACGGCTATGGAGATGAACGCAAGCAGGTTTGCCTCCAGAGAGCAAGGAGGTGAGACATGGAGGACAACCACTCCTGAGACATCCTCTGCATTACTATTTGAAGACGACTAGTTTTGGGGCCAGATGTGACCACCACAAATGCCCATCCTCACTCGGACCTTCTGCACTAGGTCATCCCTCGGCACTTTGGTCCAGATGAAGTACACCCTTCACTTCACGTGGTTGGCACCACTGGCCAGCAGCTTTGATACTCGTTTATCGCCACAGTTATTTCCAATCTGGATGTGCTCCCTTTTTTTCCTGGCTATTGGCTACCACCATGCATCTTCTGCTACCCTGATGTCCCCTTCTGCAGCGGGCAGGTGGAGATAAAGCTGCCCCTGGGCTGGGACAGACTCAAGACAGAGCGTCCTTTCTAAGAACTGGGAGAAACAACACGTCCAGAGAAACACCGCACCTGAGGGTGTTGTCGCGGGAGGAAACGCATGAGCGTGGTGCTGCATATTGAAGCAAAAGGAAAATCACAGAGAGTAAGAACACAGATGGAACAAGAGAGCACGTCTCAGACACTGAAAACGCTTTCTGTTGTCCTTTTCACTGAGCCTTACTGTTTCCCTCTGTTTTGAAAGAGCTAAATTAACTACCAGCTCAGTTCCGAGAGACTGGATCCAAATGGATGAAGAATTAAGAAGATTTTCTGTTCACAATAAGATCCAGCCAACAGTATTAAAGCAGCAGAGGGTTTGGTCTGGTTTTCAAAGATTAGCTATGGCTGTCCCAAGGAAGACAAGCTCCGATTTTCCCATTCAGCTCCAACGTGACATTTATAAACCTGTCTGGATCACTTACAGTCGTTACAGACCAGACTGCAACGACCATCATTTAACCACGTAGAGGAGAGGGACGTGGCTCTTGTTCGTGTCCCCTCTCACCCACAGACAGACCAGTAGCTCCCAGTGCACCCGCCCCGAGGACCCCATCAGGTTCCTGCTCCAGCGCTGCCGGGGATGCACCCGCTGAGAAACCACAAGCAAGCCCTGCTGCAACGTCACGCCACGGCTCTGCATCCAGCGCTACATCCCACTGGCACAGAGGCAGGAGTCTATTTTTCCCCTCCCGATAAAGAAGTAATACATTGCTCATTTTTGTTTGAATCGATCCGGCCGTGCACTGTGAATGACTCCGTGATGCAGTACTCCTTAACGGGATTTAGCAGCCTGCCAGGCAGCCTTATCTTTAACAATCCCCATTATCGGGACGTATTTCTCAGCCAAGGTTAACAGCAGCAGGAGGATCTCCGAATGCCGGCTGCATGACAATAATCCTGCAGTAACGCCCAGGAGACGTACGGCAGATCCAGCGGAGCCCGCACCTCGGTCACCACGGACCCTAACTCCCGTTGGCGCGCCGGCATGGCGTAGATGTGAGGCGTTTCTCGCGGCCGCGCTGCTATTTTGCACGTACATCCGACGAAACAACCGTGCCTCTTCAGGAACCATCTGAACCCGTATGCTGAAGGTTTCAGGTCTGCAGCAAAATAACGCCTGCAAAGAGAAACCTGGCCAAACTCTGCAGAAAACAAATATAGGACTCTGTTTGCTTTTCCGACAGAATGGAAGAAAATCCAAGAAAAGCTAAGTTTACCAGAAAAGTCTTATTTAATCAAAACTTTGGTTTTTCACAGGCACTAGTGTTGACTAAAATATCCAGCCATCCAACTAGTAATTTTCTGCCTCTGATAAAAGCAGATTCAAGCTGTCTGATTGCTCTCTTAGATGGCGAAGAGCCCCAAGTGTCTATCAGGCAGCAGCGACTCATTTCCAAACCAGAAGAAAATCTGCATCTCCAAGAGCTTTGGCTTCCTTCCCATTGTGAGCTGTTCAGCCCCCAGTTCCCTCATCCCCAGACCAGTCCAGCAGGAGTAAATGGGGCTTGAACCTATTTCATTATCACAATGGAGCATTTTCAAAGCACATTGGAAAGCCATCAGTTGTATGGCTTGGAAGATGAGGACATCACAAACCGATGTCCTATGGTACCTGCACGGTCATATAATGCTTTCAAAACTTTAAAAATAATTACAATATTTTCCCAGGAGTCAACCCTACATTGGCAGAGACCGAAAACCCCACGTGGAGGTGGCTGAGGGTTCTCAGGGTTCCACTGCTGAGACCTACCAAATCCATCCCCCCATGGTCCCTGCACATTGGGCAAATGCACCACCAGAGAAGACATCTCCTAATGGTTGTCCTCAATTCTCCCAGAGAGCAGGTCGTCACCTCCGGGCTTTCCTGGCTGTTTAGCACCTGGAGAACAGGGCACCAACGGGCAAGGGCTTCACCTTGGTTTGAGAGCAGCCAGCGCTGCACAGACACAGGTAGGCACCTCAGGTAACCCGTGACCCCAGTGATTTCAGCCCTTTGACTTCCTCTCCTTCGCCATCCTGTTCTCTTTCTATTTCTATGGCCCCTGCCAGATTTTTTGCCCTAAAATACACGTATTCCTAGATAACTGGAAGCTTTGGTTTCTGTGGGCAATGCTGTTTGACCCCATTAAACAACTGCTGCTTCAAAAAACTCCCATCTACCCTATTCCAGGCTTCAAGACTGTGAGTCCTGATTTCAGCCACGGAAATATTTTAATTAAATGAACTACCTTTATGGAATAAATCAAGTTATAAGCTTGAAAAATTAACTCTCATAATCTTTCATACTTCTGTGCAGGTCAATAAACTATTACAGTAAAAGGCTGGGAAATGTTCTAGAAACATGGGATGTTACAACAGAGATGGATGAGCCATTTTACTCCCCGAATTACACACAACAGAATCTTTCCACGCCCATGTCTCGCATCCCTTCTTCCACCCCCTCGCCTGCTGCCTCCAGAGGGGATACATGTCTTGGCGGGACCAATATAATTCTCATCATCTTCAAGATTTATTTCAAAAGTTAAGCTTATTTTCTAAAAAAAGACCTTATTTTACCTTAAACTTGTTTTAAAAATAGCTGATAGCACACACACACCCCCCAGCTGCCACGTGGTGATTTGATGGTGACCCCGACCTGGACGGATGCTCCCACCGGCGGTGCCAGGTCTCTCTCCAGCCGGGAGGTAGGAACTGGCCTCGGGGGCCGGGGTGGAAGAGCTGAGATTTTCCATCTCAAGAGTAAATGCAGCAAGAATGAAGCTAAGAAGCCAAAACAAAATTAAATGGTGAAATTCACATAAAATGGTTGCTTTAAATGTTTATTTTTTAAAAAAAGCACGTGAATCTTTGCTCATAAAAGGCACCTGTGAAGGCGTTTCCTTCCCCAGCCGCCCTCTTTGCCAAGACAGACAGACGCGTGTGGGACCTCTTGGCTCCCTGAGGCCACAGGAGGAACTACCTCGTACAAACCCTTTAATTAATTTAAGAAGCTCCACTTTAAGAGTAGTTTGGAGCCGCTGCAGAAACCTGCTCCTCTGAAGGCTGGCAACGCTCATCTGACTTCCAGCCTGAAGAAAAAAACCCCAGACTTGTTAAAAATATTGCTGCCTAGCTCTAGTTTGCTCTTCTTTTCCTGGTGTCCTATTTGCTCTCGGCAAACAGATGACTGTTGGTCATACTTCACAGCTCTGAGTAAATTAGGAAATTATGTAAAGCTGGGAATTTCACAGCTCCTTTGCAGACGGCGAGCCCTTTCGGTGCAGCACGGGTGTTCGTTCCCAGCAGCTAGCGGGATCTGCTGCCGCAGCCCACTCACCCCAGCCTGCGAGAGCCAGGGAGCACCGGGCTGGCACTCGGCCACGTGTCTCAGCCGGTCCAGCTCCAGAGCCTGGATGCGGCCCCACCTAGCACAGAGCCACAGGCAAACCCACAGCGCAGGTCTTATCCTTCCACCCACAGTTATTCCCAACCCCGTACTTCATTTCTTTGCCAAACTAGGGGGGTTTTTTTGAGAATATTTATTCTCAGACTCAAGCAAATCAACGCTTTTCTGCTCCAACAGGCTTGGGAGCCAGGTGCTCTTCGTTGTCCAAACAATTAAAAATATCCTAACCAAAAAAAAACACAAAAAACCCCTCATGTCAGAGATCAGAGACTGCCTGCTAGTTATCTCCCGGTCACGGCACAAATCGGGCATTGAAGCTTCTAGCCATGGCATGGAAAACACAAAGCACTCAGAGATACCGTTTGAAGATCCTGGATCTCTCAATTAAAAAAGCCTTCTTATCACTCCCAAAGGTGCCTCCATTCTCCCCAAATCCAGTGTTTTGTTATACTCTTTGCTTCAATTTCTTCTCTGAAAGGGTGGTCGGGCATTGGAACGGGTTGCCCAGGGAGGTGGTGGAGTCACCGTCCCTGTGGGTATTTAAGGAAAGTTAGATGTGGTACTGAAGTAAGGCAGCGAAATGAGGTCTCCAGGCAAACAGTGCAAAACACCTTCTCCCCACTTCCCAACCTCGCTTTTCTTCTTGGTTTTGCATTGTGAGAAACGTAAAAGCCGATGCAGGACCTCGCTCTGCCATGCCTCTTCTGCTGTGGGCCACCAAGCGACTCCCATCCCACCCCATCCTGGGCATTTGCTTCGTCGGGTGCAAAGCGCCTCTCAGAAAATTTCCCTTCAAGACTTTTCATTGTGCCAAGGAAGAGGGTGGTGAAGACGGCCTTGTGTCCATTCCCCTATGGTGACTCCTTCACAAGGAGAGCACGGGAGAGGGCATCAAAGGACAAGAGAGGCATGAAGGACTTGGTTTGTTCTCCACAGGCTTAAGGTCTCTTAGTGTCAGGTTTATTTCACTTAACTGTCTAAAATTTGGGCAGCCAGTCTCAGCAAGCCATCACCTTCCCCAGGATGAGCAGCCAAGACCGTTGCAAGGACCCACCCTTGGTGGGTACCACCCTCTCCATCAGTGTGGAGAGAGAGACCTGAAACCGGTGGGGACAAACCCTACCCTCAGCAGTGGCAGCTTTCCCTAGGCCACGGCAGAAGATGCCCAGCGGAGGGTCCCGGTGTGCCGAGCCGTCACGCCGCAGGCCGCTGGGGCAGGCCGGCGTGGGGCTCGCTGAGCACAGCACACCGCGTCCGCAGCACGCTGCCTTATTTTAGCAGGCAGAGCAGATGGCAGTGGGAAGATAAGGAGGCAAGGCAGAAACGAAAAGAAGGCTTTTGAAATCAAGCCCCGTGCTCTGCCAAAAGGGGTTTGGTGCATTTTGACGGTGGCAGCCAGGATGAGCTTTGAGGCAGCTCAGGGGATCGCTGGTGGGGCACCTACAGCCACGGAGAGCAGCCTGCCCTGGCTCCCAAACAGGGAGCCAACAGGGACAGCTGGTGTTGGCTCAGCACGGCCTCGGTGAGGCACAAGCAGCTGAAATAATCCTCAGCAAAGGGAGGCAGAGCCCTCGCGGAGGCTTTCAGCCCTGGTGAGAGGGTGCCTCGGCTCCCCTGCCTCCTGTCTGCAGGGCTGGGGGGAGCTGGGACCGTTCCCTTCCCAGTGCCATTGTGGGATTCGGCACGGCTGAGCCTGAGCATCTCCGGATTGCTGCTCAGGATCTTCCCTGCTGAAACGCAGGGGATGTTCTGGAGAGCACCCCAGTTCTGTGCTCCTCTCTGAGCCCCTGCAGCACTGGGGACCACGACAGCAGCACACAGGGATGGGTCTAGCAGTGGTAGTCCTGAGCTGGGACTCCAGGGTACATTGAGATGATGGGTTTAACCCCCACCTACCCTGCGAAACCTCCCCCGAGGCAGCACAGCCTCCTCGTTCCCCAGAGACCTCACCCCACCACCCGGCTACCAGGGTGCTCCAGGAGACAGTGCCAAAGGCTTTGCAAGGCAGATGCCATCCACGTGGGACCTGACGAGAGCCATGGAGCCCGAGCCGGCCTGCTGTCCCCTGTGCTGGGTTCCACGGTCACCGTGACCGGCAGGATAAAGCACCACGGGGCAGGGCAATAACTGTAGCCGCATCCTCCCGGACCTCTGCCTCCACCTCACCCTCCAGCACAGAAAATATAACTCCTGCAGCCGTGCCTTGAAAATTGTTTCTCTTCCAAATGCCCCAGAAAGTTGTTTAAGTTGCAAAGTATCACCTGGGGCTTTCACATCAGGTTCTTAATTAGCTGAAACGATTTGCTTTGTCGGGGAATCGTTTCCAGGAGCTCCTAAACAGCATTTAATATCAGCTCTAGGAACAGCCTCAGAAGGGAAAAGCATTTCTTCTGGGTTGTGAGTCAAGCACTGGACTACACCTCTGCCCCCGCTGAACGTTTCTTTCCACCACACAAAGGAGTTTTTAATAATAAGCTTCATATTCCCTTTTGCTGGTGCAGGAGGCTCCCCAGGCTGAGCTCTGCAAGCTGCTCTGTCCCCAGGAGCCCGAGGTGCAGGCAGGGCGATGTTGGGCTCTCGGCTCCCCGGCATCGCCCTGCTTGGGAGTTCCAGCTCCCCGCTGCAGACGGGCGCTCGCAGGGGAAGAGCAACCGGCTTTGGCTGTGACTGCACCCAAAAAAGCAGGAGACTTTGGATCACACCAGGGGTATAAAACAACCACCACTGAGCCTGCAAACAACCTTTTACCTACCCAAAAGGAGGACTTTTTGATGCAGAGAGAAGGTGATAGCATTCCCTTTAATGGGTTGCTCAGTTATAATTGCTCATTTTGCATACTTTCTAGAAGATCTCACTTCTCTAGGTGCCATTTCAAGCAACATATTTAGAAACTCCTGGCAAAGTACAAAATAGTAAATAATTTTGGATGTCCTTCTCTGAAAGGGCAGACACATCAGCTCCCGCTCACAGGAGCCAAGTGGTGTCTGAGGGTACAGCAAAGCCGCGGCTACTCTCCCTCTTTAAACCCCAATTTTGCATCACATCTCCCATCCAGTTCCTTACACTTGGCTGGGTTCGCCTGTAAAATTTGGGAGATTTAAAACTAAAACTAATGGAGTGGCAGAGCACCCACGCCAATGCCACTTTCAGGCAGCACCCCCAGCGTCACCCCCTGATGCTGGAGGTGATTGGCCTGGAGCAGATGCTCGGGGGACCTGGGACAGGGAGAGGTGCTGGGGTGCTGGCATTCCCTCTGCATCCTGCTGGGAGATGGAGATGTTTCCCAGCTACTGCCAGATCTAGCTGAATTAGGGAGAAAAGGATAATGGTGTAAAATCAAGGAACTGCAGAAAAAAATATTCTAGCAAATTATCAAATCACTCTACAGATAATTTGGATGCAACAAAACCTTGAATCTGCCGTTTCACCAACAAGCAGTCCATGATGCACCGAACTCCAGAGGGGGACATTCCCTGTGTATACCTATGATAGCACGTTATATAGCCAGCAAAGCCCAAGAGACTGTCCCTGGAGGAGCCAAACAGGACGGCAGAAGCTGTCCCCAGGGTGCTCGCGTTCTGCTCTTTGGTGCTGACATTTGCACAACAGGAAAAGATTTTAGGGAGAAATACATTTTGTGTTAGAGCAATCAATATCCTTAGAAAGCCTCCGGAGGGACAGGAGCCTTCTCCAGCCCGGCCCCTGGCACCCTCCTCCGCTTTGTGAGCTTCTCAAGGGACATTTCCTAAAAATGCCTCGTTTTCTCAGGGAACGATCGCACATTTGATGGAGCGTTTTACTGCCTGGGGCTTCTAACTACTGCTCCTGGCAGGGCTCCCCGACCTTGGGCGCGGCAGGACGGACGGTGGGTCCGGCGAGCAGCCGACGTGCCGCGCGTGAAACCCACCTCATCCAAACACCGCAGTAGAGCTGTCACCAACGTTTTGGGGGTCAGACCTCGCTGCGCCAGCAATAACAGGTAGCAGAGGCAAGAGGAGAGGTGGGGACTCCCCCAAACACGGGTGCTGGATTGCAATCCACCAAGCACTTCAACACGCAGCAGCCCAAGCGCTTGGACAAGCCTTTCCACCCGCTCACAGGGGCAGAAAAGGGGTAAAAATCAAAGACGGGAAAGAGTGCAATTATCGCAGGATCGAGCACGAGCGTCTATGTTAGTGCCTTGGTTTATAATTACAATCACTTACGTTAATAACTGCACCTCCTCGCTAATCCCTCCTAAACTTCTGATTATTGGAAAGGAGCTGGTTTCGCAGCCTTACGTGGAAAATGAGACCACGGAAGCATCAGGCTTTAGAAGAAATCCTGTATCAGCACCACGGAAGCTGCAGCACGGCGTTCAGCCTGCCCAACAGAGCAGCTGCCGCTAGGCACATCGTACAGCAAAAGAAGAGACACACACACAGGAAAACGAAGCTGTTTCAGTTTAAGTGGCAGGGGCAGAGGAGATGTGCTGCGCTGAACAGGATCATGGAAAGCTGCGAAACGAACGGGGAGTGGAAAACGCAGGGATGTGTCTTTCCTTCTGCTCCGCGATAAAACGCACGCGAAGGAAGCCAGGGTCCACGAGATCGAGGAGCCCAGACGCCACGACAGCAGGCGTGCAAAGGCTTTTATGCAGATGAACCCTTCGGGGGGGTCAAAGCGCCTGTAAAGGTTTGGAACCCAACTCCTGCACACGCCAGGATGTGGGTCTCCAGGAGCCATCCCAAGAGTTTCCTTTGGGAGAGCAGAAAAATAAGTATAAATAGAGGATAAAGCCAACACGCTTTCCAGCATCTGGGGTTTTGCCAGCCAGCCCCTGCCCTGGGGTGCCCTGTGAGCACCCAGCTTTCGCAAGGATCTCTCACCTCCAGAAATCAAACTGTCCCTGTGAAATATTTCCCTCTCGAGTGAAGTGGCAAATGCCAACCAAAAAAGCTGTTCCATCACGTATTTGCAGTCAGTTCCTGACCCCTATGCCTGAAAAATCATTCAAAAGGCGGCTGCAAGGTGGCCAGGGGCCACACTAACAGGTCCACCGCTGAGACTGAACATCGGCCTGGATAATACAAGACTGAAATGTCTCCGTTTCAGAGGCTCACACAGGCTCAGAGCCTTGTGTGCTTCAAAGAGCGAGCTTGCTTTCCATTTCTATTTCTCTTTCACATTTATTTTTGCTGCAGGCCGGTACAATCCACCCTCATCAGCTCAGCAGCCAGGCGAGGAGGAGGAGGAGGAAGCAGCCAGTCACTTGCTGCCCCCCCCCCATTCAGCTTTTAACATGCTGTGAAGGTTTATTTTTTAAAAGAAAAGGCTAAATGCCCTGGCTGATGTTGCTTGCTCCTTGCTGCCGCCCGCGTCGCCCGGCAAGAGGACCACTGTTTGCAGAGCACGTTGCACCAGGGCTCTGTTGCGTCGCAGGCGCTGCGGCAGCGCAGAACCCCAGTTCCCCTGACGATATTAATTACTGTATAAACATTCCCTTTCAACCACGGAGAAAGGTCCTGTTTCATGAGAGACCAGAGTTGACGCTGCGATGCAGGCAGGCTCCAGGAGAGGTTTGACGGCGAGGGCTCAGCTCTCCGTCCCACACCTCCTGGCAGTACCACCGCCCTGATGGGATCTGGCCGCGTCCCTTCAGCAAAGCCCCACGGCCATTTAACGGAGCAAAAACCCAACACCCGGCTGGCTGACCCCCGAGCGTTCACTTGTAACCGCGCTAGGAACGCCATTTCTTTGCATAGATTTTCTTCCCTTGCCCAGCAGCATTTCCTCCAACACTCAACGTACTTCTCAGGAGATGGGGTCTTACAGCCCCCACCTCGCAGGGCTCGCTCAGGAAACATGTGGTCAGGAAAATAGGGCATCCCAGCACAAGGCAAAGACTGAATGCTGAAGTACACAGCACAGGAAACGTTATTAAACCAAGGTGAAACACCACAGCGGTTGAGTTGTAGACACCGTAAAAGTGTCTTTCAGGCCCTATTGGCCCTCGGAGAAGGACACAACCTTCACTGACATGCACGTGGCTGATGAAGGTTTGGGCTTGCTTCAGCGGCAAGGTACCAATGCGCCTCCAGCCCCAGGAGGCTGTGCTGCCCATGCAGGGTCTCCTGCCCTTGGGCTGGCTCCACCAGCCACGGTTTCAATGTGGGAGTCACCACAAGAGCCTGGCCTGAGCTAGCAATGCCCATCCCCAACACACACACATCCAGCTGGTAATGCCATCATCAGCATCACTGCTGGCTTCTTCTCCAGCACATCTGCACACTTCAGCCCCTCTCCTCATTCTAATTTTGTCCATGGACCTTTACAGATGCTAAAGACTGTGGGATACAACTGCAGAACGCCACTGGGCTCACTAGGAGAAACGATGGTGCTTTGGAAAGTGGATCAACACCACCACAGTCAGTCCGAGATGCTCCCATCACAGCTGGAAAACCAAGCCCTAAGGCTGCCTCCCCCTCCACCCACTCAGAAATCCAGTGTTACAAAGCCAATTAAACGCTCGATTAAGTGTCCCAACATGTTTCCAAATAAAGTACCAGCATGGTATATTATTAAAAAAAAAAGAAAGAAGAAAGCTCCAGGTTGTGTAATGGCCTGCGAGCACATCAGGATAATCTGTGCCCACTCCCAGGGGGTGGAAACAGGAGTTGAACAGCCAAGTCCCCTCACTATCTCCAACAAAAAGAGCTGTTTCTCTCCACCCACTGTACCTTCAGACTGAGACTCTGATTTGCATGGTCCCACCAGCCTCACCATCTGCTGCTGGTACCTGCCCAGGGACCGCACACCTCCACCCTACGCTACTCCAAAGGTCCCCCTCCAACCCTTCACAGGCTTCTTGTCTTCATAAGAGCAGTGTCCACCACAGGCAGATGTTCTCCATCTCCACCAGCAGCCCCTGCTGTGGGCAAGGGGGAGGGTCTCATGACATAGGAGCCCACGCACCTCGCCGAGTGGCCTGGATTCAGGGGTCAGTGCTACCCCATCCCACCGGCCCCCAGTGAGTCATCCCACCAAGCTGAGCATCACACATGATCCATGCAACACTGCCCTAAAGCAGAAGCAGTTTGTAATCGTACGTAGCACGTTTGGCAGCCCAGATCCCTCTGATCCCACTGCCGCCTCTCCCAGGGCAATACCATACCAATGTGGGGTGCCAGTCCCTGCGCTGGGGACTGCTCCTGAGCTTCTGCAGCCACTGACCCTTCAATACAAGACGCAGCAGGAGCAAGAATGAGGGTCCAGGCCGTCCCTATCCCTCTGAGAGCCCCTACGCCTCCCCTGTAACACCGCATCACATCAGCACACTCCTCCTCCCTTGCTTTCCTCCAGCATCTCCCACTTTTTGCTGCATCTGGCACATCTTTAGGAGACATCGTGGGAACTTCTTGCTTTACCCCCCTGCCAGCTGCATGCCTGAACAAGGTGTCCACTGAGGTCTGCACCAGCTCCCCACGAGTGGGGCCCACCTGACGAGTCACAAGGAAATCTCTTGGGTTGGCCCTGCAGTGGATGCCAGTGACGCTGCCCGAATCAGCAGAGAGGCACAAGGCTCCTCAAGGCACAGAGCTCCAGGGCTGCCCCTCCAGCACTGCTGCCAGGTCTGATCTGAAGCAAAGGAAGAAAATCCTGTGCCAGAACCAGATACACCTGAATTTTGTGAATGAACTCAGGTTTTTTTGCTCTCCAGCACTTATTTATAAAAACCCTTCTGATATCCATTAAATGCTATGGCAGCCTTAGCTTGTCCTGCTTCCCCTCTGTGCTTCCACTTGGCCTATTTTTACTGCCTTCAACCTTTCATGTGTACAACAGTAACTCTCTTCAAAGCTTCTCAAGGTCAAACACGTCCCTAGCAAGGTGGCTAGGGCAGTTATAGATCTTCTCTCAGTCTTTCCCAGAGCGGCTCTGCACTGTGAAACCTCAGTCGGGAGATGGAAAGTTACTCAGGCCCTTCCCAGGTTGGTGAATTTTAATATTCATGGCACCCGACTCGTGAGAATATCAAATCCTCTCGCAGTGATAGCCCTGTACATCTGTCTCCACGTCCCTGCTGCAAGGTTGCAGTCCCCTCTGTCTACTCGAGGATGGCTTGAGCTGGTTTCTGAAGGATCAGTCTGTGCAGCCACAGTTTCGCGGACAGAATACCACCACGTCTGGGGAGCAGATCTGCAATACCTACCAAAATAAGTGTTTGCTGGGAGAAGCAATCAAAGCTTCGCAGCAGCCAGGAGCTGCCATGAAGACCTGTCCACATCAATACGGGCAAAAAGCGTTTCCCCAAACTATTCCTTGGCACTTTCTAGGAAACATCGTGATCAATACTGCACAGATGAAGCTCCACCATCAGTTAAACAGAACTAAATTAATGCTGCCTAGCGGGGCAATACCAGTTGCTTTTTGCATTCCCCACTTGAACCACGTTGGGAACCGGCAGAGCCTCCCTTCCGCAGGCTGCAGTCGCTGGCCCAGCTCAGTGGAGCCAGAGCAGCCCCCCTGCACCCCCAGGGCCTGCAGGTACCGCCTCGTGCCCACCCACCCACCTGCTTCACTGCCTTCTGCAGGAGCCACGGGTGGTGGTTTGCCACTGACGGCAGCGAGTCTATGCTGGAGACTCAGGTATCGCGTCTGCTCTGCACCCACCTGACCTCCAGCACTGCGGGCTGGCCTGCAGCAGCAGTACCGATGCCCCAAAAGCCAAAGAGGTCCCTGTTTTACGCCCACGTCTTTGCACTGCCTGCTCCACGGTGAGCGCTCGGGCTTTGTTCTTGCACATACCCGCTGGCCATCCTGGCAAGACGGCTCAGGAGGACACCTTGGCACTGCTGGCCCAGGCAGCTTGCTGGCCCAGGAGCAGAGCAGCACAACAGGCAGTGGCTCCAAGTCCTAGGGCACAGCAAATATGCTCTGGAAAACCAGCCTGGCATCAGGGAAGCATCGTTCCCTTCAAATACATCTTCATTTAGAAGTAAGGAAGGCAGAAATCCCTTACCTCGCTCAGCCACTGTCACCCCTCGGTGTATATAGCTGGGTTTTATGAACCACTGAAAACAATCTGCAAGCACGGGCAGCGGCTTCCTCCGAAGCATTAATCAGCAGCGTTCGCATACGGCTGACATTTGTCCATTAATAATGTAATTGCATCTAAAGGAGGAAAGGAATCTGGAGCTCTGGGGTTGGTTTTGCCTTTTTTTTTTTNGCAGTTCTTAAGATAACTAAGTGGCCAGAAGCTGAGAGCAGGCTCAGCAAGGCGAAGCCCAGCATTCGGAGTCATCCTAGAACCTCCGAAGACAGGACCAGCAGAAGACAAGAGTCTGCAGCAGAAATAGAGGTAACATCTAATGGGGTTCTGCAGAAAAACCAGCAATGGGGACCAGAGGGGCTGTGACAGCCACAGAAACAGGGACTGCATGGGTGGGACACCCGTGGACACCGCATATCATCCGCCTGATGGGACTCCACTCCTCACTCCCACTGGTCTGCCAGGTTCCACATCACCACTGACCCCCAGCCCCACTTCAGCTCCCCGTGCGTGCAGGAGGAGCCGGCAGGGAGCCTGGCACCGCCCAGCACGGTGGCAGGAACCGGCTTAATTACAGCGGGCTGAGCAGCACAGAAAACTCCTGAGTCACAGCGAGCTGTTAATTACCAATCCGTAAAGGGATTTGCGGGCTCACGCCAGCGAAGCCGACTTCATCTTGTGCTGTCACACACAGCGCTCTCGGCTTCACTTAAGTTTATGCGACTGACCTGAATATTTATACCCCTGGGGCTGGGGTATTTTTTAAGAACCATGATTTCTACACAAAGAGTCAGGAGAAAGCCAGCAGTTGCTGTGCTCTTTGGGAAGGGTTTTGTACACATGGAGGAGGGACACGGGGCTCTCCAGGGCGGCCAGCTGCCGCGTCCCCAACACGGGCACTCTCTGGAGGGCAGGTTTATTTTAAAGCACCTACCTATATCCTGCTTTTCCCCCAAGAAAGAGGTGTCGGGGCTGCCCTGGAGCTGTGCACAGCCCCAGACGCCAGACTGGGGCTGGGATTTCTGCCTCGGGACAGTGCTGAGCTGGAGGCACTCTCTTAACCCCACTAATCCTCTTTGGCCGGGAGCTCCCTGCTAATTACATTCCCAGTGACAGCACGGACCCTCAGGAAGGGGGCAGGGAGGCACAGCACACCGGGGGTCGAACACAAGCTGCAGGCTCCCACCGGCAGCAAGAGCAGGCGAGGCAGGAGCCCAGTGCTCCTCCCCACTCACTTTTTTCCCCTCTTCTATGAAATCTATGTGCTGACACCAACACAATTTCACCACAAAACCTTTCCTCAAGCCCCCCTTCTCCAACCCATCTACCGGCTGCCGGCAGCGACACCTTGTTCTGCACACAGGCTGATCTCACGGAGGGGTTTTTTTCCCCTTCTAACTGAACTCCCTTTGTCGCAGACGTTCCTCCCTGCAGCCAAGCACAGGAGCCGCCGCGGATCCTTCTGCAAGTAGGGCAGGCTCGGTCCCATCCTCAGCGCCAGCGTCTCGAACCCGAGCGGCACAGCACCACACCCCAGGGAGCTGTTCTCCCAGTTGTATCCCGCAGGAGGTCTTGGAGCGTGATGGAAAGAGAGGACCAGGGCTTTCCAGGAAGAATTTGATACGGTGACTCACAAGCTCTTTACAAGAAATCCACCTGAACGGGCCTGTTTGTACCTGGCTGCAGGTACAAGGGGAGCAGCAGAAGGGGAACACGTCCCATGAAGGACCCAAGTAAATGCTGCTCCTGCATCTGGTTGACTTGTGATATGACATGCAGGATAATGCCCGTCATATGCATAGAATATAATCTAAACACATATAATAGGGGAGCTAACAGCTGGTTCCCTATTGACTGGTGAGACCAGACGGGAGGGAGATGCAGCACGCCCGTGGCAACACAAGTGTTACAAAAAGGATGGGGTTTTTTTTTAATGCGTAGGGAAAGCAAGAAAACAAATGCAGTTTTAGGATCTGGATGCGGTGCGGTGGGTACCACAAATCAGTAAGAGGACCCTCCTGAGGGTAAGGCACCCGCTGGGGGTCACAGCCTGGCGCCCAGGGATCAGCAGCGCTCTTCAATGAACGTTGTCACAGCTCCTGTTTCAGGCTGGTTAATTAGGCAAAGGGGCATCTTGCCACGCTTATTTAGTAACACAACATGCATAGTTCATTTGTTCCTTAATACAAAACCCCTGGAGTCAATTGGGGTCAGTCAGGGTTACCAGGAGAGCATCATGCAAGGCAATCACGCTGCGAGCCAGCTCTTGCCAGATCACTTGCTCCCTTAGCAGACTCAGCCATAAACAGGCGTGATTTTGTAAATCCCCAGTGAAGCGGCCCAGCACTTGCCTTCCTGCAAGAGAAACCTCTTTCCTGCCTGCACATCACCAGGCTTAGGCTGTAGGGAATCTGGGAGAGCCTCAAAGCGCCAACTCTGACTTGGTGGGAACAGCTCATAGTGCTGTTCCCAGGAGCCAGCTCCTGGAGGAGGTGTGATGAGGTGGGAGGAAGCTCCAGGCACCTGTACTTGTGGTAATTCACACAAACAACTTATTTAAAGCTGGGGAATGTGTATCAGGGTGAGCAAGTGAGACAAGTGGAGGTCAGGCACGCTCTAGGGCTTCCTCTCTCTGCTGGTCATTCACAACCTGCAGAGCCACGGACCTCCACAGTCCACATGCTTCCCCTGGGATGCCCTGCCAAAATGCCATGCTTGTACCTGAACCTTTCAAGTGTCTTCAGCTCCCCACCATCATCTTCTGACCATGCCCACCAAGACCCAGGGCCGAAGAAAAAACCAGCTTTGCTGGAGTATCTCATGGGAGCTCCGGGCTTGGAGGCACTACACCCAGGTGCTCGCAGGCAGGATGCTCTTGGAGCAACCTTCAGCTGGACCAGACCACACAAGCACTCAGCCCACAGCAGTGCCAAGACAAGGAGGGAAGCTCAAGTCACCCTTCTCCTTCGGCGGCTCGGCACCTACGCAGCTCAGTGACTCTGCAGAAAACAGCACTTTTAGGGTTTTCTCTTTCATTAGGTTTGAGTGCACCCGGCTGAACAAAGCGCTGGGAAGGAGGCAGCTCCTCAGATACCTCCCCAGGCAGCTGCAGAGGGTGGGAGGGGACAACAGGGATCCAGAGCCTCCAACTCCATCTTTAGATCAGGAGTGGCAGGGGGATGAAAATACCCCGGGTAAATAATAACCCATCTTTCCAGGGAAAGCAGAAGCTTTAGGGGGCTGCAGGCAGGGGCCAAAGCCTTTCCTACTTTCTGCAATTTGCTCTCAATTTTCTTCTCCCTGTTTTGTAATGGTGATCACCACATGGCAACACCTCCTGCAGCCCCTGATCTTGACCATGTATCCAACCAGTTAAGACCTGTCACATCCCACTGGTCACCCATCCACACGGCAGACAAACACACAGACATGCAGGAGGTCTGCTTCCAGCAGCACGCAACACGGTCTCACCTAGTACATTGCACAGGGTCTCTCTAAGCATGCAGCTCCTCCACACCTTCCTGTCCCCCTCCCAAAGGCCTGCTCTGGCCACACGCCTTCCCCAAGATCCACCTCAGCCACTCGCAGAGACTATTCCTCAATGACTTTGGAAGCCAGCACATGCTAAAGCACTAGGGTTAGTGGGCATTGGGATGCTCTTCACCCACAGTGTTAGGTGTGATAGAATCATCGAATCTTTAAGATTGAAACAGACCTCTAGGATCATCAAGTCCAACTGTCAACCCAACACCACCACATCCACCAAACCATGTTCCAAAGTGCCATGTCTACATGCCCTTTGAACACCTCCAGGGACGGCGACTCCACCGCCTCCCTGGGCAGCCTGTTCCAATGTCTGACCACTCTTTCCATGAATAAGCTTATCCTAATATCCAATCTAAACCTCCCCTGGAGCAATTTGAGGCTGTTTCCTCTTGTCCTGTCACTTGTTACTTGGGAGAAGAGACCAACCCCCACCTGGCTACAGTCTCCTTTCAGGTAGTTGTAGAGAGCGATCAGGTCTCCCCTCAGCCTCCTCTTCTCCAGGCTGAACAACCCCAGTTCCCTCAGCGGGGCTCCTCATCAGACTTGTGGTCCAGACCCTTCACCAGCTTTGTTGCCCTTCTCCGGACACACTCCAGCATGATGCCACCATGGAGCTGGGGCCCTTGTGCCACCAGCATGCCCCCTGGCTCCCAGATACAGGGAGAGCAGTCTCCCTCGGCACAAGTTCATTAGTGCTTCCCTGGCAGCGGGGATGACCTGGTTTGCGAAAATACTTGTCCTATAAGAGGGTGCAAACATTATGGAGGGGGTTTTTTTCCCCTCCCAAGACAGTTACACAGTTTTGCTATGAAACTACAATCACACGCAGCCCACCTCCAACACCATGACAAAACCTCGCTGCTTGCACTGACAATACAACTTCATTTGCAGAAAACGGATTCTTTTAGCACTGTTTTGCTGCAGAACTCCGTCCTTCCTCCCAAAACCGGGCCACTGCAGCCCATGCCCTCTCCCTCCCTGTGACTCACTCCGTTTGAAGCCGGGGGTGAAGACTTTGCCCAGGCTCCAGCAGCACATGGAGAGGGTGACCACCAGTCTCACCCACAGCTCGCGCTCCTCTGCACGTACCAGACCCCGGCTTGTATCTCCTCGTTAGTTTGCATGCAGCTTCCAAGGGCAGTTTACAGTCAAGGTCTTAATTCATAAAGCAATTAACGGATCAAGCCTCGCTACTTCAAAGGGCGAGTTCTGGTATTTGTGTGAATCTCGGGGCTTGGGACAAGCTCATGTGAGCTGCAGGCAAAAAGAGGATCAAGCCACAGAGCAATTTTCTCAGAAGATCAAGCAAGTCTACAGCCTGACTGCGTTAACAGATCTTGCAATATTTTCCTTTTCACAAAGAGTTTTTAAGAACGTTCACAGCTCAAGTGTTGCATTTATTCCTCAACTTTAAAAAAAATAAAGCCCGTAAACCAACCCACCTATTCTGAGATGGATAATGATTCTGTGTAAAGGGAAGCAAAACCCAAGACGGGTCAGAGCCCAGGTGGGACCTCGCCGTGGGTCTTCACTCTCTGTGAAGGCACATGGATATTGCAGCGATGAGCCAGCAGCAAGAAGCCCCAGGATGGTCACACACACAGAGGGGGGAGTTTGCCAAGGGTGTCTGAAGGTGTTTAGTCAAGAGCTGAGGGAGCCAGGACAGAATCCAACCTTCAAAATCTGAAATTTAATCCCAGGTGTCAGCTAGTGAGACAGGAGCTGGGGAGAGGTCACCTTTCCGTAGTACCTGCATGTTATCAAGTACAACCCAACCCCAAATTAATTCTCTAATTAATTAATTAACAGGCAGGTGTCAAGAGGAGCACGTTAAAGCCATTTCAGCAAGGGGTGAGCTTTCTGAAGCCTGGAAACACATCATTGGCCAAGGAAACACCACCACGGGGCTTCAGCCCTACCCCAGGGACTGAACACCTGGACACCTCCTCTTCCCACCCAAGCCCTCAGGGTAGGAAGGAAGCAGTGGCAGGAGCAACGAGCAGAGCGTTTCCATTGGAAACAGCATTACGGACAAGGAGGTGGCCATCTGATGGGTTTACACCTCCACGCACACGCTGCACACTGTGCTGGGAGAGCGGCTCTCCTCCACCGCGAATGTGGCCATGAACAGCAGCAGCTTCAGGAAGAGGAGAAAATTACCGGGTGTAATTGAAACTGCAGGGAGGAGTTAGGGACATAAAATGTAATTATCTGCTGTGGAACGACGCCAAGATTAGCAATCCTACTTCTGGTCATTTAAAGTTCCCATTAACGTTTCCATGTGCTGATGATACATTTTGTGTCTTACTGGCTGCGAGATGCAGCACTTCTACAAGAAAGCCCTCGGCCTCCTCTCATGAGGGTATCAAACAGCCTGTAGAGGAGGGGTGAGGGTCTAGACTTTAACAAGGCCTTCTCCAAGAGTCTGGAAGATCTCTTAGCAAGGGGGAGGAGGGAGTAGGAGGATGCTCCAGCTAAGCCCCAGTTGTGCCACTCTCTTCTCCAGGTGCTGGTGGCTAGAGCTGGCCAAGGTGCCATCTGGGTGCTTGGGAAGACAGTCTGGGTGGGCATCACAACAATTCAGAGACCTCCTTGACTATAGTTGGTGAGAACAGATGGAGCTGAGACTTCCTCAACCTTCTCCTCCTCTCCTTGCACTCCACCCCAGCACGTTGTACAATACCTAGCCAATTCACACCCAAATGACACCGCAGACATCACATCCATCCTCTGCTCAGCCTGCTCCCCTCCACTGCACCCGGGCACAACAGCGCAGGGCCCTTGCCACCTGGAGAAGGCAGTAAACCCCCTCTACCACTTTCCTTGCACTCTCGTTATCCGAGGATGCAGGAGCTGCAGCACATCCTCCTTCGCCAGTCTCCTCCCAAGCCTGGCCAAGGTGTCCACCCACAGCACCAGGAGGAAGCTTGTTGGTGACTCTGACACCTGCGTGACTTGTTTCTATCTCCTCACCCTGTCCACCAACTCCTTGGACACGTCTGGGGAGCAGTGGGCATTGCTGGGGGTGCCCCAAACGACGGCCACCCCTTGCTCTGCTC
This sequence comes from Psophia crepitans, assembly GCA_013399095.1. NCBI lineage: Eukaryota > Metazoa > Chordata > Aves > Gruiformes > Psophiidae > Psophia > Psophia crepitans. Next base: position 43,397 of record VWZZ01006211.1, read on the forward strand.
CTCTCATGAAACCACTCTACACATGTGAAATATACATCTTTGTCAAGAGGTGGAGGACCATGGCCTCCAACCCTGGGGCTTTCCCTGGGAGAGACTGGGCTTCAGCAGCTTCTTAAAGGTTTTTTTAAACCTCTGAAGGAAAACGCGCTGTCCTATCCCCACTTTAAGTGAGAAAAGAACACCGACCCTTGGCTCAGAAGGTGCCCCCACCCGCCCCTGCCAGCCCCCTTACCTCCACCAGGTGAGGCGTGGGGTTGAAGCCACACATGTTGCAGACCTGCTGCCGGCAGGTCGTGCAGGTGTTGTAGTTGGGGGGCTCACCAGAGCCTACGTTGACCTCCGCCTTGCAGAGGGGGCACAAGACCCTTGCTTTCGGCACTTCCTTTGGCTTGACACCCTGCTCCGGCTTGCTCGGCTTTGCAGCTGGCGTGGCACCAGCCCGGCCCTGCGCCCCCGGGGCTTTTGGACCAGCTTCTTTGCTGGCATCGCTGAAGACGATTTTTGGAGGCACTTTGCCAGGAGAAAGCTGGCTTGGAGGGGGGGCCTCTGGCTGGACAGACATGAGAGTGCTCGCCTGGGTCAGGAGGGAGGCCCCAAAGCCAAAGAGCTTCCCTGTGAGCCCCTCCTGGGCTTGCTCTTGCGCTCCAGCCCCAGGGGGTGGGGCGGCAGGCTTCGCTCCCGCGTCTCCCACCGTCTTTCTCTGCTCGGAGGAAGAAGGCTTGGCTTGCTGATGCTGTGGGGAGGACCTGGCCGCCTCCTGAGGTTTGGAGGTTTGGCCATGCGGTTCCCTCTGCTGTGTTGCAGGGTGAGGTTTGGGTGGCTCGGATGGCAGGGCACGGGCGGCTGGCGGGGATTTCTCTGTACCCGGAGGCGGCGGGTGCTTGGCCGGGGAGTGGGAGGGCGACGGCGAAGGAGAGTGCAGCTGTTGCTGGCTCTTGGAGCGAGGAGCGGTGGTCATGTCCATCCCCAGCGCCCGCTGCATCTGGCAGTTCAAGCACAACCATTCCTTCACCTGTGAGACAAGGAGAGGACGGGGCAGTGAGCAGGGTCCGGCCGCACGCAGACAGTCCTGGTGCACCCTTAGGTTCCCCTAAACAAAACCTATGTAGCTATAGGAACAAGGCATCAACCCCCAAAAAACCCCATTTTGGTACCACGTTCTTCACAGAAGTGTCTCACATCCACAGCGAACAGATCCCATCTGTCACAGGTACCCACGGCACAACACGCTGGTGCGAAAGCTTTAATTGGCTTTGGTTTGCTTCCAAGGCTTCTGCTGTAAAGCTCCTGCTAGCCATGAGGCTCTGCCTGCAGGCAGCATGCTCCGTGCCTCTCCTGGGGGAGGGGGACCTTTCCGAGGGCTCCCAGCCCCACCATCTCCCTCAAGCCCACTTTTTTTCCCCCTCCTGCTCAGCGACCAGAGCTAGCACGGAAAGCAGCCAGGAGCCCTCAGACAGGAGCCGAGGGCTGGCCGGAGGTCCAGCGCAGCTCTACAGAGGGATGCTGCTATAATGCGTGTGTACAACTGCACCGACCCCCAGCGCTGGCACGCTGCCCGTGCTGCCAGGTACCTCCCAGGGGAAAAGCTGCCCCATGCTTCCCCGGGGCTGGCAGAAATGGCTTTTCTGGAATCGGTGCAGTAGTTGTAATACCCACCCAACCATTTGGTGCTGCAGCCCATAAGGGACAGCAGGGAACAGGCTCTTGTGGGATGCACCTGCACTGCTGGGGAGTAAACGGTTAATTTTCACTCTCACAACAATGAACTTTTGGGCGCAAATGAAAAATACAGTGCTCCCTGGCTAAGTGGTGATAAATGAAAGGCTTCCCCCCTCGAGAGACGTTCCTTGTGACACGCTAATGTCTGAATTAAGTTAATTAAAGAGGCCGTATGAAAGCTGTAAGCCTTCCCCAGGATGCTCAGCGGCTGTGCAAATATTAATATATAGCACAGTCAGCAGGACAACCAGGTCTGCCTGAAAAAGATTTCTCTGAGACAAGCAACTAAGGTGGGAAAAGGGACCAGAGCATTCCCAAGAACTGGAGCAGCATCCAGGACAAGCGGACCCAGAGCCCGGTGTGGGCTGCTGCACACACGGTGCCCAGCAGCTCCCAGTCCCTGCACTCTCCCGAGCCAGCAAGCGCCACACGAGATGTGGATTTTCCTGCTTTTCATTTCAGGACCTGTCTCCTCATCCCAGTGTTATGGATTATCTCCAAGCCTTGGCTTAATCCCCTCTGCAGAGACTTTAACCGCCCCACTGCGTCGCCCAGCCCTACGTCTCCAGGTCTGCATGGCCTTTTGGTCCTGCAGCTGGAGGCACCTACACTCCGACCACAGGCACGTTTTAACCTGTCTGCACAGACACAGTCAGGTGTTTCGGCAGGTCCTGGGACGGGACAGGAGGGTGAGTCCTGAAAAGGGGGTGCAGATGTGCCCTGAACCCCTCCTTACAGGTCCCCTCCCCAGGAGGGCCTTCGAATAATGAACTTTTTAAAATAGAGGAAATTCAGATCAACTAGGAAAGCGCCCTCAATTTTTCCCCAGCAATACTGCCTTGCATCGTCGTTTCTCCGAGACATGTTATGTTTAGTTCCTGAAAACAGTGCTTTAGTTTTTATAATTTCTTATGGTCTTGCCGCCTCTCTTCTGACATACAGAATTCCTCATATTATTTTTGCTTTCACATCCCCTGGAATTTCTTGCTGCTGTTCTGTTTCAGGAGACCATCTCCCAAAACCCTGCCAGCTCTGGGTGCTGTCCCCATCAGACCCGATTACGGGAGAACGATCCTTTCTATTCGGGTTCTCTCTCCCCACAAACTTCCCAGTATCTGAGAAACACAAACCTTCCCTCTCCGCACAACCTCCTTACCCACACTTTAAAGCCCTTTGGCAAGGCGGAAATTGGGGGAAGAGGAGATATTCCCAGATGTGCATCGGGGCTGTTTCCATCCAGATTTGAAGGGACCACGACCACAAGGTACACGGCAAAGGACTCACTCCACGCTCCCGCTTTTGCCTAGTCTGTATCTGTTGCAGCCTGGCACAAGACCATGCTTATTTTCTGAAATAGGAAAAATACTTTGCTGCTCTCCTGCACAAACTTCCAAACAATCAAACAAAATATTGAGGGAATTCAATTGATTGCTCTCGACTGTCTGCCAGCTTTAACGAGCAGCGAGCGCTGCTGGTGAATACCGAGCAGCTCAGGGCTCTGGCTTTGCTGGTTCACCCCCTCCCCACACCATGCATGGGTCCTCGCTTCACCCTTGGCCAAGGTTTGTGCAGGAGAAGCGTTCCCCGGGCACCTGGTATGGCCCTGGGTCCCATGGCCATGCAAGCTGCACATAGTTGATGGACAAACCCACCAGGATCTTCCTGAGCTCAGGGGTTGGGGAACAAAGCGATCATTGAAGCTTTCTCACCGTCCGCAATAAACCTGGCTTAAGCAACTGAGACAGAACAGAGCCAGGAGGCTTTCAGACGGGATAGAAACCATCAACTTGCTCTTGCTGACTTGGTGAATAGCTGCTGAGGAACATCGAGTCCTGAGGAGCAGCAGAAAGCTGCAGGGAATACAGTGGGGCGGCTCGCTCCAGGAACGAGCATTTGAAATGTAAATTTAGTTGAGATTATAACAAATTGCCTGACCGGCCTCTACTGATGCAACCGATGACACAACGTGGGGATTACACAGATCAAAGACGACTTAAAGGATCCTGGAGGGAAGATAGTAAAGAGGAAGGGCCAAGTCATCTTGCCAAAGATCCTTCCCCCAAGAAAAAGAAAGGAGGACGGAAAAGCCTTGGGTGTAAATTTTCACTAAACCAACCCCTGAAAGTTTAGATTTGGGAGGGAACTGGGCAAATAAGACACAGAAATAGATGTAACAGTGGACTATTCGGCTGGCTTGCATCGCTGTCCTCTAAATGCTCCTCCTCTTGCCTGCAGACTTGTCATGCAGGGAGGAGCTGCTCAGAAAACAGTATGGGAATAGGGGCAAGAATAGGAAAAGAACAGTTTGTCCTATTGCTTCTTCATCACCACTAACACTTGCTAACACTAGCAAATGAAATGTCTATCGGTGAGAAGAGAAAAACCCCGAATTATGGAAAACTCTGGTTCCAGCTCACCTTCTGGGAATGCTGAAGTCACCGTTCTACCCTAAAATACGGAGAGGTAAAACCGCTCTCTCTCGAAAAGCCTGAGACCAGCTGCTCAGAGCATGCTAATCTCCTTCACCCCAGGAAATCTGACTGGGGGAAAATACTGAAAAATAGGAAGAAAATGGGGATGTAGATAATAGCTCTGAAACACAATGGATGTCTCAATGAGGAGCCAGCTACAAGTGAAGGTGGCTGCTGTGCAAAACGAAGGGCGCCATGAGAAATATAAAATTAGCAAATATCAGAGTTCAGCACACCAACGTCAACCGAGAAGCTGTGAAGTGCTTAAATCACAGGAAAACAAAGGAGCCTCAGGAAGAAGTCTTCTGGGGAGCAGTAGGAAGGATTGATCGAGGGCACTAGGGACAGAGGCTACCCTAGAAGGGACAGAGGTCCATCACTGGGTGGAGATGGTAAAGCTGTTAACGAGACTGATACGGCAGAAGTGCTGTAATTATTTGTTGAACATTTGGGAAGAAGCAGGACAACGCTCATTATGAGGATGAAGCATTTCCAACTTATTAGCCATTGAGCAGAGCATTCAACAACACCTACCAGCACCAGAAGATATTTAAATTTGACAGATCTGAATAATTTTGCATCCAAGAGATCCACAAGAGCTAAGAAAACTGCTGTGTGCTGCTGTTCGTTTTTAAGAGGAAATTTTAGAAGACCGGAAGAGTCTTCCACTTGAATATCCAAGAAGGTAGAGGTATGGCCTGAAGGGGACAGCTAGCCAGACATCTATCCAAGACAGAAAGACAGCGCGGGTTCATGCAGCAGGGAACCAAAGGGCATGCATATACCCAGTCGACGCGGTTTTAAGGAAAATAGGTCATGGCAAGCAAACCTGATTTTACTCTCTGCACATCTGATATCAGTAATGCACAGAAGCAATATCCTTGATGTCCAGAAGGTGTATTGACCTAATAATGCATGACATGCTGACCAAAAAAACCCAAAAAAGCACTATAAAAGATGAATAGTGAATATGCTAAATGGATTTTGGAGTAGTTAGCTGGCTGATCTGGTATCTCGCTATGGCTACCGCCACTCACAAACAGCAGATTTTGGTAAAACAAGAAATATCAGTGAAGATGAGTCTCTGCTGTCTGGCAAAGCTGCGCTTGTTCCATGCGGGATGCCCGGAGCTGGAGGTGGGAGTGAGGAGGTGGCTCAGCCTCCTCTTCCAGCACCGAGGGACTCCTTCCAGAGCCCTCAATGGTTCCACACCGACATTTTAAGGAGATTAGTAAAACACTGCGGGAGATATAGACCGGATCTGTAAGAGCGATTCTAGAGATGCAGAAAATGTCTGAAATGAGAGAATTAAAGAGCTTGATCTTTTTCGTTTATCAAAGAGAAGATTAAGAAGTGACTTGATTACGATATAGCAGCACATTCAGGGGAAACAATATCAGGTACTAAAAGGTTCTTAATTAGGCAGAAAAAGGCATAAAAAGAACTAATGACTGGAAATGGAAGCCAAATATATTAAGCATCACTTTTAACAGCAGATGTTTCTAACCATTAAAGCAAATTATACACATGCTGTTGGTCTCAGCAGAAGACTCGGGGAGGTAGAGCTTGCAGGTCCTTCACATACAGGGTATTTTATACTCAGACGGATCTTAAAAGCTTTCAAAGTTTGAACCATCCAGTCTTTACTGACATTTGGGCTGTCTGCGTCCAACAGCTGACCTGCCCCAGCCCCGCACGCACCCAGGACCACCAGCCTCACCCTTCCCACCGCAGACCCCTGCGACAGCCCAGACTATTCCTCTATCCCTCTTCCCAAACTTTGCTATTCCCTCATTTTGGGGACGGGTCTGGGACCTGCAGCACTTGCAGGGTGACCACTGCCGGATGTGCCTCCCCCTCTTGATGCCGTCCTGCAGCTGCGAGCACGGACCATTTGCAAATCCCACTAGGAATGAAAAGCTCTCAAACTGGCATTTCCTTAAAAAAAAAAAAATTCCAAAAACCCCTGTAGGCAGGAATATACACAGCACACACATCCCTGTGCACTGCAGCTTACCGATCCCTCAGAAAAACATCAAGAAGAGGACCCAGATAAAAATGATCCGAAATGATAGAGACAGCTTGAGCTTATAAGGCTTCTAAAGTTACTCTGACATTACCTATTTTCGGGAGCTATGTGGAAACAGTCCGTCCCCCAGATTTGTTACCAGGCGATGCAAGGGAGTGCTAGTAATGGGCAGGTTATTTTGTTCTCCTGCACTAAGACAATACAGCTCTAAAAGTATCCTAAGTATAGCGTTCAGGCTTTGCAGTAGCCAGGAGAAGCTTTAAAAATGAGCTGTAAGCAGAAAGACTTCTTAACTGAACACTCAAGATCTCTTCAAGCCAAAAATTTAGGATTATAACAAAGAATAGTTTCGTTTTTGCTGAGGGTTGGTTATTTTGGACCATTTGGAGGTGACCCAGGATGCTATCCTACAACACAAACGCCAAAAGAAACAGAGAGCACTAGATGATCATATTCAAGACTTGAGACTGAATGGTTCCTCACCAGCTTGACCCACTCCTCAGAGCAGTGAAAGCCATCTGACCTTGCTAGCCACACAACCCGGTAACGGAGGAAGCCATTGGGCACTTCAGGAGCACAGTTCATCTGACTTGCTTTAAATGATTATTTTAGGCTGGGAAGAACAGCTCCCAAGTCATCTCGAGACAAGCATGGTCAATCCCATCCAAGGTGGGCCACTTTGAGCAGGATGGAGCAAACGTGCTGTGTTCAACAGAAACTACAACCCATCCTCCTCCTCTGATGTGAGACAACAGGATGCACAGCCAGCTGAAAAGTGAGAAGCCAGGTTCATGGGAAACCAGAGAAAAGGAGCGTGGGTTTTCTCTGAGCTTCCCAAAACACGTGTATCTAATATTCTACAAAACTGGAAATCCAGAAAAAAAAACCCGTACTTGGGAAGAGCAAGACAGCAAGACTACGGCAGGAGCTCTTCGACTCCAAGAGCCCCACGCAGGCACCTGCCCCAGAGCCACCTCTCATGAAGCCAGTCCCCAGCAGATGCACACCAGGGTCACAGCTCCCCCCGCGCCTTCTGCACCTACCAGTACAGCCGAACTAGCCAAGTATAAAAATAACCAAAGCTGGAATTGGGTAACGAAGGTACTGTGTTAATCAGGCTAATTGGGAGGCTCGATGCCAAGATCGCTGACTGGATGAAGAAGGTTTTCATTAATGGATGCTACTGGCTTAATCCTGGAGGAACACTGCAACAACCTGGCCTCTCCCTAGAGCTGCGAGAGCTGCCAGTGACCTGCCCAAGAGTGTCCTTACATGCCTTCAATTCATCAGCTCTGCCTGCAGATGAAGAACCATCGTCTCATGAAATCAGCCAGTCAGCAAAACATCCCTTCCCCTCCATGCCTCCCCGACCCGCTCTAGAGGAGCTCTCCGGGGCATGGCGGGGGGTGGGGGGGCCCGTCTTGCATTTTAACATTGTCACGCTGAAATCTGCCAAAGCCACGTACTCTGCAATTAAAGCAAGATCCTGATCCAAGACGAGAGGCAATGCTCGAAGGCTAGAGAACAGAGGGAACAGCAAGCTGCGGCGCGGAGCCGGGACGCTGCTGGGAAGGCGGGAGGTGGGAATGGCTGTAGGAGAGCAGGGAGAGCTCAGCAAATCCTGGAAGAGCTGCTGACACACGGAAAAAGCTAAAGGTACCATGTGGAGAAAGCTTCCCACACCATCTCAGACCAGCTGCTGGAACGTATGACAAATACAAATATATGCCTTATTCTGAGGTTTTGGGATTGTTTTTTAAAGCAGGACTATTGTCAGTGTCTCCTGTAGCAATGCAGGGACAGTTTGCCACGAAGCTGACCTGCTGAGGGTAGGAAAAGCAGTCCCTGTTGTTCGGATCACAGACAGCCTGCGTGCAAATGGAATGAGAAGCCTTTAAAGCATCCCATGGGAGGCTGCAACGTGGCGTACCAGCCAGGGTCTGATCCAGGGGGAACAGACAACGTCAGGAGATCAAGTCTCCGAAGGCACCTCTGGAGGACCACGAGCAGCTCAGGGTGCAGGAGCAGTCATGTGTCTGCGGCCGTGCTGCATGTCAAGACATCAGCCAAATTCACGCGCGCATCCAGGTGGAGAGGAGGCGGATGCAAACACGCAGGCAGCGTGGGCTGAAGCTTCCTGGTCCAGATCTAAAGCACAGATCGAAGAGAACCCAGGGCTCCAGAGGGACCGTGCAATTAGGAGTCTGTCAGCAATTAATTGACAAGGGAATTGGTCACCGAGGCACTTCTGAAAAAGGTCACCTTATGCTCTTCTTTATCTTCAAACATCTCAATACAACAACAAAACATAGTCCTTAGCACTGCCCAGAAGGGGAAGCCACCGAAGCCGTCAGTAACCATCCTGCTAATGCTTGCCAGAAAATAATCAACCTGCTCGCTTGCTGGCGAGCGAGAGGAACCAACCCCCAAACTCTTCTCCTTCACTGCAAACAACAGATGGGAAACCACGTTTGTCCAGAGAATGGAGCTGCGGAATAAGATGGTGCCATTTCATCCTATTAGTCACTTCTTAACCAGTTTCCCTTGACTGCCTCTAACCAGCACCCCCTGAACTGACTGGACACAAGTCTTCTCCTCGCCCCAAAGGGTGTCACAGGAGGCATTAACACACACCGGGCTCTGCAGAATCTTTGGGTTTTAAAGGCAACCTCCAGATCCTGCGCCTCGCCGTTCGGATGAGCTTTACCCACACCACACAGCCACCGATGCAGCAAACGTTCACAGAAAATAACTGCACGCCGCAGAGCTTCGCAACTAACCTTGATTTGCCGTCACACGCAGGACGGCGTTCTCCCGGCAGCATCCCCCATGGCCAAGGCGCTGATATTGCTGCTAGCTCCTTGGGAAGCACGAGCATCCCCTTCTTCACCACTCACCCTCGCTGGCGGAGAGAAACGGATGGGCAGGAGGAAACCTTTCCACCGCCAGACTGGGCGCTGCTCCTCTGCTCCCCCCCGGAGCGCGGGTGCTGCCGCCAAAGCCAGGCGCTGCCTAGCTAAGCACTGCCACTGCCCGAGGCGAAGGGACAAGTCCTTCCAGTTCATTAGGGAAGGTTTCTTGTGCAATTTGCTGCCTCACTAGCTCCTGTTTAGACAGCCTTTGTTCCCTGTCTGCAGGAGCGCATGAAAGGTTCGGACGTCTCTGCGTGCTTGGAGGATGCTGTCCCCTGGGCTTGGTCAGGGAGGATGGCAAAGAGCTCGCCCCAGGTTTTAACCTCTCGAGGTTTGCACGCCAACGAGCTCTAAGTGCAGCCCCAGGTCCCCTCCCGCGCCGTAATGCAGGACTTCCACACGGGCCCTCTCGGCGAAGCAGAGCCTAATGGCTTGCTTTGCCTTCCGCTGCTGCCGCTCCGGACCCTGCCGCCAGCTGAAGGACAGAAGTTCAGAGCAACAGGAGCCTCCGGTCCTGCTCACTTATTGTCTTCTGCAGAGCTAAAACAGCAGCCTGGGAGGGAGCAGGAGAGCTCAGAACTTTCCATCACTGATACCTCCCTGCCCAAAGCGGAGAAATCCGCAAGGCCACGGGGCTCCTCTGGATGCAAAGTGGCTACCACGTACGGCACAACGCTACGGAGAGCGCAGGCTGCTCTCGATAAACAGGGTCACAGCTGATTAATTTAAAAGCAGCCCAGTTTCCTACTGGTAACACAGAATAAAATCATTCACTTCCTGCACGGCCCCACGTTTATTCAGTTATGAATGGTCGCTGTTGCAGCCTTGCCCATGGGTTTCCAGCTCCTTTGGGAGCTGCGGACAATTACAGCAATGGGAGATAACGGCTGTAGCTCAGGGAGCAAATTAAACAGCCTTGAATATTTGAAGGCTCCTTTACACCCCAAACTTTGCCTCACCTTGGCAGCATCAACATCTGAGTACGGCCCAGCAGCAGTCAGGGCAGAGAGGATCGTGATCCTGTGACCCAGTAGAAAACATCTGGGACAGAAGTTTTTAAACAATAAAGACAATCCTGCTGCTAACGTAAATAACCCAAAGTTATTTTCAGAGACGGTCACAGACCAGGCGTTATGGCCTCACGTCTTCTGCAGACTGAAGGACCCAAGTTAGGTCTCATTTATCTTGGTCCAATACGTATTTATGAGCGAAGCCGCTGGAATGAACAACTTCTGCAAAGGAACGTATCGGGGTGGATCAATGCATCAAGCAGAATGTATTTTCTAATCTTTCTTTTTTTTTTTTATTATTCTGGATTAAATATGTAATAAACGCTCTTGTAGAATTTAAGGCCTGAAGATAGACAAGCCATTGCACAATCTTCTTACATACCTAAACAGATTTAATTGCTCAATTATTCCAGATAAACACGATAAGTTCCCTGCCATGAATAATTTACAATCCAGCTAGCCACACAGTCTATGAAACACAAATCTATGGCTGTGGCGAAGGAAAAGGAAGGAGATGCCACGATCCTGAGGCACCCCGGCTTGTCGCCAAACGCTGGCCAAAGGAGCAGGTCTGATCTTGCCTGAAACCACTGGGACAGCCCGTACCTTCATTTGGGTTATCACGTTGCTCAGAGGATGCAAATATTGAACAAACTGAATAAGCACAAAATTAGGATGTGCACCTACATCCCCCCCTCCTGTTGATGGTCCGGACAATACTGGGTGTCCTGCGCAGCCCCCCCCAGGAGCTGGCTGCACTGGCTTCTCCAGGAATTTCTTTAGATGATCACGACGGAGCTCATGTGCTGCAGTGAAGCCCAGCAGGATGCGATGCACTGGAGCATGGAGGCCTGCAGGGGCTATCACGAGGGACGGAGGAGGACTGCTGGGGGATGAAAAGTCCCATCCAGCCAGGACTTACCACGCTTGGATAGGAGAGACTCGAGAGAGACCTGGAAAGCATCCAGGAGGGTTAATCCTAAACCCATGACAAAGCCATCCCAGGCAGCCTCCTTCCCACGGCAGAGGGGTAACGAACCGCAGCGTTGAGCACTGCTTGGGAAAGCTGTTGTACCAACCACACATCAACCAGTAAGAGGGGCAGGTACCACCTCTGGTGACCCCAGCCGAACACAAGAGCCTTTCCCACAGGGCTCAGGGCCCTGTCATAAACCTCGAGCATCTTTCTCACTCTCCGAGCAGCAGAGAGAGGCACTGGGTGGGTTTCCTCCAACCTGGGCACCCAGTGCTGCCTTTCCCTGCCCTGCTCCCCACTCTTTCCAACAGATGCTCCTGAGTCTGAATTTTATTAATGCTGCTGCTTCATTCCAACAGACCCATGTTAAAGGCTTTGGGATTTCACCCTGATGTGCTGCAGCAGTGAGAAGAGAGAGCCGTAAGGGCCTCTGAAAGGTTTTGGCTCTATCCTCTGCCCTGGGCAGGATCAAACAAGCCTGCAGCACTGCAGACAGATGTTTGTCTAATTTGGTCTTTAAAACTTCCCATCAGTTGTGGATTTACTGGGTGGGCAGCAAAAGGGGGAATAAAGGGGCTTTGGCTTAACCATCCTAACTGCTAGAAAATGTTTCCAAACTATTAACCTAAATCTTCCTTGCAGTCTAAGTCCATTACTTGCCATCCTACAGACCACAAACACTGAACAGCAGCTATGTTATCCAGTAAAAACAGCAGGGAAGCTGGTCACAAGCTGAAGGCATCCGTCCAGGGGAGCACATCACCGCACCAATACCACAACGTGCAAAACATCTCCTAGACGTGACTGGTCACGCTGCTAAACTCTTGGTCTTGATCTCCCCTGGGGCTCCATGGCACTCTGTGGCCTTCAGGCCCAATTAATGGTTTTTCCTTTTCCAGGTGCAGCTTCTGTGCATTTTTAGGAGCTGCTCAGGCAGCTTTGGAAGACCGTGTGCTATGAAAGGAGCTCAGCCTTGCATGGTCCCATCAAAGCAGCCTGCAGAGCACCCGCCCCCAGAACCAGCTCCCATCTCACCTTCTTCCGTAGAGAACCACTTCGGTGGCCCTGGCACCCAAAACAGGCTTACAAGTATAGCCACTAACACCAGAAACAGTTTGTCCAGCCACCAGTTACCTACTTTAACAAATTAAATAGGCTGCGTTGGAATTCTTATCCCCATTCAAATGCACCTGGTGCCAGCTCATAAGTCATCATCTACTAAGCAAAATAGTAGATTCTAACACAAAAATCTGCAAACAAGTAGAATTTTAACAGATACCTGCAAAGCCACATCACTGTTAATTGGGTTTTTATAGTCGTTCTATACCCTCTGAGAAGGGGATACTTAACTGCAAGCCAGTCTACAATAGCAATCACCCTGTCTTCAAAAAAAATCAAACCGCTAATTGCAAAGCAAGATTAAAATTGGTCATTCAAATCAGGATTTTTTGCTTGCTGATCTAAAGTCATTATTGCCATGGAGATCTACACTGATACAGCCCGGGAAGGTGCATAAACCCTTAATCAGAAAGAATCCTGCTATCCGAAAGGCTGCCGGCTCTTATCATCACCCAAGCCAAAACACCAAGTTACCCCATTAGTGGAGCTCTCTGCTGCGGGGCTCAAAGGATCACCACAAAGGTGCAAACTAGAAACTGTTATGGAGAGAAAAGATTTCAAACAGAGATTGCTCAGTTAAAAAAAAATAAATTATTGCAGAAGCAAAACTTTCTTCTACCTTCTCGGGCTTCTTCGCTTTTCTTTGAAAGATCTCCAAACAGCAGCAGCTTTGGGTCAGCACAAAAAAAACCCAAAGAAACCCAACCCACCATGCAAGAATTCTCTCACAAACACCCTTTTTGTGCAAAAACACCGTCAACCACTACTTTAATGTTGCCTTTAGCCCCTTACTGCCCTCACGGCCAGCTACCGCACCCCACGGTGCACGGAGATCATCTGAGAGCATCCCCCTGCCGAGCCCCCGCTGCCACTGCTGAGCTACAGCCACATTCCTAGCACCAGTGGCTGCAAAGAGAAGATGGAAAGAGAGACGGAGATGAATTGGACACCATGGTGCCTGCAACCCAAGCAATAAATACCACAGGAATAAATCAGGTTGCTCATTTCAACACAGCATTTAAGGGCTCCTCGACGAGGGCATCCATCCACGCCATCACAGCCGACAACTCAGTCTGCAGGAGCAGACCAGTGTTCAATGAAATCTCAAAATTCATTTGTCAGGCAAAGTAAAAAAAGCTTCCCTTACATGTAAATGGTGTATTTTTGATTAAAGCATCATAGCCGTGACAGACGGCTACCTCCAAGCAGCCGTCCTATGCCCCTGGCAGGACGTTTTTGAAAAGGTGCACAGCTTCTATAAAAGCATTTCTTAGTCAAGCCCTATAGTCAATACATCACCTGTAGGTGCCAAACGTGCCCGACACCTCCATGCCGGGACCCCTCCGCCAGTGCCACGGCCAAGGAGCACGCTGGACCGGGTGACAGGCAACGCAAGCTGCAGTGCCCTGGGAACAGCGCCGCTCGGCGCCCATCCAGATAGAAAGGAAACTACAGAGGAGCAAGCGGTGCAGTCCAGGCTGATTCCACACACGCACCCTTTGATTTGCTCCGATGCCAATTAGAAACCACTTTTGGAGAGGAACAATAAATCTTGTCACTGTGCCCTGGCTGCAAACCCAGGCGACGCAAGTGCCATTACCAGCCACGGGACTGACTCTGACCTACAGCGCGCTTACTGCGGGCGCCAGAGCAGGAGCGATCGCTGCTCCTTCCATTTTCAGGTGTTCAGCTGGACAGGTCTCGCTCCTGATTTTTGAGGGCCGTGCATCAAAACCTCCAGCTGAACGGCGGGAGCTGCACCGACCGCAAGCAATCAGACCCAAACCGCCTTAAATTGGGCTGATAAGGAATGGACTGGCCAGCAAGAGAGAAGCAGAAGGATCCGTGCACTGCGGGGGAAACATTTTACATCCAAATAAACACCACCTTTCCATAAGCTTTCACCTGCCCACAGGCGTTGCCTGCTGGTGTTAACCTCCCCGCCTGGCTGGGCTGGCGCCTGGCACTCCGCAGAGAAACGCGTCTGAACCACGGCGTGCAGCAGGCGTTGGGATGCAGAAGAGAACACCGTGCATGGCCAACATCACCTTAGGAGCTGCTGCTCGTCAGCGCACAGCAACCCACTCGCCCAGGGAGGGGGCCTCATCGTGCCGAGACCTTCGCTTTCCAGCGGGATGCAGGTTGGGCGGCACACGGCAACTGCCTGTGGCTGGACGATGTGGGAAAAGGGGTTGGATGGAGAAGAGGAGGGACTTGGTGCAACAGCTTGAGCTGGCCAAAACCATCAGGGACAGCAAGGAAGCCTTCACGTTTGATAAAAAGTAACGTAGCGCCCAACATCACCTCTTGGTTGGGGTGGTACAGCTTGGAGACCGCTTAATGCAGGGGGGTGCTGGAGCTGCTCAGAGCCCTCTATAAATGACACGTCCTTCAACACTAACATATCATGGGACTTTTCCAGGCAGACCTGTAAAAACTTTACGCCCAGGATCTGCATAAAGCATTATTTCAACACATCCCCCAGATCTCAACAAGAATTTAGCACCTGAAATTAGTTATGAAAAACAATATTTCAGAAGTCACTGGATTTTTTTCTTCCTAATTCAATAAAGCAATAACGATCGTCTGCTGAGAGCAAGCAATGGGATCCCAGAAGCGGCTCAAAGACAGATGGCAGCAGCAGCATGCCTGTTTGGTGATATTTCTCAGAGCGCTCTCCAATTTGAAAGCCACAATCAGATCATCTGGAAAATTAATATGGCAGCTCAGAACATAAGGTAGCATTTGTAAAAATGAATTTCAGGGCATCAGTTGGCCCAGCCCCGCACCTCAGTACTGACTCGGGGCTCCAAAACAATTAAAAATAAATCAGGATTCATGCCCCAGACTGCCAAGGGCCCCTTGGGCAGGTTGCTCAGGACTAGGTGAAAGCAGCGTACCTGGGTATAAGGGCTTCACCTTTTGGAGGGGACCTCTCCTCTGCCCCAGCGCTGTTGGTCTTGCCTTAGCACGCCATGCTCCACCAAACACCAAGGGTATTTGTTTTTCTTGAAGCTTGAAAGGTTTTGCAGTACGTAGAGTAGGCACTGCCCATCGCAGGCAAAACAGAGGCGGGGGTGCTCAAGGACAAGTATCTCCATAAAAAGTACAGTCATTATTTCTGAGGAATCCAGAAATGCAGGTAATTCAACTCTTCCTCAGGTCCCCGGGGTAATTTTAGCACAGACTACTGGTTTTTAGCCAGACCTTTCCACTAGAGCTGGTATTTTATCTACTGAGCATCATACTCTGTTCTCAGGGGGAAGGAGCAGCAGCACCTTCCTGGAGATCAGGAGACACATGGGGCATCTCCCAGGGAAGAAAGAATGTGGGGTACATCTGAGAACTCAGGAGGGGCTGAGCAAAATATGAATGTGTGGCCCAGAGCCACAGTGAAGCTTGTTTTGGAGGAACCATGCACCCAAGGAGTCGCAGGGACATGGCCTGGCCAGCTTCCCCCCCACCCCTGCCATGTTCCTCGGGCATTGGAGTACTCTGCAATTAAGAAAGAGACAAAAACCACCCCCCAAACTAAAATCCCAAGGGAAATTCCTGTTCCCGGAGCCAGGCCGAGCAGTGCCTCCCACTCTGGCACACGCAGCTGGTTGCCGCACTATACGTGTACCCGTGTACTTGCAACCTGAGCGGGCTTTTACCAGGGACCGCGTGCTGAGCCCGCGTTTCTTGCGAAGCTGAGTTACGCGCAGCGACAAGCTCATTTGCTCTTCGGGGACAGGGCTTCGAATAGCTGCTCGCTTGTGGCAATTAAAACGGGCAGAGCGCTGCCACCAATCCCTCCAGCCCGCGCCGCGACTGATGCAAGCACCGTCTGTAGCGCTCTGATAAGGATATTGGATGATTCAGAATAATCTGGGCTTTGCCGAACGTACGAGCCCGAGCGTTTGTGCTTCTGTTTCTAACGGGAATACTGTGTCACGCTCGTTAGAAGGCAGAGAGGGCAGCTGGAGGTAGGTGGGCACCAAAACTTCCTCTCCACAGGACTGATGGGCACGTCTGTCCTGCCCACCACTTGGGTCTCTTCCATGGACATCTCTAGCTCAAGGGTCTGGTCAGTCCAGGACACAGCAAGGGGATAACAGATCAGCCGGGGAGGGAGCAAAAGGTCAGTGCTGCACAAGCAATTGGGGACCAATTAAGATGCAGGAGATGGCCATCAGAGTGGACAGGGGGCAAGGGAGGGACACACTGGCCTTTCTGTCTTCAAAACTGGGTTCCAGCTGGTTCAGTGCCGTGTCAGGTCCACGCCTGAACTCATTTAGACAAACCTTTAATCCCACAGACCTGCTGCGTAGCCTGCTCCCGTCCCATTAAGACCACATCTTTCCCTATTGATCCATTCCAAAGACTTGGCTTTGATTTCACCCGGAGCAGCAAGCCAAGCCAACGGCACAGCCTATTTACAACATGAACCGACTCCAGACCTGAAACATCCCACCCTTGGGCTGTCCTTGATCAAAAGGTTTGCAGCCTAGATAAAATGGCATTTCAATCAGAGCTAAAATAACCAGTTTTCACAGCCCCATTAGCACCATACCCCTCAGATCAAGGCTGCCCAGGAGCACGCTGCCTGTTATGTCTCCAAGATGAGGAGCTGGGTACAGCAGGAGGGTGAGGTCCAGCAGAAAGGCTGTATGAGCTTGAATTAAGGTGGCCAGAAACATCGCTGCAGGCACAGACGGCCATCCCACCACCACCTTACTGCATTCTCAGGGCTGCTTTCAGAGATTTCTGATACTTCTGCCACCCTACACAAATCCCCACTCAGCACCTAAACATGACCATGGCAAACAGACAGGGACGAAACAGGATTAGGAAGAAGGAAGTTTCTGGTGATGGGAACCCACACAGCTCTATAAATACAACAGTGATCAGCTAAAATTCAGGTCAAAAGAGACACTACCGGGATGTCACCACCTCTGCCATGCACCACTACCTTTAAGGACCGCATGGACCCTGTATGTTGTTACCAGACAGGGTAGGAAGAGCCACAGCATGGCACCTCCTTCTGCACCAGGGCTCTCCCACGGGACATCCCTCTGCCGCACCAGAGAGATGGCCCCCGATACAGCACCGTGGGGTGTGCAGAGTGGGCAGCACCTGACGCCCCCCTTCTAACCACCCTGCTCTCTGCAGCTTGTAGAAAGATGGCAAACAGGAATTAGTATGGCTGGGGTGAACCCAGTCCCCACTGAGGCACTAAAGCATTTGGAGTCTCCTCCTAAGGGCCCGCTGAAGGCAGCGCAGCGTTTCACCACCAAGCACACACCGCAAACAAGACGGTACGAGCGAGAGCTATAAAGCCCTGCGCAACGGCTGCTCTCTGGCATGTTCCGTGCGCGGTGAGCGGGATCCAGAGGGACGCTCAAACGTGTGTGAGGGTTCACGTGCTCGATTGGTAGGAAAACCACGAGCAGCATCCGTGCGAGCAGCGTAGCTCCATCCAGCACCACAGGCTGTAAATGATCTTATTCCTCTGCCTGGGGAATCCAGGGGAGAGACCCGAAAACAAGTAACAGGCACAGCAAAGTCTTCAAAAGCATGGGGGGACTGACTCGACACCCCGCTCTGCTCTGGAAGGCTTGACAGCCGTTTCCGATCCTCGGCTTGCTTTCCTTTTCAACGACAGAGCGGTATGGGAGTTGAAAGCTAGAGGAAAGCCATGTCTCATCCAAGCAAACAGCTTGCTGTAACTCAATGTTCCAAGGGAAGGACGACGCAGGGCGGTGGCGGCTCAGTGCGTGCGGCTTGCTGGGCTTGGTATTTATGAAGCCACAGAAGATGCCAAGAAGAAAGCAGGCCACTTCCCATCTCCCAGGAGCATTCATCTTCACTTGCAGTTGTTTTTATTACCCCTCTCCACCGCAGCAGCGCTCTGGCGTGCGGGAAGCCACGCTCTCCCATCCCCTCCCAACAATTTAACACGTCACCACGGACCTTTATGTGTCCCTCGCAGTCGGGTCCCTGCTGCCGCAGCTCATCGGAGCCAGCCATCGGCAGAGCCACCGTGAGCAACAGCAGCCCCATTAGTCACCAGGAACCATTTAGCCAAGATATTTTTTGACATTTTCCACAAGTGAATTTTGCATTATTTGAATCATCTACGCAGAGCACAGCGAAAGGCGGCATACTGGGAGGAACAGCCAGAATTACTCATGAGCTTTTTTTTTTTTGTTGGCTCTAACTTAAATTGTGATCTATCGAACAGACAAGTCGCACATCGCTGCAGACGGCTGGAAGAAGCCCCTGCTCAGGCTGCAGCAGGGGCTGAAAAGGCAAACGAGTCATTTATATGGAGAAAGCCTCAGCAAGTACAAGTATGCTACTCTCCGGCTTCATATTAGTTGCTTTATTCAGTGCTAATCACCCAACTAAAAAAAGATAGAGCAGAAATAAATGAAAAAGAAAAGGTCTAACCAAGAGGACAGAAGCATCCTTCACTGTGACACTGCAGGCACAGGATGATTGAGGGCTGGGATACCTCGTGTAGGGATAAAGGGATTAGGAGGTGAAGGAAAATGGTGAGGAAAGGTTAAAATATGGGAAATACACACAACCTGTTGGTCCAGGGAGATAAATTCAAGGTTCCTATCAGTGTTTTGTCATAATGAAAACATACAGAATATTCACTGCAATCACACAGAGCATATTTTTAGTGCCTAGCTCACAAAGCGCTCTTGAAGAGAGCCATGGGGCTTCTTCAGGTGGGCTCATGCTGGGCAGCCCGTGCTGCGGCTGCTAACCCCGAGCGCCAGGGAGGGGAGCTGCCCCGCGGCCGCAGACGGGGCCAAGCACCCCTGCCCGGGTGGGTGCTTCTCAGGGTCAGCCCAAACGGCTGCATCCTCATGAGGCAGCAGCAGCCACGACGAGCCCTGGCTCCTGCAGAGAGCATCACACACTGCGCATACAGGTCACTGCTGGCTGACGCTCTGCTAAAAACAAGCAGCAAATTGGAATAAAACTTGCATTTCTTTCCTATCGCGCAGCCTGATCCGATGGAAAATTTCCGCTGGATCTGCAACGTAATGCTAACGACAGATTTATTCTTACAGCTATTCCATGAAGAAGGGTGATCTCAAAAGACAAATCATTCTGAAACGGGCAACCTGACTCAGCAACACAGGGGTCTGCCTGGGTGTAGGGTGGGACCTCACCATGTACAGGCGCAAAGAGCTGTCTAAGAGGAGGCCCTCGAGGTCTGATCTGATCACAGGAGATAAAAACCCACACTGCTGAACTTGCTGAAAGGGGCACAGAAAGGAGGACCAGTGCTTACACAGCCAGCTTTACAGCCTTACCTCCCCAGCTACCTGCTCCTCTACCACAGCCACCACACCCGGGGTGAAATCCCCTGGGGGATGCCAGACCGGAGAAACACCCGTTGTTAAATATTATCCTGCTCTAGCATCTGCTTTTTGAGATCCAGCATTTTTTCAGATCCAGCATTTTTTCAGACCCAGCACCGGCTTTTTAAGGGAAGGGGGAAGACTGTAATCTCCAAATAGAGCCTGGCGTTTCTGCACGAGCTCACCACCACATCTTCAAGACGCGGTGCTGCACGTGTGCCAACAGCTGAGGCTGGAGGCTGCGGCGCAGCCGGGAAAATGAATAGCCGGCGAGGTCCCAAGGGCAGGAAAAAACCTTGTCGGTTTTGTCGTTCAGCCCAAGAAGAGACCATGTACACGTGATCTCGCAGCTCCCCCTCTGCCATCGGTCCCGTTGCGAAGAGTTAAATCAAACTCGGAGTTGACGCACCCAGAGAAAACTTGGAAATGTAGGAGATGCCCCGCTGGCATCACCCCACAGCTTCTCAGTGAAGAGCCAGAAAGCAGAAGGACCACTGTAGTGGTTTAAAAGGCAGTGAGAGACAATGGAGGTTAAATGTCTCATAAAAATCATGTTTAATTATCTATTGGCAAGCAATACACTCACCCTTTTCCACCCAACCTCTCGGTGCCCCCTGAACTCGCTGGTCAGGGGACAGGGCCAGAGCCCCAGAAACCACCACATTAGCACCCAGGAGGGACGGGGCAGCACGTCGGAGCACAGTGCACTGTAAAACCTGGCTTCGAGCCACATAAAATTACAGAAACATAAATTACAGTCACGCTCCAATGACTTCAGGGCTACCCAGGCCACAGGGGACCTGTGCCCTGCTACTCCCCACCAAATCGTTTCAGCATCTACTATACCCCAGGGTAAAACCACTGATGCCCAAGGGGATTTTGCCCGCTCTTACACAGCAGGCATCAGAGGCCTGTAAATGTTTGGATGTTCAGCGAAGGACAGGGAGGAGATGAGAGGGATGAAAGGAAGAGATGGGGGATTTACTGCTATTAATTCTTCATTAAACCGATGGCCATTATTAATAACTCCCCCCCAGCATCCCTAAGCACAGCTCTTTGCCCATGGGGCCGCTGAAAACCAATGCTCACTAGTCAAGCCAAAGCCTCGTGAAGCATAAATACTTCAGATTCACAAAACCAGCAGCTTTTACTGAAAAATCAGACACTAACAGGCTGCAAGGTATAAATAAATACAGTCCTATAATGTACATTCATACTTATTTCGTTCTCAGCTCCTCAGCTGATGCTGTGCTTTCCATTAACACAATTTAAACATTTACCTAAAAACTTGCAATGATTTTTGTGAGTTATCTGTAGCGGGAAAAGATATCCAAGAGGTGCTGCGAGGTTTTCCTCTCCTGAAAAAAAAATAAAATCAGCCTTGACCACTGTTGGGAAACCAACCAGCAAGTTTTTAATCCTCCCTGGGACTTTTTGTGTTTCACTTGCCAAAGGTCCGTGGTCAAATGTTGGTGATGATCTTGCATGGCATGGAGCACGTAGGGAACGGATTTATTTTCAAATATTTTAAATATTTCATATTACGTTATATTCATAATGTAAAAAGTACAAAGAATCTTGTCAGTCTCCCTAAGTTGAACTAAAAAATATGGACCAGAACTGAAGTTTAACAAGTATTACCACTTCACATAGTCACAAGTGCAGCGAATACATTCGGAATAGCTTGGGGACAGAAGCAGGGACTTCAAAAAGTAATTTGGTGAAGAACATACACGTATAAATACACTCCTTTTATTCAGGGTGGGGAAAAAATAACCTATTGCCTGCATCTTCCTGAGTAAGGAAACTGCACCTGACGAACACGGTTTTAAATTGGGGAAAAAAGCAGCACAATGGGAAGGTAAGGAAGATTTTCTATAATCCCCGAGCGGTTCCAAGCGAACCTCTGAGGCAGGCAGACATTTTGGGGTTCGTTTCAGCACTAACCGACGCACATATTTTAACGCTGTGCCACTGCTCCTGATGAAAATCAAAACCCAATTCTCCACTTTTTCGGTTTAGCACTTAGGATGGGGAGGAAATGAATTAAAGAGAAACCCAAAAAATGTTAAGAGAGCTGAAGAAGAAATTAATTTCTCAGATTAGCAATGTGCAGCGGCAGTCCAAAACTCCGGAGAAACAGAAAGGATGCCTGCAGGTTACTCCTCGTGATACCAAACAGAGCAAATCCAATCAGATGAACATGCTGCAGGATCAGTCAGGCGAGAGCCACAGGAGCGGCGTTACAAAGCAAAAGATGTATAAAAAGAGGATTTTCTAAACCTATTGTACTGGTTTGAAACTGAGCTATTCCCCCCTGGAGGAGATGACAGCGTTGCCTTGGTCCTGCAGAACAAGCTGTCCAAAAAAAATCCCCTCAAAGCCAACACAGAAAAACTGGGAAAAAAGTTTTAACGACAAATTAAAAATCCTACTAGAACGTTGGGGCTGCAACATTGAATTTAACACAACACATTTCCATCCAAAAGCCTACTTCCTAGTGTAAGCAAACTGCTGATTTTTCACCATGCGGTTTATTAACCTCTTGTCTTTAATGATGCCACCAGAGCTCTCTGCTTCACGTTTCCTCCTGCTTAAAATAACCATCTACGGCGAGAGCACTGACCTTCAGGAAGAAGTGAATGAGCAAGAAACCTGGCACGCCAGCACGCAACCCAGGTGAAAACGATGACAGCAGTTACTTCGGAGCGGAGATGAACAGAGGGAAGAATGTGATTATCTACATGTAAAATATCGAGTGACACCGACAGCAGACAGGAACTTCTGTTTGCCCAGTCTTGTGAAACAAGAACGAGCTGGTGCTCAAAGGAATGTAAAGACAGCAAATAAAAAACCCCACCCCACAAAAAAGGATTTTTTTTTTTTTTTTGCTCAGCAAGTGACCAACTCAAGACGCCAGCTGCTTCATCACGGCAGACATTCATTACCTGCCTTTAAGACAAAATGACCATCAAGCCACATGAGAAGGAATAAAATAAGAGATGAGAGAAAGAAAAATATTTTTTCAAAGGAATGTAGGTGCTCCTGAGCAGAAGGCATCCCTGATTATTGAGAGAAGGTGTCTCGACAGGGGGTGCAGCTAACCCTCCTCTGAAAAACCTGCTCGCGCGACTGGTAAGGGGCAGGACGGAGCGTGACGGACTACAGCTCACGCACTAGGTCTGTTACTTAGTTTTATATATATATGTAAAAAAGATATACAAAAGAGCTACTATATATAAATAAATAAATCCCTAAAAGACACATCAAGCTTCTATAAACGCCAGGCTCTCAAAAAAAGGTTTCAGAAGTCGAGGCGCGGGCTGTGTCATGCCCAACGAGCACCAGCGCTCCCACCTCGCCACGCCTGCGGTTTCTGGCAGTCCCGTGGGTTGCGCAGGAAAGGACGTACCAAGTAAAACACACCTTTGGTTTTTCTTGGGTTTGGTTTTGTTAAAAAACCTGGTATTTTCAATTATTTAATCCCGCTAGAAAGCCTTGAAAGCAGAGAGAAGTTTCTAGTCCCTACGTACTGCAGCACAAAGGAGGTACATCAACTGTTCGCATGAAGATACATCCACAGGGAAACGCAAATGGAAAACGCAGCCCCGCAAACCGCCTCACTGGCCGCACGGCGCAGGCACCCTGCGGCATGGGCTGGGCTTGCAGGACCAGACGGGATGGAGGTTTGGCCCTGCGAGGAGGCAGCAGGGCAGGGGGGACCGGCAGGTCCATCCTTGGGAGTTTCCGAAAAGCAGCCGGAAAAATCCGAGAGCTCCATCACCTGAGCTCTGCTCCCAGCGCAGGTCGGACTAGGTGACCTCTGGAAGTCCTTTCCAACCTGGCTCCAGGAAAGACCACAACCTCCATTAATCCCTTCTAACGCCACCAGGCTGCTTCAGACGCCTTTCTACGCGACTCTGGAATAGCGGTGCAAGCAATGACGCTGAGGAAAGTATCAACAAGGCAGTAACCGCCATCGCTGCCCCAGCCAGCCCATCACACGGGCTGCAAACAGCTATCTCGGACAACGGTTTTCATACCTCGGCTCCCTCAACGACCTACGTACAAGTCATAAGGTTGCTTGCTGATGAAATGCATACTAAACTCAGAACAAAAAGACAACAAAAAAATATCCCCACATCTTCTTTTCATCCCAAGTCCATTTTTTTTTGATTTGAGGTTTATCAACCTCATCTCCCTCTATGACCACGTGACCCGCCTGGTGGATGAGGGAAGGGCTGTTGATGTAGTCTACCTAGACTTCAGCAAAGCCTTTGACACGGTCTCCCACAGCATTCTCCTGGAGAAGCTGGCAGCCCATGGCCTGGACAGGTACACTCTTCGCTGGGTTCAAAACTGTCTGGGTGGCCGGGCCCAGAGAGTGGTG
Source organism: Psophia crepitans (assembly GCA_013399095.1). NCBI lineage: Eukaryota > Metazoa > Chordata > Aves > Gruiformes > Psophiidae > Psophia > Psophia crepitans. The sequence goes on from VWZZ01006211.1 coordinate 67,387, forward strand.
GTGAATGGAGAGAAATCCAACTGGCAACTGGTTGTGAATGGTGTTCCCCAGGGGTCGGTGCTGGGGCCCATCCTCTTCAACATCTTTGTTCATGATTCGGATGAGGGAATTGAGTGCACCCTCAGTCAGTTTGCAGACGACACCAAGCTGGGGGGAAGTGTCCATCTGCCGGAGGGTAGGATGGCTCTGCAGAGGGACCTGGACAGGTTGGATCCCTGGGCAGAGGCCAACGGGATGAGGTT
>VWZZ01006211.1:67735-93434 GCA_013399095.1 Psophia crepitans
GAGTCCTGTGTCCAGTTTTGGGCCCCTCACCACAAGAAAGACATCGAGGCCCTGGAGCGTGTCCAGAGAAGGGCAACAAAGCTGGTGAAGGGGCTGGAGCACAGGTCTGATGAGGAGCAGCTGAGGGAACTGGGACTGTGTAGTCTGGAGAAGAGGAGGCTCAGGGCAGACCTTATTGCCCTCTACAACTCCCTGAAAGGAAGTTGTGGTGAGCTGGGGGTCGGCCTCTTCTCACAGATAACTAGGGACAGGACTAGGGGGAACGGCTGCAAGTTGCGCCAGGGGAGGTTCAGGTTGGAGTTTAGGAGGAATTTCTTCTCGGAAAGGGTGGTCGGGCATTGGAACGGGTTGCCCAGGGAGGTGGTGGAGTCACCATCCCTGGGTGCGTTTAAGGAAAGGTTGGATCTGGCACTTAAGGACATGTTTTAGTGGGTAAGGTGGCAGGGGGACGGTTGGACTAGATGATCCTTGAGGTCTCTTCCAACCTTAATGATTCTATGAAAAACACTCTGCAGTCGATCACATCTCAGAGGGCATCGAGGCCTAGAGATGCTAAGATATGCCAAGCATCTAGGGGTGCATCTCCGTGCACACACATGTTTTAACATGGGGGTCTACAAGAGAAGGTCAGGGTAGGGACCACTGCAGGAAAGCTCTGGGGCCAGGCAGAGAAGACAGGTCCAGACTGACCAGAAACTGAGTGACTGGTGCATTTTTGTTTATTTGCTGTTTAATTGCTACTATTCCAAGTAGTTTGTCAACTTTCAATGCAATGCTTGGACAACAAAATACATGTTTAGTAAATTAATTTACAAGAAAAACAGAAAAGTGACCCATGGCATTTCCTTGCAGGAGCCTGAATTTCCACCTCAGGGCCTTTTATTAGGATCTGAGGCCTTACACTGACCTTCACAGCGGTAAGTACCTCTTTACAGGGGCACAAAAGCATTGCACAGCTAATTACATCCTGCTGTACCAAGGGTACCAGCTACTCTCCTCTGCTGGGAAAAGAGGCTGTAAGGCAGGAGTCTCTCAAACAACAGGGTTCAGAAAACACTGTGTCTGCTGTCAGGAGCAAGCATTGCGTGCTCACCAGAAACAGCTACTGACAATAAAATGAGGATACCCGGGAGACTTCAGGGCCTGAACCCTGTTTTCTCACATGCTGAAGTAGCACAGCAGCTTTCCAAGCATGGCTTAAGGTTTCTGTTATTAAGCCTAAGAGTAGGAATCCCCATGGTTCGGCTCTTCACCGCTTCAGAAAGCATTCACGTCCTTTCCCACCCTGTGCTGAGGTCTCTGACCTGACAGATTGGCACGGGGAGCGCCACGCCCCAGCAGCCCCCCAGGCTGCTGTCACATCCGCCCCCGGGAACCCTGTGCATCCTTTTCACACATCCCACAAGACGGTCCCCGAGCGAGGCATCATATCACACACAGCTCTTCACACTTCTCTGCTGCCGCCAAGCACGACGCTGTCTGAAACTTATCCACCACTGCTAAGACATCATCACCTGGGATGAGTCAGGGTCTAAGATGACCGACATCTCAGGGTTGCCAGCAACCCCTCTGCTCCCCTCCTGCTATTGAGCCCTTTGACTTCAGGATGGTTTTGTGTGTGTAGACCTCACCTCAGCCAAGTGCTTTGGGGTCCCAGCAAGAGAGACTGAACCTCTCTGGTGGCCTACCATTTCCCTTTAACTAATTTGTCTCCCTGGCCTTCTCACCAAAGCTCACGTTACCACAATTATCCCCTGATTAGCCAGCAGAGCCCTTGCTCTTGGCCAATACTTTGCAGCTGCCAAAAGCAAAGGTGCTTGGAGAAAACAAGAACCTCATCTTGCAAACCTCAGCAGTGGCCACCCCCTGCCCACCCAAACTAGCCAGGAAGGTTGCCCGAGGAAGAGGAGGCATTACCTGGGTGAGGTGTGGGTTAGGGTTGAAGCCACACTGGTTGCAGACTTTGTTGTGACACTGGGTGCAGGCGTTGAAGTTCGGCTGGCCGGGGGAGGAGGTGAGCTCTGTTGTCTTGCATATGGGGCAGAGAGTGCTGGTGGGGAGGGGGGCAATTTGCGGGACCGAGTAGGGAGAGGTAGGGGTGCTGCCCCGGTCCGGTGATGCCGAGGGAGACCTCCCCGAGCCCTGGCTCCTGGCGTCCACCTGCAGCGTCCTCCGCGGTCCCTCTGCCGGCGGTCCGGGTTGGCCCCGACCCCTCATCTCCCGGGGGCTCTGGGAGCTGGGTGCAGTCTGCGCGAGGGAGGGGGATGCTGACCGCTGGCCCGCTGCCTGATCCAGCTGCTCTGGTCTCCTTGGTGTGCTGCAACACCATTAAAAATACACAGAATAAGCCAGGTTTAGTACAGTCAAATGATGCCAGTCAACACAGAAGACATCTAAAGCGCCCCCTCCGCCCCCAAAGCCCTAGCTCTGCCAAGGAGGCACGGCAAAACCACGCTGCAAACCAAGGAAGTTGTTCAGATCAGCAGAAGGACACACTTTACCTTACAAAACGAGGTGCAGTTTCAGCTTTCTCTTACATAACCCAGCAGCAGCGATGTGATTGAATTATTTGGCATATTCTGAGTTGAACTTTAATCAGAAAGTTGTACATAAAATGTGAAGTTTGGGGCAGCTCAGGCTCCCCATCAGCACCTCTCCAGCACAAACCAGTGCTGGAAGAGGCAGCAGCAACTCTGGCTTGCAGATTGCAGGGCCCTTCCTGCATATTGGCAGCCAACACATGCTACTCCATCTTCTCACAACCTACTTCTATGAGTTGCTGTGAAACAAAAAGACTGCAAAGAGCTCTACCTGTTGAAAGAAAACCCTTCCAGAAGCCTGAAGGAGGCAGGAGAACTACTTATACTTTCCCAACTGTGCAAGTCACAGGTGAAAGCAACCTAGGGCTTGTTTTCCAGGGGCCACAGCAGTCAGAAATTAAGAGAGAGGGTATCAGCTCTGCTTTAGTAATCATTACTAAAACAAGAAGAGTGGGGAACGAGGGCTTAGGTGGGCTGGCTGCCCCCAGCTGAACCCTCTTCTGGGTGATATGAGGCTTGACTGGGCAGAAAAGCAGCTGGGATGCACCACATCACCAGGACAGGGCTATGACACCTCCCTGTGAAACCACGGCTACCCAGAAGGAGCAATGTTGAGCTGGGCATCGCACCGTCCCACAGCCTGCGTAGGATGCTTGGTACCCTGCAGCGTGTGCTCCCTACCACCCCAGAGCTCGGGGAGAGGATCCAGTGGCCCCAGGGAGCTCCGGAGCAGCTTCAGCTGCGAGAGGTTTGAGTTCTCGGCACGAGATCCCACGTACGCGTGCATGCATGCACCCCGCCTCCCACGTTATCTCAGTGCAGGGACCCTGCAGAGTGCTGCTGGCGGACCAGGGGCACGTGAGAATGAATCTGTGATGGAAGATGGTTCTGTAATTATAGAATAAATTGGTGTGTGTGCTTATCAATAATGCCCACAAATATTTCTCAAAAAGGCAGAAGCCCTAATGCCCCCTACCTGTGATCTACAGCTGTTTAAGAAAAAAATACTACTCAGAAACTCAAATTTAATAAATTGTTGATTTATCCAAGCCGGGTCTGACCTTATAAAGGTTTAAAAAAGGAACTTAGATGCATAAAACTAATGAAATTCAAAGTGCACGTTGCCACAGTAATAGGAAGTCAGATGAAAATAAATATTAAAATAGCACTTTGGGACTATTTTTCGGCTGCAGATTGAAACCCGCTGCTCTGAAGGAGGAACCGCACAATAATAATAAAGCAAAGCAATAAGGGAGTAACCGCTCTGCTCCGCACTAAAGAGCACGCGGCGCCCGGCCCTGCAGCGAGACACCTGCAGTGCCATTTGCACGCCTCGCTCCTCCGCCACGGGTACCGATGGCCCCGAGGGCACAACTGGGATTCGCCTCCTGATGCCGAGGGCTGCAAAGCTGCTGCCCCACAAAACGGGTGGCACCCCCCTACCTGGTGGAGGTGGGAGAGCTCGGTCCCAGGCAGAAAGTGGTGTCAGAAAGCAAAATGCATTTTCTCTCCTTAAATTTAATTCTTATAAAACCAGCCTTTCTGTACTGGAATACATACTACCCTAATGGGGTATTAAACAACATTCAAATAACATTATTTGAAGAGATTAGTGTATATAAGGTCAAAAAACTGTTGTTTGGAATGAGAGAATGGTTGTTCCACTGAAATTTCAAAATTCGAAATTTTTTCCCCCATTTGATATGAAAAAGACGTTTGCCACCAAGTGGGAACCCTGGCTCCAAATTCTGCCCACAGAAATATCACTCAGCTACAGCTCCCCTCCCCAGCTCCACGAGGAACGGGAAAAGCTTACGGCAGCTACCCGCGGCGGAAGCGTATAGCAGCGTGTTAGTAGTGACCACCTATTTTTGCAGCTGGCAGTAGCAGTCCCAGCAGTCTGGCTTACCGTTCAAGTGCCTTTCTTTAAATAAAGAGTGAGTTTCTCGCAGCAAACCAACATGAGGAGCGCCGTCCCTCTGAAGCTGCGCTCCGTCAAGAGGAGCTGTCACGCACCCCGTAAACGAGTTTGCTAAGTTTCCAACCCAAAACAGAGTCTGTGGCTCTCTTGAAAAAGCAAAAAAACATGAGAAAAAAAATACACAAAGTGCTGGTATTTTGCCCCGAGCACCGTTCCTGGCGCAGAACAGGGAGAAGGGCGGTTGGGCACTCGCCGCCCGGTGGGATGGTGCTGCTCCAGAGCTGCTCTCCCAAGCCCAGGATGGAGCACCCTCCACCTTTTCAGGTGCAAAGAAATGCCGTGCACCATCCTCACCCTGCTCCCAGCAGTGGTTTCACTCTGTGCGCTCATACCATCACTGCATTTATTTATTTCATAATCACCCAGGACACCCCTGCCGCCCCGTGACACGGGCTGGGCTGTTTCTCACGTGCATCAGCTGAACGTACCCATGAAACTTTCAGACCAGAAGGAATCACCCAGTCTGTCAAATAATACAGGAGAGATGCCCCAGGAAAGAACACGAGAACAGTCACATTGAGTCAGACGCAGGCCCACGCTCGTTGCATCTTTTGCTAGGATGCTCCAACGTTTGTATGTCTGGTTCCCATCTAGGAACCCTTCGGTTGCTGTTGCGTTAAGTCCAAACTGCGGCTCATTCACTTTTTTCCATACAGCCCGCTTTATCACTCATAAAAATATTAACTAGCATCGGGCTGCTGACCAGTTCCAAAGGAATTCCCCTCCAATGCCACTGGATCGCTCGTTAACAATTAGATTGAGATGCCCTGATAAGGCTGGGCTGCACCTGTTGGATGGGGGCTGGATTGATTTTGCACCCCCCTAATGGCTGAATTGGAAATACGGGGCGATGCTCAGTCAAACATCTCCGCAGGGTCCAAGCTCAGCAGCGCTCTCACAGTTACCAACAGAGTTACAATTTTGTCCAAGCAAAGAATATCAAGTGCATTTCACTAAGCTTATTAACAATCACGCTGTCGAGGTTTCCATTTATTATATTCTGTCTGTTAATGCTTTACCAAGAGAAGGTCAGGCAGGCAGCTCTGTTAATCTGCCTGCAGCCACCGGCAGGTTGGGCAGCTGGGAAGATGCCGTTTTCTTCTTTTTTTTTTATTTTATTTTATTTTTAAATTGAAAAATGATGGCTTTCTTCTTGCTTTCTGAAACTCCCTCCCTTTTCCAGCGTAACGCCACAGCCAGCCTCCTGCCCTGGTGCAGCCCAGCCAGCCTAAGCCATGCCCACCACCAGCCCTCTGCTCCTCTGCCTCTGGCCCAACCTTCGCCAAGTTTGTTGGAGCTGAACCTTGGCTGGCTGTTGAACGTGGAGCATCAAACCAGCCTGGGCAGCGCTGAGCACCAGCCTCTGCTTTCTGCAGGGAGGAATACAGCATTTCACCTTCAAGAAGTATGCGAGGTAGTCCTGGGTCTGCAACACGAAGCCTGGGTTTCACTCCCAACGCTGCGGCGCATCCGTACCACCCCCGTTCCCTTCCCTACGTCGCGACAGCAGCAGCTGCCCATCTCCCGACTGCGAAACACCCACAAAAATTAACCCCCAGCTCTGTGCAAGAGAGAAGGCTAAACCGCAAGGTTGCTTGCCACGTAGCCCAGAGCTAAAAACCACCCTGACAGATTAATCTGTACCCAGGTCTGCTGCTCCGTCAGATCCTTCTCCTGATTAAAAAGGCACAGAACTTTCCTTGTTCTGTGCACGGATATGAAACCAGCCTTTCTATTTAGGGCTGGTGGAGGCTGGGAGGAGATGGAGAAGGACTAGGAGGGAACAGCTGACTGAGATGATCAGAAGCATGAACAGCATAATGAAACTCAAGGGTCAAAGCCATTCTCCACAAAACCGAGCTCAGCAGCGTGACATGTCACAAGCACCTCAGATTTTTTATGTCTGGTTTTTCTCCCTTCCGCAAAAATGTCAGGTTTTCATTGAAATAACAAGAATTGGGAAGGCTTTAAAAACAAACTCCAATTTACAGCCAAAGTAAATGTTAGGCTTTCAGTTGGCTGGTTAAAGTTTAATTGCAGAAAAAAAGGTGGTTCGTCCTAAACCTAACTTTAGATGCCACGGCCGTGCCAGCGAAAAGATGGCAGCAACTTTAGTAAAGAGGAAAGCGGTACAGTGACATGGGATTGGCTTACAATCCCATTCCAATAAACTGGTACGGCTGCCTTGTCCGGGAATTGCTAGGTGAAGTCAGGGCTTGCAGAAGAGAGCTGCTCTGATTCAGCTCAGGTAGGTTCATTCGTGCCACTAAATTTTACAGAGGAGACCCAGTCTTGGAGCCAGCATCCCAAGAGGTGTCTGCGGGTCCCCCATCACACAAGATGCCAGTGTGGCAGGAATAACCATTGCAAGGTAAATTAGACACCTTTGCTAGGAAATGAAGTAATAATGATACCACGCCGAAGCTACAGGCATGGCTGGTAGCTCAAGTCTGGTTCAGGCACAGTGTGTGGGAAAGTTCAAGAGAGAGCACATGCATTAGTTTTCTTGGAATTTTTCGTGTTTCTCCTCATTTATCGATTTTCTCCTGATTTTGTGTTCCCTCCCTGAAGACACACTGGCCACATCCATCTGCTCAGCTGCCACCAAACCCAGCAGCACTCACGTCCACGGGGCCTTGGTGGTTTTGGTCCCAGTAAACCCTTCGGGAGCTGCAGCCCTTTTATGCAAGTGGGAAACATGGATTGCATCCCTTCCTCTGCCTGGTGCCAGCTGAAATGGGTCTCCTGCTCCTGGGCAACCAATTTAATTACTACATTAGAGTATATAAAAAGAACATGAAAACGGACGGCACCATCCCTTTACAAAGAGCATGCCCTGCTCAGGCTTTCCAAAGAGCTGGATTTGTCCGTGGAAGGGCACTCCTACCTTCACATCTGTATCAAGAATGAGTACGTGGGGACACGCAAGTCTTTTCTATCAGTAGAAAAAGAGGGAAAACAAATGACTGCGTACCTGCAAAAAAAACAAGGGGAGGGAGGAGCAAACAAATCAAGATAAAGCGTGAAAAGAGAGAAAATGTGTCGACGCTCACGCCCAAAAGCGGGAGGCTGGGTTAACGAACAAGAATTAGAGCTGCTCAGCTACGAGCAGAGATTTGACCTAGTTGGTTTGACTGAAACCTGATGTGAACATCCACATGACTGATTTTAAGAATCACTGAATATAACCTATTTAGAGGGAAAAAAAAAACAAACAAAGAAAGAAAAGAGGTAGCTAAGCAAAAGGGGAGTTGCACTCTAGGTCAAAATGGCACTGGGTTCGACTCAGGAATACAAAATTCCTAATGTTTGTGGGTCGGCATAGAAACTGTGGGGGATAACATCCCATATTAGCTGGGATACACTGCCTATCAGCAAATCAGACTAGAAAATAGGACATGCAACCTTTCAATAACCAAACAGAAAAAGAAGTGTCTGACGAGGAGGGCCGCTGGTTTCAGCTACGTGCACTGACAGTCCGATGCTAGCAATGCCGAAACATTGGTTTTTCGGTGGCAGCTTCACAGCTCTAAAAGCGCTACGTCCAACACGGGGAGTTCTCCGTCGGACAAAACCAGACGCAGCTCCAGAATTAAAAGTCAGCACCTGCTTAAATACAAGTGCCCCTGACTTAATTACATTCATGACCACACAGGAAGACGTTTATACTAGAAATGTGTGTACTGAGCCAGCAAAACCAGCAAATGCCACATAACTGAAAACAAAATAGAAAACATGAAATGGTGACTGGGAGCTGTCAGGGAGTAGTTTAGTAGATGCCAGCACAAGCGCTCTTGCGAAAGGCCACGATGTTTAATGAATTACTTTTGTGAGCAGTGGAAAAACCCTGTTCTCCTGCAGCTTTGTGCTCCAGGGTTCTTTCATCCCCATCAAGTAAGATGCAACCTCTGTCGGGCATTTCTCCTGTGACTGAGGCACCCCTAATGTGTGTCTCCCGATGCTGAGCAGTTTCACCCAATCTGGGCAGTCATTCCCTAGCCTCCACCCACACGCCTGTTCTCCTGAATACAGAGGACCAGGATATCCTTGGGTCCTCTGCCTCTCTGTTCAACCCCCCTGGGGCTGGGGCCCAAGGAGGGGCTGCTGGGCAGGCGGTGGCATAAGCCATTTCCACTTAACGCACCAGACTAACGACCTTCCCCAGAGGAACCGCATCCGAGCACGATGCTGCCATGTGGCAAACAGCACCGCGCTGCACGGTGCCCCCTTCCTCCTCCGGCCCCCGGTTTCACAGAAGGTAACATGCCTGGCGCTGCTGCCAGCTTTTCCCTGAGTTTAAAACGCAGAGGTCTACACAACCCGCGGAAAGGTAACAAGAACCAGAAGTTCTGCAGTTCACATCCACGCTGTAGGCGTGTGACGCAGTATACTTCTATCCTAATTCTGCTGTGTGGCAATTAAATACTTCCTTGGCACCTAACTTGGCCTTGGGTGGGCTAAGGGCAATTTCAGAGTAACTGCCTTCCCCTGGGGTGCTTTGCAGCTCAAAACTGGAGCAANAGCAGCATAAGGGCAGCAAGGGCTGCTCGCACGGACCAGCCCAGCATCCCCAAACCTCTCTCCAGAGAATCCCAAGGTCTCACATCTCCTAGTCACCCTACATAGGCCATGGGGAATGTCTGCAACTGAATGCATGGCAACTGATCCCCACAGAGTCCAGAGCAGCCCAAGACCTGAACCAGAGCCAGGGGAGACTTTTGCGTATCTCCTACAAGCCCTTGCAAGCCAGAAAGTCACCGAGAAACCTGCAGACCACTGCGTGGTGCTCTGGGGAGCTGCTCTTCTAGCTGCCAATGCCTGAAATGTGCAGCCACTGCTGCCAGGATCTTAGCCAAACCCCTCAGAGCGACCAGCAACTGGAATGACAGCAAAGCCTGCAGGTAATGATCTCAGTCCAATATATATCAAAGAGATTTCTTCTGAGATAGTTCTGCAGGAGCAGGCACACTGAAGGTTGAAAGATTTGAATGGGTCTCCTTTTCAAGTGATATAACTGTTGCTGAGAACATTTATGATCTTGAACTTCAAAGCATTAAAATCTGTCAGGAATAAGTGGGGTGTCCGATATCCATTCTGCCTAAGCGTAAGGGAAAAATACGTTTTCTCTGTGATAGCAGAAAACTACATGTAAATCTTCTGGAGGCAGAGTAGAAGTCACTTCTTGATCGTGATGCAATTAGCTGCATGGCGTAAGAGGAGCGGTACAGCTAGCTGCTGAGAGCCGGGAGGATGTAAATGCAAAGCAGGAGCCCTGGCTCCACCGTGCCCGCAGACACGCCGTCCCTGGGGTGACTGCCGAGCTATTAGTGAGGTCCACTGGACTTCTGATCCAGCGTCTGCACCTCTCTGGGCACTTAGGAAGTACCTGGAAGATATAAAGCAAGGAAGAACAGTAGCTTCTCCAGTGTATGGGTGCAGTGAGTTGGTCAGCACTGGACCATCGGTGCACGTGAGGACCAGCCTTGGAGCCCTTGAGGACAGCTGGAAGGAGAGGTGGCAGCGGGCAACCCCAGTATCCCTGCTGCTGCCCAAGGGGAGGATGCTCAGCACAGCTGCCTGACTGCAGGACTCCTCGAGTTCCCCCGCTGAGCTCACCAAACTCCGTGTTAATTCAGGTGAGCACTGGGGGTGACCACGCTCTGGGGATGCTGCAGGCTGGATGGTAAAGCGGGCTGCTGCCTGCAGAACTCCTCTCCTCTTTATTGCAGGACTTGGAAGGTCTGCAAGAAGTGATGAAGAGCCCTGCCACAGAGATACAGCCCTGAGGCCAACACCAGGGAGCACGCAGAGAAAGGGCACCTGAAACGGGGATAAACGTCCCCAGAAGTCACAGTGAGGTGCAGGCTGACAGCTGTCCCTTCAACCTGATTTCCACCCAGCTATTCGATGGGTGGCCTCTGTATCCTTCCCGGGTCCAAACAATTCATAGAATCATAGAATCACAGACTGGTTTGGGCTGGAAGGGACCTCAAAGATCATCTAGTTCCAACCCCCTGCCATGGGCAGGGACACCCTCCACTAGACCAGGGTGCCCAAAGCCCCATCCAACCTGACTTGGACACTGCCAGGGATCCAGGGGCAGCCACAGCTTCTCGGGGCACCCTGTGCCAGGGCCTCAGCACCCTCACTGTAAAGAATTTATTTCTAATATCCAATCTAAGTCTCCCCTCTTTCAGTTTAAACCCATTCCTCCTTGTCCTGTCACTCCCTGCCCTTGTAACCAGCCCCTCTCCAGCTTCCCTGTAGGTCCCCTTTAGGTATTGGTAGGCTGCAATTAGGTCTCCCTGGAGCCTTCTCTTCTCCAGGCTGAACAATCCCAGCTCCCTCAGCCTGTCCTCATAGGAGAGGTGCTCGATCACTCTGATCAGCTTTGTGGCCTCCTCTGGACTCGCTCCAACAGTCTTTCCTGTACTGAGGACCCCAGAGCCGGATGCAGTACTGCAGGTGGGGTCTCACAAGAGCAGTGTAGAGGGGGAGAATCACCTCACTCGAGGTGTTTTTGATGCAGCCCAGGACACGGGTGGCTTTCTGGGCTGCCAGCGCACACTGACGGCTCATGTAGAGTTTTTCATCAACCAGCACCCCCAAGTCCTTCTCCTCAGGGCTGCTCTCAATCCATTCTCCGCCCAGCCTGTAGCTGTGCTTGGGATTGTGCTGACCCACGTGTAGGACCTTGCACTTGGCCTTGTTGAACTTCAGGCGGTTCGCATGGGCCCACCTCTCAAGCCTGTCAAGGTCCCTCTGGATGGCATCCCTTCCCTTCAGCACATCGACCGCACCACACAGCTTGGTGTCGTTGGCAAACCTGCCGAGGGTGCACTCGATCCCACTGTCTGTGTCACCCACAAAGCTGTTAAACAGTGCTGATCCCAGCACCGACCCCTGAGGAACACCACTTGTCAAGCACCGCTTGCCGTGAGCAAGTCATTTATGCATGTTAAAAATTAGATAATTTCTATAGGCTTGTCACAATCTTGAAAATACTGTGGGCACCAGAAAGGACAAGTATGATGGGCAGAGTACCCCAGCCAAGGAGCAACCGCTCCGCTCTGGTTCCGTCCACCTACCTCTTACAGCCGAGCTCCAGCAATTACACGGGAAAAGAGCCGATTGCCACTAAAGACCTTGGTCCTCATAAAACCAGCAGCATGAATTACTGTGCTGTACTTATGAAATGCCAAGGAAGCCAAAAGATAAACCACGGCGTGAAGCTAAGGAATTTTTATGGCGTGCGGTTCATGAAAGCCTATCTTGTAAATCTATGATTATAACCCCCCCTCCTCGAGAGCCTCTCTGATTTTAATTGGCAGCAACACAGTATTTTGAGTATTTTGCTTAGGTTGTTAACTATTCCCCCCAGCAATGCAGAATAAAACTACCTGCTCCTGACTCAGTCCTGCGACACGCACGGCGCCTGCTTTGAGATGCCAAAGTTAACGACAGAAACTTTCAGTAACGGTGACCGTAAATAGATTCAGCTTCAATTTATTGCAGGACTGGAAAAAACACACAAATACATATACAAATACAAATATGACTACAAATACATAGGACTACTATAATATTCAAACCTACAAGGGCGGGGGGGGAGTGTGGAAACAGAAAGAGGATGTTTGTTAAAAAGAAATTAAAAGCAGCAGGTGGAAGGGTAAGAAAGAGAACTTTCCATGGCACTTGTTAGCATAATAGGGCCTCGGGTAAAAGTACACTATCAAGAAAAGGTTTAAGATATGGCCATAACAAGGTAACATAATTAAAGAGCAGAGCAAATAAGGCTACAGGAGTAAAAGGAAATCCTGCATGAAGTAAAAATTGTAAATTGTATCGAGATGAATAAAAAAAAAAAAAAAACCAAACAAAAAAAGACCCAAATTTTGGCAAATTAAATTAAAAAACCTAATAAAGCATTAAAAAAAAATCCCTTAAGGAACAACTTGTAAATTGGGCCAAAATATTAAAAATATACTCTAAAACTTTAGAAACAGAAAATCTGCCAACAAGAATCTGGAAAGCTGAAAGAAGATTGAAACGCAACAGAAATATTGGATGGTTGGACTAGATGATCCTGGAGGTCTCTTCCAACCTTAATGAGTCTGTGATTCTATGATTTAAGGAATGCAAGACTGTAAAAGATAAATCTAACCTTTGCTACGCTGCTTGCTAAGGAGAAATTTATGAGGGTTCCCACACCAGAACTGTTTCATATACCGGATTAGTCTGAAAAATTGTCTCAGCAGGAGAAATGTCAGGATAAAAATCTAGAAAGAAAGCAGGAAAAAAAGAAGGAAAATGTGGTGAAATAAGGGAAAGCCTTCTCGTGAGTTATCAACTGATGACAATTTAGGATGCCGAGGACAGAGGTAGACGGTCAGGTAGAGTTGCAGAACCCTGCCACGGGATAAATGGGAAATATTCATAAATGGAAGGGAGTAATGAAGGGACAAGTTTGCTGATCCATACAGATTTATTCAGAGTATTCAAAGCTAAAAGTGAATGCAAAGAGCTTTAGAAGGCTCTCCTGAAATGGATGTCTTGTACCGCCATGGCAGGTGAAATCCAAGGTCAAGAAATGCAGAGCACCGCGCAGAAGATAAGACAACCATAGCGGCACGCACTCTGCAGAGTTCCTCAAGCCACTTTGGACCGTTCTCAGAAAATGTCAATGTAATGCTCATCAACAAATATAGAACGATCTGCAGAAAAATAGACAATGAAGTTATTTTGGGAAAAACGCATTCTGGAGAGCGATTCAAAGAGAAGAGCAGAGGCAGCCCATTCCCTTGACTTGCTTCTGGCTTTCTCCCCCTCAGGGAGCAGCGCGAAGGTCTGGTTTTGCAAGGCTCCCTTTCGAGTTTGAGGCTTGATTCAGCCCAGCAGCTGGAGGGATTTCCGCAGCTGTTGGCCCGCGGTGGGCAAGTGCTCTGACGCGAGAGCTGTTTGCTGCTGGCGGGCAGAAAGGGTTAAATCCCAGGGGTCTGGCTCCACCAGGACAGCATTCACGGTCCCGTCCACACCACCCACAGGTCCCCGTGCTCCTGTGAACCTCCCGCCGGCAAGAAGTTTGCCTTTGACCATTAAGAAGCTGGGAAGACTGCAGGGCCCCTTTTTTTGGAAGAGTTCCACCCAGGCTCCAAAATTAAAAGCTGATGCAAAAAAAAAAAAAAAGTATCATTATCCATCTCCGTGACAGCTTGAGTCAACCAAACTCGGCCCGGAACGAGGAGCAACACTCATTCCAGGCATAAAAAATAGGAAGATCCATCAGAAAGAGAAGTGCTGTTAAAAAAGAAGCGGTAATGACATACCAGAAAGAACCCGGCTTGTATTTTTAGAAAAAGGAAAGAAAAACCCAGTTAAAACAGCAATTTCCAGCAGAGGAAATCAGACTACCACACTGCGGAGAGACAAACAGCTCCTGGTGACTGCAGCAAGCGGCACCAGAAAAATCCTGACTTGGCATGCCTGTTTGTTGGAGCCTGGGCAAACGAAACACGAGACCAAATATATATTTTTTTTTGTCCGTGAAAAATTGTAGCATTTTTATCCATCTTGCAATTGTGTCTTTGCACCTCACAGCATTTTGGCTATCTCATAATTGTCCCTCTAATTCTTCCCCAGGCCATTTAAGTCCTCAATTATTATTTTTTTTTGCTGCCTCGGGTTACCAGGAGAGCTGATGTCTAAAGTGTGCAAAAGCAATCAAGAGAAGATTATTTGGGCAGTGATTGAGGGAAGAGCGATCAACTCATGTCGCCCCCGTAGAGCTCCAAGTACTGCGCACGTAGGGAGGTGCGCGGTAAAACTGATGACCCACACTTTCCTGCACGGAGGAGACATTCGTGTCCGACATGGCCAAACACCATTAAATGAAAACTTCACGTCAGGTTGTGTTTCTCAGATACGTTTCCCAGCTGCAGAAGTTTCTCCACCCCTGATGTTCTCTGCACTAGCGTGTGTCATCCGATAATGTCCATCACCGGAGACGTGACCATGGTTGCAAACGCCTACCGGGGCTGCTGCCCCGGGGCTGCTGGCCAACCGCCTCGCGCAGGACGGGGTGGGTACAGTTGTTTGCGTTTCTTACATTTGCTCTTTCTGGTTTTCAGAGATTTGAATTGGAAGCTCAAATGCCAACAGCAAACCGAACTCACAATTAACCAACATTTTTGTCTGTAAAACTTGTTATTCACAACAGGGAAGAGAAAACAAACCCAAAGAGTAATACATTACCAATACTGCCAGAGACACCATCAACGTCAATATTTCAAGCTGTTCAGTTTAAATGTGCTTTTGAAATAGGAGAGTCTGAAATTCCCCCGCCAAATTCTTTATAGGATCAAAGGAAAACACTTCTCCAGCGTCTGCAATTCCTTGAGGCGCTTTGTCCCTGCACGCATTTCCCTGCCACACATACCTCAGACCAGAACATTTGTCCCCAAAGAGGCTGATGCATCTGCATATTTGATGTATCTGTCCTCACGGTCCCATCGAAAGGCTTAACTTGGCAGAAGCGGGAGCAGGTAAAATTTAAGGCTGAGAAGTTTCCTTGGTAAGTGAACTGGATTTTAGATACGTTGATAAGTAGAAGGAATTTTACTACTACCCAAAACAGCTAGTTGATTTTGTTGGCACATTTCAAGGAAAGGCACGATAATTTGTTAATTCAGAGTGTTTGGGACTGTATTTTTAATTATTAATAAATCAAAATTAAGTTGGTAATTACCAACATGGGCTGGATGAAACCGAGCTGTATAGACAACAGGAATCACATCCCAATCCATCAACCAGTGCAGGTAGGAGATACTTCAGGATGAGAAAGGCAGACAAAATAAAGGCACAAAAGGGATGCCTAAGGAGATACTTCTTCAGAGTCTCCTCCAGAATGATGTTTCTGGATGCCTTGTTTTTGCCAGGTTTAGGTAATCAATGACATCTAATGTAGTAACACGGACCGTCTTCACCACTCAAACAAGAACTGACGGTCTGCTACAATTCTTTTTGTAACCAGACCAAACTGAGTCTAATGAAGTAGCGAACGGGCTCTACCTGCTGACAATCACCAGCACGAATGGTTCAAGGGACAGCAAAGGACCGCACGCCCCCTCTGCTGCTGCAGTAGGGTCTCACCCAGAGGGAGGAGGGCAGGTCGGGGTGCACTTGCAGGACCAGCAGACCGAAAGACCTCCACTCTGTATAAATGGAAATAACCCAGGAAATGGGGGAAAGTTCTCAGCTACAGCGTTCCCAAGCAGAACATCCACAACAACTTGCAGACAGGGGGGAAAGGAGAAGGCTTGGAAATTTCCGCTCCTTGGGACTACAAAAGGATAGTCAGGGCAGATGCTGAGCAGCACAGACAGATTTACAACGATGTGAGCAGCATTCAGCATTGCCTCCTCACGTACGCCGGCGTCAGGAGTATGTACGGAAAGCTACCGATGCCGCCTGGCCCTGACACAGTGTGCTCCAGCACTATCTGCTGCAGACATCTCGCACGTTCCTATCGGAGCAGACGCAGCCCAGGGATGTGTTTTGGAAGCAGCCTGACAGTGGTTCCCCCACCCTCCTAAGAGCCATTCCCAGCAGAAGGGAGCGGAGAAGGGCAGCGGTCCAAAGGATCCCACTCCTCACCCAGATGACCGTGCGGTTTTCATATCGATAGCGCTCCTGCTCAGTCCACCACGAAATCTTGCTGTGAATGGGTAAAAAGAAACCCAAAAGACAGTGGCTAACCATCGGTGGGCAGAATGTGCAGAGGAAATGGGGGAAAGTTCTACGCACTTGAAAAAAAACACGGGGTTTGCCACGTCCTATTGCTGGTCCTACAAGGTCTACATTAATGGGTCCCAAACTTGGAGCCCCACAATGTGTCCTAAACTTGGAGTCAGTAACCACAGAAGTTTCTGTAGGCAAGCTACTGAAAAAGCGTACTGCAAAATTCAAACGGAAAATAAAAGCATCCCTCCGCCCCGCAGACTTTAGAGGTTACTGCCAAGCACGGCGAGAATGGTTTAGGCTGTGACCGTCTCAGGTGCTTGAACTAACACCATCAAACCCAGCCTGGCCAGGGCGACTCGTGCCAGCATCGCGTTGCCCGACTGCAGCACAGACGTACCTGGAAAGACTTCAAACCAGCAGCGTTTACTCTGGCAGTTAACTGGGAGTGTAGTGTTTAAGAAAAAAAAAAAGAAAGGAAAAAAGGAAAAAAAAACCCCAAGCAGAAAAAGCCCAACCAAACAACAATTTGTCTCCCTAAGAAGATTAATAGGTGCATTTAAAGAAATCAGTCTGTAGGCTTAATGAGAAAGAGGCAGCAAAATCCTAAATGTGAGACCTCCCACAGTTCTTCAGACCAGCTGTACAATCAAATAATAGTTTATGTAACTAGGATTGGAACAAAATAAATTAAAAGTAATTTCATGTTTCATCAAAGCAAGAAGTACAGTTCGGAGTCAACGTGGAAAAAGATCTAGTTCAGCACCGCGTTCTCCCCAAACCTTTCATAACCTGCGTATTATCAGCTGATTTGGTTTTTTTCAAACGAGGAAGGCAAATTACCAAGTCCCTTAAGAACTTATTATATAAATTTCAACTATTCCTATTTTATAACTCATATCTGTAACCAAAATGTTTTCTTTAGGAGAAGAAATAACCAACCCCACACACTGTTTTTCCCAGGCTGCAATCTGTTTTTTCTGGTTAAAGAAAAAAAAAAGTGGTTAACAGCTACAACATGTCAATCTTTGAAAGTAATTCCCACATACAATTTCATCCTTTCGCAGACATCAAATATGGCAAAATCTCTTCATACTCCTCGCGTCTAGACTGATGAAGGAAGGATGCAAGCTACAAACAGACTCTCATACTGGGGAACCCATGGCAGACCCAGTTGGGTCTCACGTGAGCTTGCAAGAGGGGCTGGACCCCTTTGAATCTGTTTAATAACAGGAACAGACACGTCCAATACTGACTTCACGCCCACGTACAACTTCCAAAGACAGAGCGCCCTGAGAAGGAGCACCCTGAGACCATGCCAGGAGAGGTCACGTACTCCAAGAGTCTCCTAACAGAGCTCAAAATCCATAAATAAAGCCAAATTCCAAAATAAATACCCACATTCACAACGCTACAATCCTCAGGAAAGCGGCACTGGTCCCACAAAGGGATGT
The DNA here is from genome assembly GCA_013399095.1 of Psophia crepitans. NCBI lineage: Eukaryota > Metazoa > Chordata > Aves > Gruiformes > Psophiidae > Psophia > Psophia crepitans. Next base: position 85,447 of record VWZZ01006211.1, read on the forward strand.
CCACTGGAGCCAGGCTCTCAGCGTCAGCCTCGCGTCCCTCTTGGCAACGGGAGAAGCCTGAGCCTCCACTGCCAGGAAAGACTCAAAACAGGCAAAAAGGTAATATTCTACTGGCAGGGAAGAAAAAACGGGGAAAAAAAAGGTTGAAAGGCTGCTCTCAGTTCCTGGCATCTGGCTTCTGAAAGTCTCCCTACCCCCTAAGGCCTACACAGAGGTCTGTGCCCCCGGCACCCTGGGTCGGACGTAGGAGACCATGCCAGCCTCAGACAGATTGGCTGAAACGCTGCGTTTTATCAGATCGGCACCACGCAACGTTTTGGTCCAAGCTGATTTTTTTTTTTTCTTTCCTGTGGCCTTCAGAGGAGCTGTCAAATCCTCATCTGAAAGCTATTCAGTGTGGGAAACTGCTTTGTCACGTCTGAGAAACCACGGTCCCTGGCAGGTCCCGGAGCCAAGTGAGGAATGGTTAGTCGTATCTGCTTGAAGAAACTCAAAATTGAGCAACATTTCTCAAGCAGCACGGATGCCTTTTCCCTTTGAGCCATACACTATCTGCTTGCTCCAGGTTGCGTTATAACTGTCAAAAAAGGGAGAAACCCTCTGAGAAGAAGGCAGGAGATGCTTTTCGCATGGGGAGCAGCAAGGCCGGCTCAGGCAGCAGAGGTTCAGATGACTGCAGGTGGGACAGGCAGGAGATGGCAGCTGGCACCTCACATGAGGGTTCAGAAGCTGCAGGTCATCCCAGGCAGAAGTCACAGCACAGCACTGAAGCCCACTCACACAGGATGAGGAAACACTGAGAAACACAAGGATGACCTCAACACTCTTCAGGGAAGAGAGAAAGAGCTTTTCATGGGCCAGAGGAGCCTGAGCAGAGCTTGCTGCAACTGAGGAAGTCACTGCGTAACCATGATGCAGTGAGAAGACTTGGTGTCCATAAGATGTCCCTTTCTTACCTCCTGTGGCACGTGCTGCTTGGCTGCAAACACAGAGAGGGGCGAGGTGGACAAGGGTAGGACCACCACATCATCTCCAAAGGCTCTTCTTCGAGTCCTGGCCCATGTACCATAGGCTGCCCCTGCTGCATCCCAGCCATGCAACATGCCCTGTCATCTGGCTGCAGAATCAGAAATGAGTGACCGTCCCAGTCACCATCACTGCCCACTGCGAAACCGGCTGGCCAGGATGGCCCAGGTCCAAGTCTTTGAAAAACACACTTGGGCTTGAAGGTGTTGTTATACCTCAGGAAGACATATGGCAGTTAAATCACATCTGCATGTCCCAAACACACAGAATACTGCAGGCAAATCAAAGCTGCATTTTGGCTTTGCAACCTACAGCATCTCATTTAAGATCTTGGTCGTTACCTTGATAGTGGGACTATATGATGGGGTGTCTAATGGTGGGTAATGGCCCAGGTCCTGTGCTCCTAACTTTGCCCATCGGTACCCTACACACCCTGTTACAGGCACAACTGAGCTTATCATCAGCAAGCACCTACGGCCCCTGAGTGGAGACGTCCATCTTGGTTGCTCTGGGGCAAAGGCTCTTCCCAACATCAAGAAGCGAGAGGAGGACAAGGGCAGGCTGCTGGGGCAGCCTGTGGGAAACAACAGGAGAAAAATCTGGGAATGGACTGGGCAGAAGAGGGGTGGGGTTTTTTTTGTTGTAGCTCTTCTTAGAAGATGCCTAATACACTTTACCGCATTAAATATACACGCAGTTTTCTTCTATAGACAATGACCTAGAAACACAGCTAAATCATTTTTTGACAAAAGAGAATGCACCAAACTAGTCAATCACAGCTTCACGGAGAATAAAGCCAGTGTGAACCCCTAATCTGCTGTACATCACAGAAACTATCGTTTTGGGTTGAGGGAGACCGTATATTTTAGGAGGTGAAGCTTTTATTTAAACTTTGCACAATCATATATCTCATTGCACCCTCTGGTAAACAGCTTCTAGACTTATTTATGCTCACTGTTTGCATACTTTTCATTGCCATTTGGCTCGGTTGGACCTCCAAACTCCACATTTCGTTTCGCCTTTGTTAGCCATTGTAATGACCTTTACCACCCAGCGCCAGAAGTCAGGTTGGATGTCATACCATCAATTTTCATCTCAAGCCAAACCATGACATTTAAAAATAAAATAAAATAATAAAAAATTGAAAGTTGTATTCGGACGTGGCTTTTCTTGACTTCGTGGATGACGCTCCTCTGCTTCTGAGGAGCTCGCCATGGGCAGGGAGCTGCTGTCTCCTGTCCCTCCAAGCCACTGGTCCCAGTCTGTTAACGGGGTTGGGGTCTACCTTTGCTATCGGACACGTGCTAGGAAGCTATAAAGAGGCCAAGAGTCATCAAGATACCATCACCGCCGTAGTTAAGTCATCTCTGATATTAGATATGAGCAGAGCAGGGGTGAGGAGCTCCCCAGGAACATGCCTTCCACCCTTGCTGTAAAGCGCAGGCCAGCATTAATAGGATGCAATGATACCACTCCCTCTTGTAGGCTCCTAAACAGCTCCTTGGAGGTGCTGGGTGTTCTCAGCAAGGAGCCAGCTCACTGTATTTATCAAAACTTTTCAGTGCCAGTGACACGAAAAGCGGTACAGCATGCCCAGCGATGACTGACGGGCTGCACAGCAGTGCTTCGGGGTCACGCCAAAGCTCGGCACCTCCAGGCACTAAAAAAGACAAAAAAACCCTGTTCATAAGAACTGTCGTGCCCATGGATTGATGCAAAAATAACAAATCTGTCATTCAAACAGACGTTTGAAACCACAGCGATGGCTCAACAGCAACGATCTCAATCTCAAGAAAATATGTGCAACACTCATAACAGTTTACGATGTGTGGGACTGGGATGACCATCAGCACTTGCTGTCACTCACCAGCCAAAAAAAACCCGAGCAGCATCCAGGAGCAGCAGCGCTCATCAGCAACGACAACGTGATAATCTTATTTCCATGTTTAGTGAAAAAAATCCAGAATGCCATTGCCGTGGAGCCCGTTTCACCCTGCCTGGTGTTGGGAACTGCTGTTTGCACCCTGACCACCCATCGCACCCCGCGAGAAGGCGCATCTCGACGGCGCATCTCACACACGAGGAAACGAGTCTGGTGTTGCAACTGGATTACTAGAAAAACGCCCCCGGCCGACGGTGTGCCGTTGTGCCAGTCCCGCCGGCGAAACCAGAGCGGCAGGGTCTGCGGCAGGCAGGCCGCAGTCCTCCGGGGTTTCGGGGCACAGCAAGCGGCCGTGCCGCAGCTGCGAATTGCGCAAGGAGGAGCCAGAGGGTCCTCCAACTTTCCAACCTGCACGAGCCAACCGGGCGAAGCAAACCCACCCTTCCAAATTCTGCCGCATTTTGTGTCTTTCCGAGCGGAAGCGGATGGCACGGGCACCCCCCGCGGCAAAAGCGAAGGGTGGAGAGGCGTGCCTTCAGCACAACAGCCCCGGTGAGGAGCCCCAGCCCTGTGAAGCGGACTGCAAATCTGGGTATTTGTTTTGGAAATAAAGGCATTAATATTTGATGCCAAACATTTTGAATATTGATGAGCACATTCACAGAAGAGGTTTTGGAGTTACTTAAGCACCCAGAATTGTGCCATCTAAATTCAGTGGCCTAATGGGTGCTGCCAGAGCTATCAGAAGTATGTAAAATGCCGCTTGCTAAAGCTGACACCACCTGCCCATCACAAGAGAGGAAGGCGAACTGAAGCCCAGTGGGATATTTAACACAGCAAATATTTTTACTTGATCCATCAAGTAAGCCGTTTTGTACTTCTCCTTTTACTTTTTATTTTGCTCACACAAGGTTTACGAGCTCCAAACGTTGCGTATCTGTTCCTCCTCTCCCGACTTAAAGCCAGCCTCAGCTCCCTCATGACCCTCCAAATGTCTTATAGCAAAGAAGACAAGCTGGAGAGGGACTGTTCCTGAGGGCATGAAGGGACAGGATGAGGGGTAATGGCTTTGAACTGAAAGAAGGGAGATGGAGCTGAGATGTGAGGTAGCAATCCTTCCCTGTGAGGGTGCTGAGGCCCTGGCACAGGGTGCCCTGAGAAGCTGTGGCTGCCCCTGGCTCCCTGGCAGTGCCCAAGGCCAGGTTGGATGAGGCTTGGGGCACCCTGGGCTGGTGGGGGGTGTCCCTGCCCATGGCAGGGGGTTGGAACTAGATGGGCTTTGAGGTCCCTTCCAACCCAAACCATTCCATGATCCTGTAGCATACACTAATACTAAGCGTGCGTGCATGGCAGACTTTTCCAGAGTGCCAGTCTGCAGCTCAGCAAAAGGCCAGGAAAAAACTGTTCTAGTACCTGAGGAAAAGGTTTTGCAGCAATGCCTCTGATGGCAACGTCTCCGCACGGTCCTGCTCAGGGCTCAGTCTCTTTGGGGACAGCGGCGCCTGCAAGCAAACACGAGGCTGGCTCCCCCGACAAGCGCGAGCCCTGTCTGCAGCCTGGTTTTCCATCACGCAGTCTTGTTTCATTTCCAGCACAGTCATATGAAAATGGGCATCGACTGCTCATTTCTGCAAGCTTGTGAAAAGTGCCCATTTAAAAAGAAATGGAGAAACCTGATTTTTTTTTAATAACTTTTATGTATATACTTATTACCTATTGTCGCTACGCTACCTGCGGCAAGAAAACAGGCCAATACCCAGCAAACACAAGTGAGCTGCCAAAAGGGCAGAGCGGAGCATCTGAACGGCACAAACCGTTTTTTCCAAACTGGAGTTATTTTCTCATTTGCAGGAGTGCCTCTCTCAGCCCTCTGCCTACTACGCTCTTTCCTATCACCTGATTTTTTTTTACTTCAGGTTCCACCACCTGAAACAAGCTGATGCTAAACACATAGCAGGGTAAACAGGATCAACGCTCGGCTCGGTGCTGCAAGCCGAGCGAAGGTTTGGGGGAGCGCTCGCAGCATACACCAGAGTTGCTACCACTCAGTACTGGAAATTTCCCTCCTCGGTCACATCAAGACCTTCAACTCGCAGCGAGCCTACCGAGAGGCTTGAGAAATTCTGGGGTATTCAGTAAAGCGGCTTCTTTATCACAGAAAGGAAAGGTTCCGGCGGTCCCTGCCGTGGCAGAAAGCTTCCTCCCGAGCTTGAAGCCCAGCAGCCAGCCCGGCTGTTTGCAACACGCGTCTGCCAGGCTCCAGAGGAGCAGTGATGCTAAAAGCACCGCTGCTCCCACCGACAGCCCGGGTATTTGCAGCCGGTCCTCAATGCTTCCCAGGAGACAAACCCTCTTCCCCTCTCCCGTCCTTCAGCTCACACATCCAGCCGTTAAAAAAAGTCTCAGCTTCACGGCTGAGCAGCAGCCAGACCAAAAAACCTGAATGAACTGGGCATAAATCAGGCACAGACAAATATGATCAGAAGCAGCAATAAAGTCTCTCTTCAGGGTACCAGGAAAACCAGCCACCTAAAGCGCCGTGCCCCGAGCTACGTTTCTAAACTTGAGATCATCCCTGCTCTGCCATCCAAGCCCTTTCAGCAATCCATCGAGCCGCTCCGTGAAACGAGCCTGTCCCTTGTGCTCAGGGGGTCTCTTTGGAGGAGCAGCCCAGGACTCCGCTGCCAGGCAGCTGCAAAGTTTTCAATCCGAATGCATCCCAACCAATTTGCGTTCCTTCGATCCTACGGGTGAATAACGCTCCATCGTTTCATCTCTTTCCATGCAAGAGAGGCTCCGTTTGTACGGACAGACGAGCAGCAGCCCTTCCCTTTGATTCAGCCCCACCCTGCCCGAGAACCAGAGCTGGGCACAACCCCCCCAGGTGAGATTTCACCAGCGCCTCGCACAAGGGTCAGGTCTTCTCATCTGCGCTGCAAACACCTCGCCTGATGCAATCCTGCACCGCGCTCACCTTTTGCAGAGCCGCACCCCGCTGGCAGAGCCCAAGCGGCTCGCAGCCGAGCTCCGCACGCGGCTCCCTTCGCCCGCCGGCTCCGCCGCGCCTCAGCCGAAGCACGCGGGCAGGGAAGCGAAGCTTATCGACAGCGGTGGCTGCTGCAAGCCGGTGAGAAGACATTACTTCTGCAGGACCTTTTCTACTCTCCGAAGTCCCTCCTCCGTAGCGTACGCACAGTTTCTTGACCACAAATATTACAAATCTAAATCGGCAGACCCTGAAATCCAGCGTTACCAGGTAGAAGGTATTCAGGCTATTTCCCTGTCTAACAGAAAGCAAGTTGTGAAAAATGACACAGGGGAGTAACATTACTGTGTTTTTCATTGGCTTGCACATAGATTTAGATTAGTTGATTCAGAGAAAAAATTAATTGCCCAAAGGTTGAGAGAAATTCACTTTCTCTTGCCTTGTCATGGGATTTTTGAGGCGGCACTTTTTGCACCGCACACCCGCTGCTCGGTCAGCACCAGCCGTGCTTTGCTAAACCTCCTGCAACATCTGGTCTGTCTCATGTGCCCACTCCTGCGTCTCACAGAGACAACTTGCTTCTCAAGACCTTTTTTTTTCCTTCTCTCCCTTCATTTCCATTTTGTTACCTTAAATTAAAATCCCTCAACGTTATCTCAGCTCCCCACACCCCTCCCACAGTCCATTTTTAAACACCAGTACAGATCAGCGTCTTCCCCATCCCACCACTCCGCAGCAGCCTTTACCGCCAGCCCGCAGAGCCCCACACGGCCCACCTCTTTAATTGTGTTAATTAACTGCAGGGGAGGGCAGCTCTCTGGCAGCAGCTCCCCAGGAGGGGCAGGAGTGTCAGCTCAGCGTGCGAGGGCTTGGGCACAGCTGGCAAAACCAACCCGGTGTTTCTGGCAGGAGAGGAGCAAGGACGGTCAGCGCTGCAGGACCGTGCCGCACAATCCCTAAGACCCCCAAAGCCCCCGGGATCCCCAGCCCCGGTACCCAACAGCAAACGCAGACCCCTGCGCAGCAACGGGGGAATCCCACGGCAGCACCAAAACCAGACAGAGACGGCAGATCTGCACGGCTCCCTCGGCTGATCTTGTTACGACGGCCTAAATATCCCCGCAGGTATTTAATTTTAAATCGTTATGAGCAGCTTGTGAACAAGTTCTCCCCGGCAGAGTCCGAAGCAGAGGGGTCGGCGACTCTTTGGCAAGGGGAACTGGAAAAAACGTAAAGGAAAATGGGCACGGTTTCACTCGAGGGTGTTTTCTCACGCTCCCTGTGTAAAGGCTAACAGATTTTACACAGAAAAGCCTTCCCGCAGCTCGGCCGCCCGGCAGGGTCCCTGAATCCCGTCTGGACGTGAAGGCGCAGCCTGCAAGCAGCGACTGCAGCCGGCCGGCTGGGAGCAAGAGGAAAGCTCGGCCACGAGGACCGCAGCCTCCCGTGTGCACTCCCGCTTGCATCTTCCCCGTCTGAAATAACAACGCGACCGGCAACACAAGCAGAGCTCAGCGCTGCACGGGTGAGGCAGAGCCCGACACGCCGCCGCCTCGCCCACGCGCCGTAGGCGAACCGCTCGCCGAGTCCCCCGCATCCCTCCGCACAACTTTTTGCTCCTCGCGTTTATTTTTTCCCCGGATAGGATGATATTTTAGGATCGGCTTTTCTGAAAGGAACACCTCCAGCCCCAGGCCCGTGCCCGATCCCGAGGCAGCTCCCTGCCAGCCGGCGCTGCCTGGCAGAGGGAGAGCGGCTCGGTGCTGTTCCCCGCCAGGTTTTGCACCGACGACTCCTGGCAGGGCTGCACGTCCCTCCCGTTATGTAACGACCTTCCCCGTTCGGTGCCGGCTCCGGTTGGGGCAGCTGCTTTCGGGGTGCTCGTGCACCCTGGCGCTGCCACCTGTGTGCTGCCAGGCACCATCCCCCCCAGCCCAGCCGGGCCCCCCCAGCCCAGTCCCCGGCTTTCAGCACAGCCCTGCAAACCCCGAGCCCTGCTCGCTCTCTGCGGTGCCTCCCCTTTCCTCCGGGCTGCACCCCAAAATCTCCTCCAAGCCCTGGGTGCTGCTCGCTGCCCCATCCTCACCCAGGAGC
>VWZZ01006212.1:2611-19573 GCA_013399095.1 Psophia crepitans
CGCTGGGCAGGGGGAGGCAGTGGGACCCCGGGTAGGTGGGGGGCTTCTGCAGCATGTTCCCAGCGCCCTGCACCGAGGCAGCCCCCCCGTCACAGGGGCACGGCTGAGGCAAATACCTGCACCCCTTGGGGCTCTGGCCAGGTCCCGGGCACGGCACGGCACGGCACAGCGCAGCGTGGGCTTGGCACGGCACGGCCTTTGCGTGGTGTGGCACAGCGTGGCGTGGCCTTTGCACGGCACGTCACGGCACAGCACGGCACGGCATGAGGACAGCCTGCAGGTGCCCAGTTGTCAGCAGCAGGCCACAGGGTTACCTCTAACCCAGGCACAGGGGAGTTGGATGGGTGCAGCACCAACAGGACCGTGTCCAGCTGTGTGGGGATGCACAGCCAGCACCCCCCAGCCGGGCAGCCCCACAGCAGCAGGGCAGCCACCAGAGCCCCACGGGCAGGGGGCGGCTGGGGAGGGAGAGCTCCGGCAAGGGAAACGTGTGGGCAGGCTGCTGTGGAGCACTGTCGTTCCCTGTAGAACAGCGCACTGCCAAGGATTAAGTGAGAGTTAGTGCGGAGTGCTCGGTCCTAGCAGAAAGCAGGACGGTGCGGCCCCGCTGCGGCGTGGCTCCCTGGGCTCTGCCGGGGCTGGGCTGGAGCAGCAACGGGGGTCCGGAGAGCGCGGCACCCAGCCACCTGCAGAGGCACGGGGGGAACGTGCTTAAGGAGGGGGGAAAGTAACACAGCTTAAGAGGAATGTCCACCGCCCCTACACCACTGGGCAGAAGGGATCCCTGCCCAGTTTATCAGTGGGGGTAACTGGGGGCAGAAAACAGGTTGGACACCTCACCTCTCCCCAAAACCCCGAGCTGCTCCTCGCTGCCGTGGGGACACACGGAGAGGGGTGTGCCACAGCTGGCCATGGGCAGTGGGTTTGGTTACGGTGTGCATACGCACTCCTTGGCCCCGGGAACGTCTTTGGGCTCGAAACACTGAGGGGCCCAAAGGACCCCCCCACGTGCCCGGCAGCAGCTAATGCCACTGTTCGGCTTCTAAGTGCTTCCTGTAGGATGAGATAATAAAAACACACGATGAAATACACACTGACCCAACCCCAAGTTCTTCTGCCTTTCAAGAGCGAGGCAGCTCCAGCACCCCCCTTCCACCATGGCACTAGACGTTTCTGTACCCACCCTTGGGGCGGGTTTGCCGGCGCTGACCCCAGCTGTGCCACCGGCACACGCTCCTGCACTCCGCAGGCACCAACACGTGCCACATCCACGTCCGGGCCCCCGGGCTGTGCCACAACGGGAAAGACCCAGGGCTGCAGTTCTGGTAGCTGCAGCCATTCCAGGAAAGCAGAGGAGTGACAGGGACGGTCCCTCACACATCCCAGCGCCGTGGAAAATGACAGCCCCAACCGGACTGGTCAGCAGTGCCAGGATGTTACGTGGTGTCCAGGAGTGGTGAGGACAAGGAGGTGGCATGGGCTGGTGGGTAATGGTGTGCAGAGGGACTTCAGCTCCTTCCCAGCAAGGAGCTCTGGAGGTTTCCTGAGGACGAGCGCACCGCACGGGAGCAGGGAAAAGCGACCCCTATTAGGGGCAGACCCAACACTGAGCAGCTGGAGAGTGAACCGAGGACCGTTCCCCATTGTGTCCCCGAGCATCCCTCCCTGCCCCATCATCCTTCCACCACCTCGGGGCCAACAACAGATGGCACAACAGGGGCCCAGGGCAGCCCCCAGATTTAAATCTGGCTGCACCCTGAGAGGGTCCCGTGCCAGTCCCGGCCCAGTACAGAGCCTCCCCCGGGACGGGCTGAGCCCCAAACAGCCCAGGCAGCATCCCTCCACCCAGCTCAGCCGCTCTGCTGAAAAGTAGCCTCGGTTAAATGTTTACTGTCAAAATTTAGCGTGGGCCAAATGATCCATTACAACTTTTATTTTTTTTTAATGTTTACCATTAATTATTTTTAAAATGAGGCATTTTGTTTCTAAGGTGAGAGGGACAGGTCTCTGGGCACGAGCCCAAGAGAAACCACTGCGGGGCTCCTCCAGCCTTTTCAAAGCAGTAGTCAGCGTTTTATAATAATGGCCCATTAATTGATGGTGCATTACTGCGCAGTTCCTACCGCGCTGCCTAGTGCAGCCGCCCGAGAGCAGGGGGCCGCAGCGTGATTGATGCTCTTGCAGGAGACCCAGGGGCAGGGCAGCCCGTTTGGGTGCTTGATCGGGCTCGAGCAGCGGCCTCGAGGCTGTGCGGAGCCCAGGGGGCTGCTAAAACCCACTGGAGAGGAGAAACCACCCCAGAGCTGGGGACCCTTGCACCTCACATGCTCTCAGCAGCCACACAGCCTGCAAACGCTGTGTATCTGATGAGGCTGTAGGGACAGAGGTGTAGGTGCTGTGGGCACACCTGACCTGTCGTGGTGGTGCCCGGGAAGTGCCTCCGCCGTCCCTCGGGTGCCCGGCAGTGCCCGCATCGCTCATCCCGGCAGACAGCAGCAGCAAATTCACCTCTGACAAAGCTGTGAAAATACAGGCTCAGGGGCCGCATCACACCCGAGATCGCTGAGCACATGCTTCGGCTGCTGTTTGACTGCTGCGCTGGGGCTTTAGTCCAGCCGAGCGCTGGACCTCGTACTGCCCCCAGGAGCTCCACGGAGCGTTAGCCCAGTGCATCCGTTCAGCTGTATTTCTGCATTTCCAGCTTCTCTCACATCGCCCCATCCCTGAGCCTCCGGCTGTGCACATCCTGGGTTGTCACACCCCCCCCAGCATGCTGTCCTGCATATCCAGGTGCCCAGAAGCTCAGATTTCTCCAAAGGTGCCTTCACTGGGGTCCTGGTGATGGCCGCAGGGACCCTTGCCCGAGGTACTGCCTGGCAGCTGGAAGCCAGTGCTTGGAGGAAGAGGAGTCTGGCCAGCATCTGACTTGCAGCTCTGGTCTGCAGTGACATCCTCGTGCTGCCTCACTGGCCGTCGCACTGCCACGAATAAATCCTCTTTCTTTAAAGGACACTAAAGAACGTGTCATTTCTGACAGATCAAACTCCTCCGTTGTCCCCAGACCCTCCTTCTGCACCCAGGAATTCACAGGTTGGGTGCTGGTCTCTACCCCAGCAGCTGGGAAGCCTCACCAGCCCGAGCGCCAGCGCTGGGCTGCAGGAGGCACCGGCGGCTGTGGGGACGTGCCAGCCCCTAAAGGCAGCGCCCGTTGCTTCAGGTTTTTTCCCTTCCCACAGGGTGACAGGGAGCGGCGACATCTCTCTGCATGAGAAAGCAGCAGCAGGTGCTGAGATGGTTCTGCTGCAGCCCCTGGCTTTGGCAGCGGATCTCGGAGCGGGCAAGGACGGTCCTGTTCTCCGCAGCCTTTTCGGGATGGATATCGCTGCATGCGCCCTGCACGGTTTTGAGCGTTTAGCACATCACTGATCACATACAATTCATGCGAAAGTCAGCACGGCAGAGGACACAAAAAACTGTTCCTCAGCTGTGGCCCTGGAAGCAGCACCCTTGTGGCGCTGGCTGGACGATGCCAGTGTTCAGGCCGGAGAGGGACACGGGTGCTCTGCATCCTGGCATGGCACGGGCAAGGAGGAGGGGGGGGTCGCAGGCAGCTTATGTGCAGCCAGCCACTGCCTGAGCCCTCTGCCTGCACCCAGCTGCACCCACCTGGGGGGACACGCTAGGCAGGCAGGGGTTCAGCGGTGCACACAGCAGGGTGATGCGGTCCTGGCTCTCATACCTACTCCTGCAGGGCCTCGTGAGACACCGTGGGTCCACTCTGTCAGGGCTGAGCCCCCCTGGGTGCGGGCCACTGCGGCCAGCAGGCCCCAGGACAACGCGCTGGCCTCGCCGCCACGTCCCGGTGATGCACGGGGACCCCGGGGTGTCACACCCGTGGCCGTGCTCTCGTTGGGCAGGCAGCTCGCTCCCTGGGGAGCAGTGCCAGCGTTGGGCACTCAGCTCTCGGTGCTCAGCAGAGTGGAGCAGCAGTTTTGTGACCCCACACGGGTTAAATCAGCAGCTCTTCCCGAGACAAGAGCCCTGGTGCTGCCACTCTAAAGGTCGCCCCCCTGTGCCCCCTCCCTTAACCTCGGGAGGGCTGCACCCCTCCTGGCTCCAGCTGGGGACAGCTTCACCCCACGCAGGCAGACGGGGAGGGTGGAGGGGCCTGAGGCCCCCCCTCATCAGCCCCTTCCCCATCAGCCAAGCTGTACCCCTCCACCCGTCCAGGAAGGAGCTCGCGGCAGCGCCCCGTGAGCAGAGGGTGACCAGCTGAACGCAGACACCGATAAAGCCCCTTGTCCTGCTAAACCCTGCGCACAAACGGCTGAAGGTGGCTCGCAGCCTCTGGCAGACGAACGTGCCTCGGTGGTTTCAATGCACGTTTCAAAGCACATCTTTATGGGGTTCCTCACCTTACCTGTTATAGTAAAAAACCCAAAACTCTGCTTTAGCTCAGAATCTCTGCATGGGGCCACGAACGCCTGCGTGGGTGGGGAGGGCAGGCGGGAAGCGCCGGGGCAGGAACCGCTGCCGAAGGGGAGCACGGAGGATGGCGGCAGATGGGGCTCAATTCCTTTCTGCCACCTCCGATAAAATCAGGCTGCTACAAAGCTGATGGGGAACGTCCTGGTACCGGGGAAAAACCCTGGGAGAGGCAAAGGCAACTGGTCTCCCCGAGCAGCAGCGCCAGCCCCAGGTGGAAGGGGAAGGCTGGAAGGTATCGCAGGTCTGTGCGTAAACCTGGGAAAGCAGGCGGTGTTCCATCGTGCCTTCCTTCTAGCTTTCATTCTTATTTCATACACCAACAAGCTGCTGCCAGGTTTTTCTACTAAATATGACTTTTGTTGGGCAAATTACATTAGGATGGATGCCGCAGGTATCCATTAAGGTTTATTTATCGTGATAGCATTTGGATCTCACGCTTATAAATAACTTATGTTATGGCTTTTGTTTGTAGAAATGTAACTTACATATTTTATTATGCTTTCTGTAAACCTCAAAAAGAATGTTGTCAAAGAAGCGCCTCTTAACAGCAGCCTAAACTACGGTACATAAAATCTACACTAACATTATTTTTTAATACGGCAAGGAAGCGTGTTATCCCTCTACGGTTTGAAAGGTTTGCTGTCATCATAAACTCGCACTACAATAAAACATTAACAAGTCTAAGGAATTATTTTGTAAGGTGTTGCATACACGGGTGGCTGAGTTTCTTCAAAGCCTCCCCATGCAAGCAGGGTGAGCTATTAAAACTTCGTGTTTTCCCCAGAAAGCCGCCCTCACCTGCTCCAGCACGCAGAGCCTGGCTTGTGGAAGGTGGCTCGAGGGATGCTCTGCTCTCCCTCGCAGAGTGGCAGACACTTACCTCGGATTCGGCAGTCGCTGCTTCTCACTGTGATGATACAAAACGTATTTGGGGGAGAATCAGACCTGTGTTACAGCCCCGAGTTGTTTGCACCATCAGACAGGCTCGCATCGGTTTCTTGCGACGGAAGCGCTCAGGGTCTGAGTGGCGTCTCCTTTCCGACGTTTCCCATTCCATTGTTTCCACTTCTTTTTAAAGGACAAAAAAAAAAATATTCCAAATGCCTTGAGGCAATTATGTCTTTTTAGCAGACGCAAAAGGCATTACACCCGCTTTGTGAACACGCGGCGAAATCCTGGGCTGTACCCGCCTCGACAGCGCCCTTTTAAAAAGCTGACGGTAAAGACTCTCAACAAAGAATGTGGAGTCATAAAACACACTCTCTATTTGCTATGCTATCCATTTCCTAACCTAAAAGCGAGCGTATTTATATGACCAGCTACTCTAAATAAGTTCCCGTTGTCAACTGTTAACCAAGGTTGAAATGCTCTTCAAATACAGGTCTTGGGTTTGCCCCGTTTATAAGATGCTCTTTAGAGTTTCACTTGCAAGTTCTAACAAGGGATGTGTTAGAAGGGACATTTCAGAATTTTTAAGTGCTCCGGGGAGCGACTAGCCGTCTCTCAAAGCAAGTCCTAAAGCCTGAGTGCCCAGTTATGGCGCACACGGCCTCTCCATCTGTGGGCAAGGCGACGTGGAGGAACCTTTCCCCAAGCCCCGGCTCCCACGCAGACCCGCACACGCGTCCCCGAGTTCAGTTTTGTACCTTTTAAAACCCAACTTAGCAGCACAGATTCCAGTCTCCTTCAAGGACCAAAATGGAAAGTCAACGCCCGTACTGGTTTGTAGGCGCCTGACTCGTTGACAGCGACCGTACACCTTCCGCAAAGTGTTCAACCACCACGTGCAGGAACACCCAAACCTGCAGCTCCTCAGTGCCCTCCATCGATTACTTTCTCAGCTACTCAGCGCTCTCGGAAATGAGAGCCTTTGGCTGCTCGTTAAATACTTCCTCCAGCTGAACTTAAATGTAAACAGAAAGCTGCTTAACAAAATTACTTCCTTTCAGGTTTAGTTCCTGCGATTTAAAAATGTGTAGAAAAGTAACAGTTGCACAGAAAAAAAACTGGGGGAAAAAAAAGCTCTAAGAAATACGGGTATGACACGTTTCCTCCCTTTGGGCCACAATTAAGAATTCCCACTCTTATCTAAACAGTGGTGAAATATTGCTAAATACAAGATGTACGCAAGCATGAAAAACACATGAAATCCATTATTTTCTTAAGAAAAAACCAACCCCAACCCGATTCAAACCCAATACCCAGTTTGTAATTGCACATAATAGCTTTCTGACATTATAAACTAATTGGCTTATCGCTTAAACAGTTTTAATTTTTGTTAGATCTTGCTTCAATTCATTTGCGTGACTCCTCAGCCCACGCAGTACGATACGAATTGTTCCCCACAAAACCAAGCGTGAGCTCTGGACTGGAGGAGGGACACACCGAACTCTCTATGATTGCCGAGAAGTGAAGACAAATCTGCTGAATTTGCTCTTTCAGATGCACATGTTCATCTTCGTTGTGCCACACGCTGTTTAACTGTGGGCCGTAAGTCTCTGTAACTATCTTTCTTTTTTGTAGTGGTGGATAGACTTTATTCTTTTTAAGCAGTGGCTCAACAACTTTATTTTCTTCTGCGTTTTTTTTTTCAGTTTCCAAAGACCTGGAAAATGTGTACTTGCAAAATTAAAATATTATCAGTACTTCATTAAGGCTTGCTCCATCATCTCGTATTTTAGTATGTGCAACGTTCTCTATCTTCTTGCTGTACTTATGACCTAAAACGCTCATTTTTAGTCTTCTACTTTGTTGTCCACATTGTCATTAGCTGACAGCGCTGAAAAGAAATATATAACGTTTTGTAGAAAAATAATGATTTTATTATTTCAAAAAGATGTCATATAACATTGTACTGTAACATATAACACCTCTGAGTGAGCTTGGATTGGGAACTGATGAGATATTATTTACTATTATGTGTAGAACTGAGAATCATTAGCTGATACAAGTTTAGAAGGAATGCATATTTATTTCGTTCTTTGGTTAAGTACTGTTTCTACACCGTTCCATAAAGATAAAATAACAGGTAATAAATTTTGATAAGAAAGGCTGAAAACGTTCTTCAAACTACGGCCGATTTCCCATTGTTCTCACTAATATAAATCCTTACATTTAGGCCAGAGATATAAAAAGGCAGAAGATATCTTAAAAAAATAGTTTTCACAAGGGTCAAAAATCTATCCAACAACCTAAGAGGGTCCCAAAACCTTCTGAGCTGGTTTATTTGTCAGTGCTCTGTTTCCAAAGCCATTGTCAACTCATCATATCTAAACTGCTGGGATCCGAGGCCCCTTCGCTGCGCAGAGCTTCGGCCATGTCTCGTCGAAAGACCGACATATTCTGAGTGAACCTGGGAAAAAGAAAACCCAGATGTTTGGTTAAAGGAGACCTGATATCGGGAGATTATTTCAAGAATTGGTAAAAAGAAGAACAATAATGTCAATTGTAAATTGAAAGAAAAACAGGAAAATTCATGAAGAAAATCACTGCCCTCAAGAATCAGTCCTGTGAAATACCAACGACGATATAAACATGTATGGGCAGTATTATAAGCTCAGCGTACCAACGGTGTGAAACACTTCAAAAGTCGGCTGGCCAATGAAGGCAATGAGAAACCTTTCCATCTCGCATGACTCCGAACGCGTCCTCTCTCCCAAAGCTCGCCACAGTGCTCTCTGGACACGTCCAGATGGCCACCAAGGCCAGGCTGGCCCAGACCCACCCTCCTTCCTCAGGGGTGGTGTCAGAGATCAACCCGTCTCTCAGTGAAACGTGGGACCATCACCCATCTGGCACAGAACGAATTCGCACCAAGATCCCCCACAACAGTTCTCTACTGATGGCTGTAGGACGTCAAGTCCATCCGGTGGCATCGCACCTGAGACTGAATGACACCTCTGACTCTGCTTCTGTGACAGCCTAAATCTGATCCACTCCCTTGGTCTATCCTTACCTGGAACAAATAACTTAATTGCCATTTATCACATCTCACGTATGTATTTGTTAAAAAAATAAACCAACCCCAAAACAATTTTACATGTCAGAAACATATACTGCACCCTGCATTTTCACATCTCTTGTTTGTTGCCTCGACGCTCTTTGCTTTGATTGCGTCAGACTTCGCGGGCTCGCTATTGCAAAGCTAATAAAGTTTCCCGAAGAACGGCTCCTTAGGGCTCCTCCTGCAAAGGACTGTGCGGCCAGGTGCCTGCAAAACTGATGGGAGCTCAGCAAAGGTCTCTTTGCAGGACCAGGGGTAATAATCCTGCCTCCGCTGCACGGCACTTTATGGGTATGTCTAGCAGCACTGTGGTAAACTGGGGCTTGCTGCGTGTGGAAATACAGGATGCAGTTATGAGTTTATTCTTTATTCTATTCATATTTTAAAGTTTGTGCTTATTTCCTTACTAATGGAAATTGATTTCCGCTCAATTTTAAACAATCACAGTTAAAAGAAGCCTCCTGTTCCACCGAATAAACCTTGAGAAGGGTTACAAATCAAGAGCTGAAAACAGAAAAGCCATCGTATTAACTCATGCTGCTTGTTGGGGAAGTGATGGCTTAAAAGTCTTCCTCAGTTAGACAGGCGGGCGCTACCGAGACAGACGAGCTGCTCGTTCGGCCGAATTATCTCTATCCCCTCACACCTGCACCCATCCCTCCTGCCTGTGCATCTGCAACAGCTCCCCGACAGCTTCCGCACCACTGCGGACCTGAGAGCACTCCACAGCGCCTCCAGATGAAAATCCCATGTAAATCCACGGCTATTCGAATCCAGCATTTGCCAAATCTATTTGCTGGCAGCCCAAGCGATGGGAGTCTCTGTCCGTGCTCTGAACAGGCGAGCACAGAGAGCGGAGAGCTGGATTCCCCACGCTGCCCAGCTATCATCCTCCTGCCTGGGCTGCATCACCCAGCCACCCCCTTTCTGTCCTTCAGGTCTGTATTTCCCAAAATAAGGCAGCTCAGAGAAAATGCACAGCAGAGTTATGTTTTCCTCAGAAAACTGTTATCTTATGGACTTCTTGCCTTTAAAAAATCTAAACAGATATGGAACTAAGAAACTATCTAGTTATACAAAACTGAGTTTTACTCAGTTTTTTATTTTTTCCTTTTATTTTTTTTTTAAAATTCTGAAGGACCGTTGAGACAACTGAATCCCCTTGGTGTTTACAGCTCTAGGGTCAGACTACAGCCTGCCACTGTCAGCTCAGTTTTCCTCTGTTTTAACAGGCATTCTCCTCCTTCCTGGTGGCTCCCAGCCTTTTTCCCCAAGGTTTTCTGCTGATTCATAATACACGTTACACAGAAAGTCTGTCTGACTGATGAGTGCCATGGAAGTGATCTCTCTGCTTCTTTGGGTTTGCTTCCAAATTCCCATCTCTGGCTATCACCCACAGTCAGGCCATAAGGGACTTAAACCTTTTGTACCAGAATTTAATAGGAAAATGAAAGAAAATTGTGGAGACCACAATTAAATGCAAAACTAGTTATGAATTAAAGAATTTTTACATCAACAAACAGAGAGGTAGTCAGAGAAATAAAAGCACCAAATGGTTTTAGCCATCACTTCTCTCCAAGCCCCTTTCCAGTTTGTTTCAAGCTTTCCAGGAGGTTCCAGAGTCTGGACTTGGATTGAGTTTCTGTATTTTCAAGGTTTGCTCTGGTTGAATAATGCACGTGGAGAGAAAATGTAGCTGGCTAGTAACAAAAAGTGAGTGTGAAGATTAAATGCAGACAAACTCACCATATCTTTTGCGAGGGCTTCTACTCTATTTTTCCAGTGAGGGCAAGATTGCGCACATTTGTGATTCATTAAAAAAAAATAAAAATAAAAAAATCCTTGCCTCGTTACCTACAATGTGTAAGTGGTCCCACTGGATCCCTTCTCCTTCTGGCATTTCACAAGCAGTTCTGTGACCCCAACACCAGCAAGAACAGGCTCCGTCAGAGCAACGGCACTGCTGGAGGCTGAAGCAAGTGCTTTATCAGAGGGGTTTAGGGTTGGAAAAAAGAAGCTCCGAGACTCACTCACCTGCTGAAATGAGGCAGTTTTTCCCAAATGAAAAGCAGCATCTGCAGCCTGGGAAACCTTGACTTTGGGATTAAATTAGGAAAGAGTTTCTGACCAAAGCAAACATGTAATTATCAGATGTTCGGGGTCTAACTGTTAAGTCTCGGGATGAAGTCCTTGACAGGACACTATCCTCCTTTCCAAAGGAACTGCAGTTTAAGGCTATGTGAAATCCTTCCTATGTTGTATTTTTTTCCAGCTAAAGTTTCCATTTTTCTTTTAGTCTTTCAGCTTACTTATGTGTTACGAACTTACCTGTCTCTGTTCTTCACCAAAAGGTTTTGCTCAACTCCTTCCATAAGATTCCTGAAGCACTGGTCAAGGACTGCATGCTTGCTGTCCGGCTGGCTGGTTATCAAGGTCGCCCTTAGTTCACTGAAGTACTGTGACAACAAAGCAGAGAATATTAAAAATGAGGTTTGGAAATTTAAACCCAGAGTGACTCACCTACGCCGGCGGCACTCTTCAGCAAGTGCTCAAGACTCCTCTGGGAGAGCAGTCGGGCAAACAGCACGCGGAGGTCTATCGGAATTGGGTTTCAGCTGCTGCCTTCCCCATCTGCACCAGTTGTGTATCAGGACTGAAGCTTAGGGTAACGGGTGAGGTGCCACTTGACCAGTGGGTGTTGGCCACCTAACCAGTTCCAGTACGGAAAGCCACCTAAGAGAGGTGGCAGAAACATCGCTGACCACTTTTCAAGTCTTTCCAGAACGGTGCAAATCTGTGCACCTTGCAGTGGGCTCTGATGACTTCAGTCCTTTGACGAGACACTCACCTTCATTTCTTTAGAAGCTAAGTAATCTCTATGATCTTCTATATTACTATTCCCATTATATTCTGGCAGATCTACAGACTAGTTAAAACAGAACTTTTTTTCACCTTAGGGAAATTTTGGGTTAGCTTAGTCTAGAAATACAGAACAGGAGGGGACCTCTAGTGTTACCCAACTCCCACAGCCAAGCGAGTCATATAATCCAGTTTAGTCTTTATTATATTGTCTATGTCAGTCGAAGTCTTATGGCCTTGGGCGTATGCACATCCATGGTCTAAGCACTGATACAGACAATTATTCAGAGAATGAACCGTTCTGATAAACCTGTGCCCAAGCACCTGGCAAAGTTTCTGAGCAGCCTGATACTGCAGTCAAGAGTATTGTCGATATTCCCCGAATCTGAGGTGTCTATCAAGGTAACTTGTTAAAGGTAAGCTGAAAACCGGTTTTTAGTATGCAAAATTTAGTAGACTTTGGAAGGTAATGTAACCTGTAGGGTGTCACACAGAGTGCCAGAAGGCACAGAAGTCTGGGATTTGTTTACCAGATTTTTTAAAAGCCTTTAACAGGTTTAAGCCTATTTAAACCTTAAACAAATCTCAAATTCAACACACATCTTTTCCATCAAAATTACAGTTCTTTTGTGTATGGGACAACAAAAATAAAATGTAGTAAAACCCTAACACTAAGCCCTGACAACAGGATTATAGGAAGTATTTGCTTGAATGTCTGCTGGGCAAAATGACATGCCCTCAGTCCAGCTCCTCTCAAACCAGAAACATCCTGTATTATGCGTCTTCGCTGACCAGTGCAGCAGTACTGCAAGTGAAGGTAGCCGCTGGTCAAATAGCTGGGACCCAAACTACCAGGCAACTGAAACCTGAAAGTCACCTGGGAGCTGGTGTAAGAGATGGACTGTCCACCTGCTCCAAACACCTTCCCAGAAGCCCTGTCTCAAGGTGACAAATGCAGAGTTCAATGCAGAGAAGGCCACAACCCCGAGATCTTGTCCAGTGTCCACAAGTTGTTTATAGAAAAGAGGCATTCTGGGAACAACTTGAGTCAACTCCATAATGGAAAGTATTAACAGCATCCTCAAGTAACAGCAAGGAATAACATCTCTTCCTATTGTTAATGAGCAGGGCCTCCCATGGCATCACCACTTCAACGCTACGGAGCTGTTCTGTGCCCTGAGGTTTCTAGGGCTTCTCTGCAACAATGTCACTTCTGCCTGTACACTCGAATGCCTGTGTTCTTTGGTTGAACGACAACAGTGAGGAGGAGACACAGTCGCGGGGCTGTCAGGATATAGAGGGCTTTTTCTGCCAACCTCTCGCCCCTAAAAGGAGGGGCAAAGAGGGGCTGGTTCCAGGGCAGGGGGGGCCAGGCGAAGGGGATGGGTTTGAACTACCAGAGGGGAGCTGGAGCTGAGCTGGGAGGCAGCAATCCTTCCCTGGGAGGGTGCTGAGGCCCTGGCACAGGGTGCCCCGAGAAGCTGTGGCTGCCCCTGGCTCCCTGGCAGTGCCCAAGGCCAGGTTGGATGGGGCTTTGGGCAGCCTGGGCTGGTGGGGGGTGTCCCTGCCTGTGGCAGGGGGCTGGAACTACATGATCTTTGAGGTCTCTTCCAACCAAGCCATTCTGTGATTTAAATTAAACCTGCTGCTGCACTTCAGTATGGAAACAACATCAGGAGCCACATGCATCCATCCCATTTCATACAAAGCCGATGTTGTCTCAAAAGATTTAGCATTGTTTTAGGGTGGACTCTGAGTATGATTCCCATTTTGGCATAACTACCCCTACTGGTGCAAGCATGTATAAATCCCAATTTTTGCGAGCCCCCAGGTAAACCCGATGCTTCCCTTTGAGATGAGATATGGGCAAAGAAGATCTCACTAAAACAAAAGAAGAGGAGAAGCAGCAGTGAACCATGGTAAATGTGTGCTTGCTATCTCTGGAACTGTAGAGACAGAGACCCTACCTGAAATGAAGAAACTCATTTCCTTTATAATATAATAAATAAACCAGTAGTGCACTGAAATGAGCCAAGAAAAGATGACTTGTACAGCCATATATAAGTACGTGTCCCACTTTTTCCAAACACGAAGTAAATAGCCTTGATGCAAAAGGGGCAATACAAATATTGCAAATTCCATTTCCTGTTCTCCACCCTTCCAAAAGAAATATAAGCCTCGTTCATAAGTAAAGGTGCCTGTACATATCCATGTCTGCTAAGCAAAACACATAATCATTAGAACTAGTCTAATTTCAGCAAAAAGAACATTCTGCCAGTCACAAATTTATTCCTTATGATTTACAGCTCCACAGTTTTATCTTCAAGTGAAATATTTAATTTCTTCTTATACTGAAGCATCAAAACCACATAATTAATATGTAGTCAGGCAAATACTTAAACGCTATAAATCAGAAGCATTATATAAACAAAAGTGTCGTCTTGAACAAGATTGGGAATGCACAAAACTACTTATTTCCCACTTTTATAATGATGCAGTGACTCAGAGCAGATAGAAAATGATTAGTTTTCCTTCCAAAGTAGGAAATATTGCTTCCATCTGTAAAGTATAATATTGTGATGTCATAAAGTTTTCCTAAACACTGAATTTGCCCTTATTCCCTCTCAATCATTTTAAAAGAACTGCTCTCTCTTATAGAGCTTGGATTTAAATCACAATAACACACCAAGAAGATGAATGACAGTGCTATTGGATATGGCTAAAATTGGATCCTTCAGCACAGGTGAATGATGAGACAGCGCTTCTCTTCTTGATATATTTTCTTCTTCTATTAGTTTCCTTCCATAGCTGGGATTTCAGTTTGAATTTTAATGTATGCGGTTGCTGCTAATCTTAGTGTCTTATTTTTTTCCAGCACCCTCTTATTGTATAGACAATTCATTCTCCAAAGCAGTAATACACTGAGGCTTGTGACTGCCCAAGAGATAAAGCAATTCAGAATAAAGTTAGAGCCAGCTCTGAAGTGTGGCAAATACAACAGGTCACTATCTCCAGAAACAATGCCTCGCCATACAAAAAATGCACACATTTAGATCAACCTGCGCTCATTTACTCAGATGGTTTCCATTTCAGACAATATTGTCTCTATTAAGTCACCAGGGAAACATGATGGGTATATCCAAATTCACAGTTTCAGATTTTATTGAAAGGGCAAATTGCAGAGTATTTCCTGGTTTACAGAACCCACCACAGATGCACACAATCCAAATTGCAATCAATGCGAGCGCTTAAGTGTAAGCGCTCAGCTAATACCCCCCAAAGCTAGCTGTTCTGTGAGACCTTTCAGAAAAAGAAATTGGTTAACTATTTTTCTAGGAAGCAATTTTTCTGATGCGATTTCCACAGCGTTCTTGTTTCATATTTCTATCTAAAAGCCAGATGAACTTGCATAACTTCTATTCCTGCTTAATTCTGGAAAAGCAAAGACATAAAATTTATTAAAAGAAGCTTAATTCTATACTTGTATTATGGAAGGTTGGGTAGAAAAGCTGAGGTAAAGCTTTGAGAGGACTTTCCATCAGAATGAAGCCACTCAGCCTGTGAACTAACCCATACAATACTTTTATAGTTCACGACCTGAACAGTTCTACTCCTAAAGTGAGCGTAAGGGAGCAAAGTCCCAAGGACAGAGATGGGGACCTGTAAGGGCAACAGGCAGGTTGAAATAATTATTGCAACTCCTCGGGCACATGAAGAGTGAATTGGTGGAATTTCCTAAATACTCACTTTCTCATTGAGAAGTATAAGTCCAAGCAGCGGCCTTGACACAGACCATTGGTTTCTGCAGTCTTCAAAAATGATGGTGTTCATTAGGATTGACATCATCTGAAAGGAAAGTCAGGCAGTTCACATGAGTACAGATACTGCTGTTACACTGTGTGATGTGGTGAGAAGGAAAAATGATTGAAACCTTTACTAACCATGCTGAAATCACTGAAATTTCATATATGAGCATGGTATTACAGAAGTCATTCTTCCAAACAAATATTTCCATAACCAAAACTACCAGGTGAAGAAAGTTAAAAGAAAAAAGTTGAAGTCAAAACAAATACGAATTGAGCTTTAGAGTTGTGTTAATGTAAGGTATAGACTTTGACTCTATTACAGGGATCTGCCCCGTTGTCACACTGCTTCTCGGGAAGTAACACACGTGCAACCAGTAACCTGTATTAGCTTCAGATTAATCCTTAGCTGCCCTTCAAGATTCTTGTTTTCTCACACCCACCTTTCTTCATGTGTGACACTGCAGGGCATTTGAGGGGAACGCTCCCTGTTTTGATGAAGGCAATCCTGATTATAGCGCTAAGTCTATAGATCTGCACCATTTCCATCACAGCTACAAATCCAGCCTCTGACTTTAGATATTTTACTTCTGTGACTTACTTTATGGAGCTCCACAGCAGGGACAAAGCCACTTCATCAACTTTATAAAGGACTGAAATCTATCAACTCATACAATTAAGTTCTATTGGCACCCAAACAGAAGCTACATAATTCGCTTTGCTCGTTGGCTGCCATGTACCCGCAGCCCTCAGCTAATGCCATGTGGAGTATTCTCCCTCTGAGGCCTCTTCTGGTCTTGTTGCGCTTCCATACCTCTGGTGTGTCTAGCTAGGAAGGGTAGGACTTATTTTAGGGATTGGCATAATTTTTGTAAAAAGAAATTACAAAATAACTATAGAATCCATTTAAAGATAAAACGCTGTAAGATATCCTTGAGATAGGTTAGTCCAAAACGCCAAAGGCCACAACACATATGAACCTAAAAACATTACTCAGAGATTAAACAGAGTGAAAATTTGTAAAATGTCACCAGTAAATAGTTTGACTCAGATTTATAAAATATCTACACCCTAAAACCAAACATAGAGGAAGTAAAAAATCATTAAATCCTTTCTTCTAGGCCAATGAGTAGCTGTGAGCAGGGTCTCCAGAGAGCTGCCACACTGCAAACTAGCCTGTAATAACTGACCAAGGCGAAGTCAAACAGCATGTTTCACTAAATGAAAAAGATGAATCCTAGCACTACAAATCACCTGGAACAGAGATATCCACAAATTATTTGAGCTTTCAGGTTAGGAACATCAGTCTGGCGTGAGAAAGGCCAATTCTTCACTTGATTTCACAGTTTATACATCAGGCAAACTATTTTTCATTGCTCATAGGACAAAACCAGTTCTATACTGCTTTGGAACTGATGCAAACAATTCAAAACCTCTGCACAAGCACTAACAGGGGCTTGTTTTCCACACATGAAAATAGCGATGACTACCTGTAATTCATTCATCTCCAGGTTTTCATCTGCATAGTTTCCAACAAAGCCAACTGCTAGGACAGGAACATTTTAAGAAATTAAACAAACTCACTCAAGCTGTGATTCAGCCAGAGCCCCACAACTGACATACCTGTATTTCTTAGAAAAAGACTTTCAATATGATAGAATAGAATAGAATCATTAAGGTTGGAAGTGACCTCAAGGATCATCTAGTCCAACCGTCCCCCCACCACCTATTACCCACTAAACCACGTCCCTAAGTACCACATCTAACCTTTCCTTAAACACCCGCAGGGATGGTGACTCCACCACCTCC
>VWZZ01006212.1:19663-31858 GCA_013399095.1 Psophia crepitans
ACAAGCCCAGTTCCCTCAGCCACTCCTCATAAGACCTGTGCTCCAGCCCCTTCACCAGTTTCGTTGCCCTTCTCTGGACACGCTCCAGGGCTTCGATGTTTAATCTAAACAGGGCGCGATCAGAAACAAGTTCACAACTGACCCAGAGGGAGAAGCACCACCTCTCTAAACTCCAGCTTCTTCAAACAATTCGTGAGGATGTCTTGAAGGTCTCTAGCCCAGAACTGTTACGAGATTGCAAATGAACGACAAAGCGAGTATTATAGTAAAGTTTTTGGCCTGAATATGGAAGAAGACTAAACCACCCAAAATTCACCAGGAAAACACTTGTCTCTGCGCAGGAAGTACAGACGCTACTGAACTAAGCAAGGAATATGACGAGTGAACGTTCATAAACTCGAGGTAAACACAAAGCGATCTACACAACAATAACTATTGTTTGTTCTGATGTTGGCCAACCAGGACATGAAACAGCAAAAGCCTCCATCCCACTCCTGAGCTTTTCCTCTGACAAGATCCTACTGACAAACATTTTTAATTCCACTTCTGACTCTAAGGATTAATGAAAGAGAACCCTTTTGGGAATCATTACCTGCCTGTGCACCGCATTCAGGAGTTAGCTAGGGCTCGTACCCGGACATGTGTACGTCACTTTTCTTCATGGGTCAATGCATTCCTTGCAGTGAAACTAGACGGTTACACCACCGCCGAGCAGTAATGCTTTCAAAGCTGTCTCTGTTTAAAGGAACGGCTGGGACACCGGTACCACTGCGCTAATATGAACAAGGTTGTAACATCTGCCCGTGAGCTCTGCGGAACAGTGATTAGTGCCTCTCATGAAGTTATGTAAGTTTATTACTTGCAGAGGTGGACAATTTGGAATCCTACCATGTTGCCTGTGCAGATGTCTTAGACATCCCACTTAGCTGCAAAGATTTAAAGAAAATTATCAAGGCATGTGGCTCAGCATTAAGAG
Organism: Psophia crepitans; assembly: GCA_013399095.1. Lineage (NCBI taxonomy): Eukaryota > Metazoa > Chordata > Aves > Gruiformes > Psophiidae > Psophia > Psophia crepitans. Next base: position 20,640 of record VWZZ01006212.1, read on the forward strand.
GTGCATATATAAAATCAGGGCAAACCTACCTATCACACCAAGACCTCTGTCGGAGGTTGTCAGGAGTGCATTACGGCACAGGCAGAAGACAACCAGCAATTACTGAGCCTTATTTCACTGAGATGAAGGCACCGAAATCCATGATAACTTCCTTTTCCTGTTTTCCACGTTTCCCTACCACAATTATTGCTGTTGCTGTTTTACTCCGTAGCTTTGGTTCCCTGTGCTACTTCTGCATGAGCCTAGAGCAAGCTGTTTGCATTCCAGATCCTTCTTTGTTTTGCAGCGCTGCTCGCCCACAAACAAGTGCCAGGAGACCACCCCTGCTGGAAAGGACTTCAGTCTGAGGAGGCAGCCTGCACGGATTCATCTGCAAGGCAACAGAGCTCGGCTGGACGAGGCTCATGCTACTTTATAATGAAGCTCTGCCTGAGCAAACAGCACATTTACTAGTGATGTACCAGACTTTAACTCCTTCTTGGGCAGAGGTATCAGACTCTCACTTAATTTCCCCAGTTCTCCCACCTCTCTACTATTTCCACATCATATAGAACAGCTTCTTCCTACGTTGACAAGTGACATCCTCAGCTTCCTCCTTCAGACCTCACGTGATCAGTGATTTGATTCTGCTGTAATCAGGAGAAACAAGTTGACCCACACAGGAAAAAATTTCTAGATACTTGACAGACAACTCTCCATATATTTATGTCCATTTTTGTTGCTCTCGTGAGTTGTTCAGGTCATGAAGGAACTGAAACTGAAATTATGCGCCGCCTTCTCCATATTTTATTTGCTGAAACACATTTACATAATTTATGATGGCGACGTACAGAAATGGTAACCACAGTTTTCTGAAGATGAGGTCTTGCCTGATAACATCTACAAATGAGGAGACGAATGCAGTTACGTGGCCAGCACCGCTGCCTCAAGGTGGCCCTGCTCGCTCCCAGGCTGTCAGCTGGACCCAGCTACACGAGCAAGCGGACAGCAGCACTGCCTGCATTTGTATTTCACTTCTCTTGAGAACTGCAGAGCATTTCCCAGATGTTAGTTAGCTTCAAAGCATGCCGCTGAGATACATCAGCATTACCATCACAGAGGGGCTGTATGCAAAGCCACAGTGATGCAGATCGAGCCTGGGGCACCCCCTCAACTTCCTCAGCTCCTTCCAGCCACCACCCAACCTTGGTCAAGCTGTCGCTAGAGTCCCTCTTACTGGGCAGCAGAAGCAGCTGGTGGGGTTCAGGTGGACTAGGATGTGTTTAGGGTGCAGGTGTTGGAAGGAAACCCATGCTATGGCACACCCTCCTTGCTCCACTCCTTTGCCAAAAGTCTCATCGTCTAACTGTAGATCACCAAGCAACTCAACTTTTTGTTTTCTAGGTGGAAAATAACCTGCTGGTAGAAACTGAAGAATTTTCTTTCAGGAAAATGACTTTGCAGATCTTGCCACAGCCCCTCTGCAGCGCAGCAGCACTCCAGACCGGGGCAGCTGCCTGCAGCGCTGGGCAGGCTCAAGTCCTCACGCTGACTCAGGCAGAAACCAAGGTCTCAAGGTGGAGAAAGAGACATTAAAAAGGAAGGGGGTGGGAGAACAGATAATGTATTTTCTATTTCAAAACAGCAACCCTGCCTCTGTTCTCTTGCCTTAAACACAGGGTATCACTTTATCTGGTTCAATAATGTTTCTCCTGACACATTTGTTCTTTACAAAAGGAACTATTGACAGAACAGGCAAGAATAAAGAACTGTTTTTCCAATAAATTAATTCTTCAGAGCCTCTCTTCCCTCAGAGCCTCCTTCTTTCTTTGGTGGAGGAGGAAAACGTTGGTCCAGATAACTCTCATTATGAAAACTTTTTCTAACAGGAGCTGGAAAAGAAGCTGGCTTTCCATTGAAAGAGGCTTTTTGTGCTGCTCCACGATATCAATAGAGAGCACGTGCATCATAGCAGGTCCTGCAACTCATTTCTCTCTCCCATATGTTGAGATGAATATTTTATTTTGCTGCAACTAATCACATTTTAACATAAAGAACATTATGTTAACACCAGAGGCAGCAGTTATGTATTCCTTTACAAAAGATTTAGAATCACCTAAGAACATATGCAGCGTTTAACCAAGCACCTAGCTGGTAAGAACACTCATTTTTTTCCATACAAATCTGAAAAAGATTCAGATTTTCATTGCTTACAGCATATGAAATCTAGTAGGTTTTTATAGCTCCAGCTTCAGACAGTCTGCTCTTAATTTAGGAGCTGTGATTACTAATTTAAATGTCCTTCGAAGTTCTCAGTTCTTTCATCATCAATTCTTCCTGTATCAATAAATGGATCATCATTTACTAATAATATTAGGAAGATTTAAATGCTCCAAGATTATTAAGTACCTTAAAGTTTAATCTGTTTTAAAATATTTATTTTACTAGAAAGCCTAACTTTCAGATTGATATTTTCCACATTCAAAGCTAACATTTCCAGATGAAATAAGAAAACTAAAGGCTTTATTAATTATGAAAGTGAGAACCAGCCCGTTGCTCCTGAACTAAAAATACTTAACTGTCAGAAACAGCACATCAGTTGAGATTTGCAATATGTAAGAGTTTAAGACTCATGTGTGCCATCCCACTGCATTACGAAATGACATTAGACCAACAAAGAGCTTTAAAGAAGTTGTTCCAGAGTAGCAGAAGCACCGGGGGAAGCCTTGATCTCCAGCTCTGAATAATGGGGCTGAGTTACGTTGCAGCAGTTTTCTTCCAGACAGCCTCTCAACTCTCCACATTCTGTTGTTAATTTTTGCGGGTATTTAAGGAAAGGTTAGACGTGGTATTGAAGGACATGGTTTAGTGGTTAATAGGTGGGAGGGGGATGGTTGGACTGGATGATCCTTGAGGTCTCTTCCAACCTTAATGATTCTATTCTATTCTATTCATTGCATGTATAGGAAGAGGGGAGGAGATGTGGAAGGAGGGAGGGAGAGAGAGAAGAGGACATCAGACAAATCACAGGACCCTGAAACCAGGCTAACGCAATCACAGAGCTCTTTTCAACAGCTCTTCTGCTCCAGCCTTCCCAGCTACCCTCAGACCAAGCTTCTCCTCCAGCCCATATAGGGTAGATTCCTCCAGATTCCTGTTCACAGAATATAGCATTCCACCCTATTTGTACATACTTCCAATATATATTTGCCCAGAGAGGCTGCCCCTGGATCCCTGGCAGTGTCCAAGGCCAGGTTGGATGGGGCTTTGGGCACCNAAATTTCATGATTCAACAGTTGAAGCATAAAGCAGCTGCAGGAATTACCAAGACTTCATAAAATTGTGAGGGACCCAATCTTGTATGTCAATTTGCAATAGTTCAATTGGGTCTGGCCATTTTGTTTCCTTTTATGAAAAAATTAAGGCATAAATGGCTGAGAAACCCCAATCCTGATGTCAGGACAAGGCACCTGGGTGACACACTGCACACCACAAACTAGCATAGGCCCGCATATGATTTCAGTGTCCGTACCTTTCATGGGACATAACCTATCAGTTGTAGGTCCATGTTTTCAGACCGTAATTTTAGTATCTTCCCTCAGATTTGAAGACATATTCTAACATGACAGAACACATTCTTTTCAAATTACAAATGCATCAGAATTTGTACTGTGAAAGACTGCAATACTTGGGTCCAGTCTCACCTATCAGAACCGGGTCTGCCTGTTGTAAGGCAGACCGTGCTCCTGGGGATGCTGGCACCCATCAGGGATGGAGAAGAGATGCCAGCTGGCTGCTACAGACTCACCTACAGCAAAGCAGTGACTCTCATGGGATAGAGCAATTTTGCCCAGTCTAAGGGTTGGTTACATTAAATACTGGAAGCGGAACAGTTAATGGCAGCAACGCTGGAGATGCCTGATGAATGAAATACCTCCTCTTTCTGCAGGAGGAGGGGATACATTTCATTAATTATTACCTTCCAGCATGTGCTGACTTGCTTCTGCCTGTGCTGAATTTCATGTAAACCCTCTGTTGAATGTCACATACTCATACGCTGCCTGAAGTGCTAGATTTTGTATTTGGATATCTGGTGTAGCTGACAGATGTTTACAAACTCATGTATCTGCACAGCTTTTTTTGCTTATCCATCTGTGCTCCCTGATAGACAGCAAATTATTCTACCTCAGGCTGGAATAATTTAAGATTGTGACATCAACCCATAATCTGCATTCTTTAGCTGGCAGCATTCAGAGATCTTCAGTTAGACCCTAGAGTGTCATTTTAAATTAACCTAAGATGCTTATTTTAGATTCAGCCATTTCTGAACAAGTGGCCATAACTATACAGCATTACAGAGGACAGAACTATGATTAACTGGGACTTTTGGAATGCACAACCTGCCACAATTTGTAACACAAGCTTCAGTCTGGTTTGGTGCAGGAGAAGGCAGAGCTCTTTAAAAAACTCCTAAAAATTAATACACATTCCCCTCTGCTTCTAGCAGTCTCTGAAGCGGCAGCTAGGTTCAGGCCTTTGGAAACCCAGTTAGATTTATCTCAGAAGATCCTCTAGCATTTTTTCCAGTGCACATGGTGTGAGCCTCTCCCTTTGTTACACCTCCTGCAGTCTTATCTGAGAGGTGACACAGAATGAAATCGGTGCCTACTACCAGCATCTGTGACCAAATGATTAGTTACAGATTATTTAATTCTCTTGAGAAAAGGGAACAGCGGCTTCACCTACATCAGCACCTTCCAGCAAGAGTCTATCCTCAGGAATGCTAATGGTCCTGTGTCTAAATCTTTCGGTCTTCCCCTTAACTGACACTAGGACTCACAGCGTGCATCGTCTTTGAATCCCTCAAATGTGAGTTGTCACCCCTCTCTTCTGCAGCTCCTGAGAAATTCATCGGTGCCTTCCCTTGCATCAACTGCTGGGAGCTGATGCACGAAGCATCTGGGGATTTTCAATGTCGTACCAGGATTTCAGCATAGGAATTGGGATCTTTGCCTGCTGGATTGGTAGTTTTCTGAAATCTCTGTTACAGGAAGGCCTTCCAAAATGCCAGTCAAGTGGTGGGAGGAAGACAAGGTCAGAAAAGGCCATTACTGGAAAAATAAAATCATTTGGTCTAAAATAAATTGAGGCTAATCTCAAACTTAATCCACAGAAATGTTCCAGAGATGTAAAAAGCCACACATGGAGAGAAAGGCTCTAAATTCTTTGTCCAAGAAACTTCAAGGTACCTCACAGTGAGCATGAACCTGAACCAGATTCAGGCTGACACTCAGCGGAAGCGTGCTCCGTGCAACTCTCACGGACGCAAGACCCACACGCCAAGGAGCAGTCCTTAAGCTGGGCTTAAACTTGCACTCACCATCAAGTCCAGCCTAGCATCCATCACATAATCCACTTGGCCTTGTTGCAGCACTAGGAGATATGCAGACCTCTTACAAGAGCCCTGCTGCTGCTTGCCACAAGGCAGCTGGGCTTTGCCAGCAGCCCGAGCCTAAGGCTCAAAGCCTGTGGATGTCTGCCAGCAGCAGACCAGAGGCGCCCCCCCCTTCCCCAACAGTAACCAGTAGCACAGAGAAAATGAGATGCAGGGTAATTATTTTACCCAGATTTACCTTAGTTTAGCACCAATACGGAGATAATTAGCAGGGTCAGGGAGGCAGGCTGGGCTTTTAAACCTCACCTTGAAGGAAATCAGGAGTGTAAGAAACCCAGAAGCTTGGCTCTAACCACTGTTCAAGGATCTTGCGCAAAGCGACCTACTCCGCTTTACTGGGGCGAGCAGTGTGCCAGCACAGAACTTAAAAAGCCTAATCCAAGTATTAACTACCCATTGCCTAACAGATTTCAAGCCTCGTCTGTTTCCAAACTGATCATAAATTGATTCTAATTTCTTCTCTGGAACAATTAAAAGTATTTTTGTTATCCTGATGAGCTGAACTGTAACCAAAGCTATTGCAAATAAACATAAAAGACAGATGATAAAGATGGCAATAAGCATATTGCTACTGTGTCCTGAACAGTCACCAACACTTCTTAGTGAATATCATCTTTCACAACAACAAAGGATAAGAGCACAAGGCTCTTTCATGCAGTCATCAAAACAAAATGCACTGAATATTATATTTCATACTAAATACATTACCCTGGCAGTTTGACACTCAACATTTCAATAGATATTGCGTCTCTCTAACATTCTCCCTGAATTTCTGCAGATGGACTTTTAAGTATCAATGGAAGATTACTTTACTTGTCACGCTAAAAAGATTTTAAAGAATGGTTGCACACACTTCATTTTTAATTTTTTTTTATTTCTTCTTTTTTTTTTTTTAAAGGGAAACGAATCATGAATTCGGAAACATGGTTATACTGAAAGGTCAAATCCCATGTTCTGTAGTAGTCCTTTGTGCGCAGTGCTCTTTCCACAGCTAAAATGTCTCTTCCCTGATGTGCCCAGCAAAGCACTGGGAGGATTTGCTCATGTTAAACTACGACAACCTAAACTATGCTAAGTTCAGCTGACATAAAATTACAGTTTTGCCAAATCTCATCAATCTGTTTTGATATTGGGACTTAAAAAAAATATTTTATTTTTAAACAGTGCAGGTTCCTGAAGGCACGTAAATACAGAAGAATCTCAATTTTCAGTAAAAAAACCCAACAACCACCACAAGTAAATACCAGGAAAAAACCCCAACAAACTTAGTTTCTGGGTCTCACAATTTCAGAAGATACCCTGAGCACACAAATCTCTCTCAGGATCATAAAGACAACAGCAACTTACGAGACTAGGAAAAGCGTGGATTTTTGAGGTACAACTCCAGAGTCCTGAAAACCAGAAACGTGCCGAGGTTAAGCAGGAGACGTATTTAGTGTGTGACAGTCATCAGAAAGTTTTTGGCAACAAAAGAGCCTTTTTACCTGACGCACACCTTTCTGTTTGCTCGAAACAGGCACTGACCGCATCGGAACGCCGCAGCAGTTGCCTCATCAAGCACCGCATCTCATCTGCTATAAGCTTCGACGGGCCACTTATCGTACCTAACAACAATTAAGCATCCTTAAGTCACCGCTATTCCAGAATTTTAAATTTGATTTTTTTAATTTATTTTTTTTAAAATGGGTGAAAGGGAGGGTGTTTGCTCACCGAGACTGCGTTTCATCACTCACATGGCAAATCTGCCAGTAGCAGATCATGGAATGGACTGTTACCTTTCCCTATCCATTCTGTAAAGATATTGCTTTCTTTTCAGACTGCAAGCAGCACGTCTAACTGGATTTTGAATTATAATGTGAACTTTACAAAATTATTGGTGCTATTCATATCGCTAGTTAGATTCCACAGAATGGCAATTTTTTTTTTTCTGCCCTTCCCCAAACCAGCACCTCTTAGTATCTTACATAAAACAACCAAGGCCAGCAGAAATCAAACATTTCCAAGTAATGTAAAGTATTACATTACACCGAGTAAACAAGGAATAAAACATTTTTATACTTTCCCTTAAACTTATTTGCTTTTCGAAAATATTTATGCAGCGTAGAAGACAGGAGGTTATTGAGAAATACAGCCAGCTCCTCTGCTTTAATTGAAACATTTATGCTTTTTGTTCAGCTAGCAAAAAGCAATGAACAGTAATAATGCAAGATAAATACACAAGAAACTTACAGATATGATTGTAAAACAACATCATCCTAATGTTTTCATTTAATTACCCTGAAATGTATTCTATTTAATATTCATTACTCAAAAGCCAATTTAAAAGAGAAAGAGGTGAAGGGACTTATTCAGAAAGACGGACTGTCATTCAGTGCAATAGTTATCTAATATACAGAAGTTAATAAAGCAGATTAATCTACAAGTCCCTTTAAGCCATCACTGAGTTTAGAACAACTGCCTCTTTGACCTCTAACCCTCCCGCTGTGCACCAGTAGCAGGTGCCAGCTGCACTAAAATTATGGCTGAGGCGTTTTAAGGCAAAGTCTTTTCTTACTTTGCTTCTGACCAGCAGCTGACCCTGTAGGAACGATTGTTTCATGTGCTGGCCTAAAGGCTACATAAACCAGTAACTGATAAACAAAAGCATACATACACCAGCTGCCTAGCCCGAGGGCGCACATCCAACACTGACACCTCTAGCAGTTTGCGCTGCAAGCCCAATCGCTGCTTTTTTTTGTTTCCATACATGAATTCTGTACAATACTTGTTACTTCGCGGAACTAAACTTCTCTGCAGCCCCCAAAACTGGTTGTGTCAACTATAGCGCAGCTCGGATGATTAAGAGGAGCTTCTCAATTTGATTTAGCGCCGTTATTAAGAGCGTGAAATCTTCAGATACATCACTAATGATGATGTATTTTAACATTAAAAGTCTTAAAATTAAATTACTCGATTCACATGACAACGAATCACAACAAGGCTTTAAACAAAGCAGAATTAGAAAAGACACTAAGCTCATTAATTTTTTTGATTTCTTAATTGACAGCACTCATGTAGTGAGAGCTATACGTTCAGCAATATGCTGGAGACTGAGGCTGCCGCTGCCTTCCTAGGTGTGCAGTAAGAAGCACGCATAAAGGAGAAGTAACCAGATTTTTCATCAAGATAAGATGGCTTTGACATAAGTTGTTTTGCTGATACAAATTACACAACCGCAAAAACAATCAGAGTAATGATTAAATGCAGTTATGTACATGGGAGACTACTAGTGCAAATGTTAACATATTTAAATGGGCTCCCTTCATTAAAAAAAATTATATATGATATTAAACCATCAATCAAATCGAAACACTAGAGTCTAAATGTATTGTCACCGGTTAAAATAAATGACTTTGAGACTGAATTTTGGCTCACTCAATATGGTGCCTTTTCTGTTGCTTAGCCACCCAAGTCTCTGCTGGCTTGGGCTACAGCTGGTATATCTCCATCCCTTTCAATTAATAAAGAAAGTTATGATAGTATTGGGTAACGTTTTTAAATTGTGCTAAGAGGCTGGAAACAGATGTCCCGATGAAAATCCCTCTTGCTGCTGTACCAAACCAGTCAAGGCTCAAGCTGGCAAAAGCTGAGCGCTCTGGTCCCGATCCTTTAAACACGTTTATTTTAGGCCCAGGAACAATGGCACCTGTGGGTCTGAGCTGCTCTCGAAATGAAGCGTATGCTCACGCATGTGGCTCAAGGTGCTCAGGTACTCAACATCTTGCACAACTGCCCCCCGTCAGTACAACTCAGATTTCCTTTTGTGATGTGTTTATATGCAAGTGCTTCTGCACGGGCCATGAAGTATGCATTATAAACACACCTCCTCTTCGGGTTTTTATTTCAATTACTCTGCATCACTCCACACTAGCTGTATATGGCACTGAGGTTTATCTGAAAAACAAAACCACCGCTGATTTTACTGCATAAAATGGAGAAAAGGAAAGTAGCAATTTAAAATACATTTTTATTTTAGCAATGCCACTTGATTTTTCATCCCAAGTGGCATTTTTACTTTCTGTTTTTACGTTTGCTACGCAGTGCTGCTGTGCTCCTTCATTTAGTGCATCTTCGTCACTCGGTGAAGTTCTCAGTCACAAGGACTCAGCTCCAATGAGCAGCCTGGTGAGGTTCTCCCTATTACCGCATCCTTGCTCCCTCTTTCAGCACTGCCACACTCACCATCACCCACGCCCTCCAAGTTCTTTGTTCATGAACATATCTTCTACCTCCCAACACTCCTCTCCTAGAGATCCCTCTCCAGCCCGTGTAGTACTCCACCACATTCCCCTATGGTGATAAACGCTGGCTCTTCCCACATCCCTATCTCTTTTTGCCCCGCTGCGGCACTCCCCACCCACTGTCCCCAGAAATGCTGGCCCCTCGGAAGGGCTCAGCGCAGGCACAGCATCCTACAGCTGCCCTGCCCTAAAACAACTGTCTGCCAGAACCGTTCCCTGCCGTGGGCCCCCCTGGGCTGAGAAGCAGCCGGCCGGCCTGACCGCCGGCCAGGAGGCACGTGGCTTCTGGTTCCCGACTGGCCGTGCCGTGGAGGCACCACCGCTCCTGCACCAGCCAGGAGGGGATTACTTCAGCCGCACACCACGTCTTGGTGCAGGCACTGTGCAGATCTAATCCAAACGTTGGTACAAAGCTCGAACTCACCAGGAGAATCCTCCCTACTCTTATTCACGCGATCCTCCTGAAAATGATGCACGGAACATAATCACCATGCAATACCCTCCCTCGTTCGTTACCCCCGTACCTAATGCACCTCTCCAAGAAACGCCCAGGAAAGGAGGTGAACGCTGAAATAACACTGAAATCCTCTTTCTATTCAACCAACCGCTTATCCCCTTCCACATCCAGCGCGCAGCTATTTCAATGATGGCTACACAGAGAGAACTCTTGACCTATCATGCATGGCTCTTAGGAGTATTTGGCAGAACTGTGGGTGAAAGACACTAGAAAACTGATTGATTTTTGGAAAGAACTAACGTGGATAGTACTTTGATATACTAAAATTGAACTAACAGCTGGATTCAGCAAGATGAGCACTAACAGAAGATAAAGGCAGCATCTTAAAACCAAAAATAACACTTCCATCTATAAAATGAAGCAAACGCCGGCTTCACCTGACAATCCCAGAACAGCTGCATAAAGAAGTAGGAGCCTTTTAAAATTATTTAGTAAAGTGCTTATAACACAACACAATAGCAATAGCTGAATGTAATAAACTTAATAGTGCCTCCTATCTGTCTATCTCACATGGCTTTCCACGTTAACTCAGTTTAGCTGTAAGACACCATCACGAAGCAGTTGTTTGCAGATTAAGCTCAGACTAAGCAGCTCACCCAGGGGAACAAAGCCCACGGCACAGCCCAAAACAGGGCCAAAGCCAGGAGCTGCTCTTGGACGTCAAAGGATGCTCCTAAATGTGAAGAAATCGTTTCGCTCCCATGTTGTCTATCGCTACTGTCTTTGTACAGTCACACCGACCCATCAAAAACCCCAGAACTGCTACGGTACATGCGTAAGCCAACAAAATCGGAACTAATCGGGTTTAATGCTGCAACTCTGCCACCCCAGCGGCTAAAGACGACGAAAGCCCAGCCATGGCCATACACCTATCTGCCGAACGGCACTCGGATGGCAATCGCCTCATTTAACAGCGAAGGTGCGCCCGGCTGTGCGCGCAGGAGCAGGCAAGCCCCGGGATCCTCCGGGCCATCCCCACAGCCCCCCG
>VWZZ01006212.1:32036-164910 GCA_013399095.1 Psophia crepitans
GGTGCCGCTGCCCGTGCTGGCGGGCTGGGAACCGGCCGGGGGACAGCCCGCATCCCCCGCTCCCGGCAGGAGAGCCCCGAGAGGTTCCCGTGGCGAGAGCAGAGAGGCCGGGGCAGCCGGGCCGTGGGGCCGCTCCCCGGTGAAGGGTCGGACCCCCGGCAGGCTGTTCCTCACGAGCTGGTGGAAATGTTAATGATCCCGCTACTTCCCGAGATCCAACTTGGAAGAAATGTTCTAACTAGTAAATAATTGCAGTTATCGGTGCATCAGTTTAGTTTAAAGAGCTGCCAAACCTCTCTAAACTCAAAGCACAATTAGTCATTAGGGTCTAGTTTTTCAGCGCTGTCAAGCAATTTGTAACCCGTTCCTTTTAATAGGGTTATGCATTACTTAACCGGCACAGATGTCTTGAAAACTGAAACCGCTGGTTATGAAGCAGCAACCTTGTTCATTAGCTTCCATGATAGTCAAATCATCTATAAAACCAGTGTTTAATGGCCAGCCGATGAATAATCAATGTCTCACTTTTCATCCGAGTGTGAAAGTGAGAATAATCTAATACACCGTCCCCCTGGTAAAACGCGAGGCCTTGGGTTCCGTTTCTATTCAGGGCTGATTTATAACCCAATGGAAACCTGATGTAAACATATGATCAATGAGTCCCATCATTGCTGATAATAACCCCCCACCGGCCCACTCCCTCATCTCAAAAGCCATCCCTTTAGGCTATTAGTTTCGTCCAGCTAATCCTCTCTACTATTTCTGCCTGCTGCTTTTACCTTGGCCATCCGTTCAGTCCAGCAGACTCAGAAGTAATTTTATACGCAGCAGAGAGCGGGTGGAATTGATTTTTCACTCAGTGCTCAGTTCCCATCTGAATAATTATCAATTTTACTGCCTCATAAAGGGAAGAGTCAAAATTTCAAATCAATTCAAAAGAGCTTCTGAGACTACAGAAACTGTGCATGAGAATAAAGGTCAAAGTTGTCAGTGACCTCGGGAGATGATGTCAGGTATTAGTACACTGAGTAGTTGACATCAGAGGCACTCAATATGATATGACTAGTGCTAATGCAAATCATATTTATGCTGACTACTGGAGACCAGCCATTAATATTTAAAAGAGTATGTGAAAGCCTGTATTCAAAATAAATATAACGTATTCCGCAGAATCTGAAGTTAATCAAGACGGATCACTGCCTAGTCATATGCTGTGAAGTGAAAGATTACTGCATATTAGCAGCCCAAGTATTACATCAGGATTGCCACAAACGCAGGCGAGGCCAGGGCCCAGGTTGCTGGTCTGTCCTTCACGTGCAGAGCGCTGCACGCACGCTACACACTCAGCGCCTGACAGACCCAACTGCCGACTCCATTGCTAGGTTCCCCTATTAGGCAAGTCAAACATAAGAACCTGTAACACGACAGGGGAATCATCATACTCTGATAGTGATGTCAATAATAAACATCATTAATATTCCCACAATATGCTTTATACTGCCAGGAATATATTAGCTACCATTAGTTACTTTTCACCTTCAATTAGAGCAGTAAACAAATGACAACAATAACAGTGGTGACTGTATGCCAGGCTTTTTCCAAATGACAGCGAACCTATTAGGGAAACACGAAGACGACCACACCAGTCATTTGCATTTTGTTAATAACTTCCGCTTGCGTTAAAAGCCTCCAGACCTGTGAAACGCCTCTCCTGAAATGGCATCTTTGCAACTGCATTAGGCATCCAGAGGTTCTTGTAAATAGGCATTTTCAAATAGTTTAATGAGATTTCTAAGGGAATGTGGCGCAGAGTGAATGTGGAGTTACGCAGCTATGAACATCCTGATCTTTCCGTAATGTACTTGGGCTGTGATAAACCTGATGGAGCTGGGAAGGGGAAACCTCTCCTAAGGACTGCAGCGGCCACTTCCTTTTCAGAAGCACGAGATTTAATTTCTATTGTATTTACCTTTAACAGGAAAAAAATCCCACTGAGTCTCCTACTGCAAAATAAAATATTCAATCTCAATAGCATAGAGCCATTCAATTTACACATTTCATTACCAAAATGTGTGGTTCAATGCCAGAATTTGTTGTTCTTGCTCTTAAAATACTTCGGCGAGCTTTCCTTCCCGTTTGTCTACAGAAATGTACTGATGATCTTGCAGACTTCCTTTTATAAGCAAAAATGAAACACCAAGTTTTAAGATACTGTACAGCCAAATATACTATCTATGTTTTTCAGCATGACAAAAAATACCTCCAATCTTTGGTTGTGATGAGAACATGGCCAAAGCTACTCCAGGTTGCATACCAGCACAGGGAGGTAGGTTCTGTTACTGAACAGCCAACGCTGCCCTGGCGTTCAGTACCACAAAAAGTCAGGAAAACTCAGAAATGTAGTAAATACCCCACAGAAAAGACAGCTAATTCACCTGCTGTAGAACTTCTGGGTTCTGCTGCATGAAATGAAGCAATCTCTGTCCGTCCTGTGAAATCTCTCTACATCGTAGAGTCTTCTTGCCTTCTTTAGCAAGGTGCCTGAAGAGGTAGGTGACGATGTAGTCTAAGCTAGCGCAACAGCTGGAGGAGACAATTGTATCTGTGTAAAAAAAGAAAGAGTTTTGAAATTGTTTCCATAAAAGAGTAATTAATAATGACATTTTATAGTACTCGGAGAGTTCAACTTTAATAATCTCTTTGACATTAGGCTAATCGATACATCGACAAGTCTATTTTTGATACGAGCTGAGTAGGTCTAAAGACTGCTTTTATTAACGCACGGTGGTATTAAACCTTTGCTTGTGAGTAACTGGATAGCTCCATGCACTAAAATTCATGAACTCCAGTGAACTTCATTCACTTCTGCATGGACTCCCGCATGCCTACTGGGAAGCGCAGGGCATTTTACTGGTATTCACTTTCACATTCAGAAGGCTCCAGATTCTTGGAAACTAAAATTCTGGTTTGACCTGCTTATTGAGAAGGCAAGGTTAAACCAAGGCAAGCTCTTGTGCGGGTTTTTCCTCAAGCAGTATTGCACAGTGTTTCTCTTCCCCGAATAGCTTACAATCAATGTCAGGCGGCAAACAAGGAACAAGGGCCATTAAAGGCAGTAAAAGGGTGATCACAGAACAGCCAGTTAGTCGTTTTGCTTAAAAACTAATTAATTCAAGTAGGTTGAAGTCCATTAAATATGGCTGGCAACAACGCAACAGCAGTCACTAGCAAATACTTCATCAACGTCCCCAAAACTGAAAGTCACGACAGCAAAGGAGGATACTGCTGAAAAGCAGAAGCAAAAGCCACTTCGTATCTTTACTTACTGTTTCTATAAGTAAGGAAGATTAAAAGCTTAAACCTATTTGCAGAGTAAATATGTCTGTCTGATTTATGTAAGTTATTTTGTTGCTAGGTGTTGCCTGCTGTGCCACTGCTGCGAAAGAGGATTCCGCTCACTTCTGTGCATCAACACGATGATAACCGCGTACCGGTCCTCGGTTCTCACGCACGCTCCTCTCCTCTTCCCCCTGAAAACAGGGGTGCACCCTGCCCCCTGCCCAGCTGCCGCCTCCTTCTGGCCTGACACCCGAGATGCTCCTTGGCCCCAAGACTCCGACTTAAGCCATTTTGTGACCTCCCAGCTCCGGTGCTGTGGTCCTGACCAGAGCCGTGTGTTCAAACAACCGCCAGCTCCTCACTGTACCAACACCGGCCGAAGCTCCTTGTAACCGCGCCGTGGTTTCACCTGCTGGGTGCAAGGTGTAGCCCTGGCTGATGTCCTCTGCAATTTCCAACGTCAGCTCCAACTGAGTGGAGCGCTGAGGGCTCCATCCTGTTGCCCTGACTTCAGCTAGGACTTGTCTAGGCCTTTTACAGTTCATAGTATTTATTTTAGATGGGCCACTGGTGTAAGGGATGTGTGGGGGTTGCAAAAGGAATTAAACTGTTAAAATGCTCATTCTGAGGGAAAAGGGATTAGAAGGATCCAATTAAATGTACCTTGAATTCTTTAAACTATGCTAATTTGGAGGCCTGCCAACCTTGCAGTGTTCATTTAAACACATCCCTCTAGACACTGAAGTATTTTGATCTGCGTCTATTTAACTCCTTAAGCTCTGCGCTGACACAATTAACCCTTCACCATCTAAAAACTAACTGTATTTTTCTATGAGTGTTTTGAAATAAACACTGAAGGAACATTTACAGGCAGAGAAGATACAAATGGTCTCCTAAGACTTGATCTTCCAAAGCAACCAGCTGACTTGGCAGCTGAGGACGATCTAACAGGGCTTCCGAGGACAGAGCTCAACAGGGCAGGGTGTTAAGACACGTTGCCGGAACACAGCCGAGTTCAAGTTTAGAAGTCTTGCCAAAGTACAGACCACGGAATCTGGCACTCGCCATCTTCTCAACCAAACAAGTCCTGCATATAAACTAGAAATGCAATTCATGGCGGAATTGAATCACCATCAATAACAACAAGTGAGACACTTGAAAATACATATTTCATAGGAGGGCTCTGCTGTATTTCTAAACCAGTGCTTAACTCTATTTCTTTTTAAATTGAATAATACAAAGTAAATCACTATCATCAGTTTACAAAACAGCAGTAGTTCTAAACATGCTGATACTGTACAAGTAGATATTTTACATTCGACAGTAAGTGATTTTAGCAGGACAGCAGACAGGTCTATGCTATCATTTGCTCATGAGAATCTGATAGGAGTGTTAAGAGCTACTTAAATTTGCCCATAACTATATATCAAATATGCTTCCCTATGCTCATTTTTTTTCCCTTTTGATTGCAAGGATATAACAGACAGGAAGTGTCAAGCAAGCTCCCTTGAATGACTCTTCTGGGCACATGGAACCTTGTGCTGGAGCAGAATAGCATTCTCACTCAATCTCAGTGAGATGAGCCGGGCAACCGAATAAATAGAACAAACAAGAGCAACAAGGAGCTACCAGTTCTGGGCTATGGACAGAAGAAATGGATGGAGAAGACAGAATAAAGATACAATAATAAAAGAAACTGAGAGAAAAGCCTGGGATAACCAGGAAGAATGCAGTGAAACCACCTTTCTCATTTCTGGTCAAGTCAGCTCCATCACCTGCGAACTAAGCATCTGGATGACGATGCCAGCAGGCCATGGTTACAGAAAACGCCCAAACGAGCTCCACGTGTGTCACCACAGATCCAGTAACAGTTCAGGAGTTTTGTCAAACACTTGCTGGTGAGGCAGGGGCTGGTGGTGGCCAGGGGACGAGGATGACACCAGCCACCATCACATGCAACCAGCTCTTCTAGCTTTGTTTCTTCTTTGCCAATGTGCATGCATTTCACATTATGGGGGCTAACTTTACTTGTTTTTTTTTTTTTTATTTATTTTTATCTGTGTGTTTTTGCCTTTGTTGGCAATTCCAGACAGTCATTAGGTGAAGTTGAGCATGTATGTTAGAATGGGTTATATTATTTAAAAAAGCCAACAGAAAGCCCAAACAACTTGAGGATGCCTTTTGGTCTCAATGTGACAACAGCATGTTGAGAGCGGATTATTTTTCAACAGTTTAATGACATTGCTGAACCTCTGCAAATTAGAAGATTTTGTGTTGTTTTTCACACAAAGGCAGGGAGAGGGAGTTAAGTGGTATTTTCCCTGTCCATCAATTGCTTGCAGTTCAATACTGGCATTATTTGCCTTTGAGACTAAACCTGGAAAGTAAATGGATTTAGCAATTTAACATCTAAATTAGGCAGCAAGACAGAAAAAATGTTTTGCTTTTTCCTCAATGAATAGCATACTATACTATTAATCATATGAGAATTAGAAAAGCTTTGCAGAGATTAGTGACATGCCAGGCGGACTACATTAAAAGGCTCCGATCCACTGAGTCAGCTGTGAGAAAGCCAGGTAAACACTTTAGAACAGAACTATTGGAGTGTTTATCCTCGCAATAAAAGCTTAGATGAGGGCTTCCATTACAGCTGATTTACAGCTAGGCGCTTCCGACGGAACAGATATTCTCTCAGCGTTGTTTATAAAGCATGGAATCAAGCAAGGTATTTACTCAGCAACAGAATGAACACTTCAGAAATAAGGATTTGGGGAATGTTTATCCTACAGCTGACAACAATGTGAGTCTCAAAGGTTTCACATACGTAAAGGGAGTAGAGAAAGAAGTCAGATATTTTCTGTGAAAGAGAAGTGATCTCCTGGTATTTAATTTTTAAAATAAAAAGACAGCTATTTCATTTTTATAAACATTTCTGAAAATGACTTGTATGGTCTAATCAGTTTAAAGCACAGTTCCCCCTCAGATGGCTTATAGCCCTGAGCCCTACTATTCTGAGACGTTCTTGTGGCACTGATACAATTCAGTGAAAAAGGCAACGCTTGGATGTACTTACCCATTTTCCAAAGGCAGAAGGATGTGTGTGACCAAGTAACAGGTAAGAAAGAAATTTCTTATTTCACTGTCTGACAATTGGTAATGCCCCAAATACCAACATTTTAAAAGAGATAAACCATTTAGAAGAATGACTCCTAAGAAAATGCAGTGACAGGTAACTGACTCTTGAGATGATTAAAAATAAGAGTTATACATCGGCCAAAGAGTAGGTCATCTGAGCATGTCATTGTAACAATACGGAAAATTATTCAGTTGACTACAAAAATAAACCTTCTTGAACACAAAGGAGGAATTTAAACGCTGACATCAGTATCAATACATGCAGTATTAAGAAATATGATATTAAGGAAAAATAATCACTTTATCACTGCAACAAGTAAAAAAAAAAAAAAAAGAGCACTTTCCAGCTGACTAATCATGGAAAATAAGTATTGCTTTTAATGTGCAAGAGATTAGGGGCTGTACAGGCATTCAGATAGAATAAAAAATTGTTTTGAAATGCTAGAGAATGCAAGTGGAAAATGTAGAAAAAGTACCAGTGGGATCCTAGAGGTGGTGGCAGAACCCAAATGGGACCATCCTCTGAGTACAACCTCATGTCCAAAAAAGGGGCAACATCAAACAAGTTCCTTAGGACCTTGTCCAATGTCTGGGAATATCTCCAAGGATGGAGAGTCCACATCCTCTCTGGGCAACACGGAAGCGGCCAGGTCTCACTGACTGACTGACAGATTTGGCAAGTCTCAAAGACTGAAAACCTACTTGAGGTTGGAGGAATCAGAGTAAACAAAGAAAAAAATGAATGTGAAAGCGAGATAATAGCTTTCGCTCCGTTTCCATAATATCAAGCCTTTGGTGAAGTCAGGTGAAGTTTAAAATTCCTCCACGCTCTGTTTCAGTCTTGTATGTTTGTATTTATTTCAGGTATGTGAAGGACCTTAAGCTGAACTGAAGGAGAGCACTGGCTAAGCAAATCTATGGTTTATGAAACAGGGAAGAAAAAAGCGAGCTGTTAAAATTCTTTTTGATACTTTTCTCAGCAGAATTATCAGCAATTCCACCAAATAAAAGTTTTCTAAGAAAACATCTACATTCCTAAAAATTAATAATTCTTCACAATTAAACTCCCAGATACTCAACTTACATCCTTTTCTTACTCCTCCTCTCCACCTTGAGTGAGAGTGCAATAACGTTTTGAGAGGGGAAAATAAACATTACACGTGATAAAAGCTTAAGCTTATATAGCTTCTACATTTTCTTCCTTCTCTTTTACATGAATTCAAATTGGGTAAAGTAGGTAGGCTAGTGACTTATCAAACTGAATATAATCAATATCTCAAATGGAAGAGATGTAATGTGGAGTGATAAGGAGACGGGGAACAGGGTTTGCCAAACTGGTAGCTGTCAGGCCAGCTAACGCTGAGTCCGATGGATCCATTTGCAAAGGATCACCAGGCAGACTACAGGCAGAATGTGCTGTACCATCACTGCAGGTGACAAAGCACTCCAAATACCTGGGAGAAGATGGATTTCAGCATTATATAACAAAATGACCTGAATACCTCCCCTACTGTTGCTGAGCTATTCACTACTCATTTTCTAAGAGTAGTTCCCCTCTTGCAGCAAAAACTGCTGAATGTGTTTAACCTAGCAAACGCTTTGTGAGTCTCGGTGCATTCACACATTCCTATGGGGCTCGACTGACACTGGGCGGTAATGAGGAACATCAGCTATTGTACAGTAACATCTATACACACTAATGTTCTAAGTTCTTCCCCCCCCCAATAACCACCCTAATCAATAACTACTACTGTAAGGTCTGAACAGGCTCTCAGTCAAAATCTATATAAACGCACAGCATTCCTAGGTGATCGCAATGTAACTGCATGATTTATTTTTTCTTCCCTCAAATTCCCAATCTCCTCCTCTATATTCCAAATGACTTCAGGCTACCAGCCTTCCTCCCCCCTCACCCAAACCCCAAATGTTTGGACAGTCATCTGGTTAAAAAGCATAAATTAAACCGTGCAAGAGAATAAAATGAACTGCAATCAGACTGTCGTTTTATTGTTACTCCAAGTATGCTTCTGTTACACTGGTTCTCCTCTGAAGTATACTCAGGAAGTACTGAATTACTAGTTTCTATTTTCCATGGATAAAGATACCTTTAAATGTCTCAAATGGTATCACAGCTGTGCAGAACACACATTATTTATACAACAGCTATGTTGATCAAATAAAAACAAAACCCCACAGACTCCTGTACACATTTTAATACATTTTACTTCTGAATAACAAATGCATGAATTTGCAGTACAATCCTGGTGGAGGCACGCTAATAATTTTAACAATTCTGGCTTGTAAGAGAAGACAATTTAAAAATAGTATCTGTAAAAACCTACAGGTTAGATATTTAAGAAAGAACTTAGCTCCAGCAACCAAAATAGTCACGTTCTTAAAATGTGCATAAGCCAGCATCTTCCGTTGTCACTTGATATTAATTTTTTGAGATACAAATGAACGCGCTGCTTTAAAAATCCTAGGTACCCAAATACGTGAATTCGTTCTTTAGCTGACCGTAAGTAATTCTTACCTACTGCAGTAAGTCCTTCAGATATTGAGGTAAGAATATAGATTAGGACGTGAGGTTCTAAGCTGGTAATGAAACTCATATGATCTTGGGTCAGACACTCCAACAGCGGGTAGTAAGACTGGCTTAGTTTTCGATATTGCTGAAAAAAAAGAGTACACATTCATAGTAAGTATAGATATTGCCATCAACTAATATTAACGACATTAACAGACAACACAAGAATGATGTTACAGTTTTCATGACGTGATAAATTCTAATATCGCCATTAAATCAAAATATCTAGAGAGACAAAGTATTTTCTTGTCCTTGGTAGATTTCAACTTTTCAAATTTATCGTAGGATATGAACTCGCTATTTGTTTAAAGTAAGCTCAGGAGAATAGAGTAACGCTATCGTGCTTTGATGTTCCACACAGCTCTCAGCCTAGTAAATGCAGCAGAGCCTTCTGTCCAGGCTGTCCCTCTGACAGGATTACAGCCCGTATTTTACCTTCTGCAGGAAATCTTAAGATTTATCACAGATTTCCCCAAATTGTCTCAGAGATGGACTTTTTTTTGCACTTAAGTGAGGCGCTGTAACAGGCTCTGCGCAGGCAAAGGCACTTGCTTGAACCCGTTGGCCCAAACAGCATCTTACGCTTAAGGATTCGTACAATTTTGGGCATTTGTTGTTGGACGGCTAGGAATGTGCCAAATGTGCACGTTTCACTACGTAACCAATACACCGATTTTAATTGAGAGCAACTTTTCAGTTCCAAGGACTTTATTTATGTGGCAGGCAGAAATCTGGGCATTAACCATCTTTAACTACCCCAGATTTGTCCCTTTCTGCAATAAAATATCGGTTCTGAACTCAAGTGTCACGGAGAAAACGTCACAGTTCAAATTTAGGCTGATACCAGGCAGGATCTGTTGTCTTCCCACAGAGAAGTGGGAACGTGGTGTACTTTAAAATTAAACTTCTAAATTTTATGGGGAATACACAGTGACAATTTACAGATTGAAACTAATTGCAGAACGGCTGACTACGTGAGGATGTTCTACAGCGCATGCAGGCAACTTAAATGGGTTTCCAAGTACAGAAACGAACACAATTTTGCATTTCTCTCTCTCCCAACAAGCCTAGTGAAAATTCTAGAAAAGCTCCCATTTCACACGGCAGGTTGGCCATACCTGTATTTTAGATATTAGTATATAAATAAATTCAAGTAATTGAACTGAAAACTGCATTTGCGCTGGTTGAGATCCCTCTGTCTCATTATAACAATACAAAGCCTGTGGTGGTGTTATTTCATATTTCACGTAAAGACTCCCAAGATGAGTAATTGCTTACTAGCAAGTCACTGTGGGATACTGAAAGCAGCATTTTGACAAAGGCCTGAAGTACATTGTCAAAGTGGTTGTCCCCGTACAACTTGAAGACGCCAAAGCTGACATAATTTCCACATAAGGCAGATTTGAGTGCAGAGTAACAGATGGAAATGCCCTTGAGTTTCAACGGATAAACCTGATCTTTTGACAAAGTCCCAAGAGAGAGGATCTGATTACCTGTTTTCATAAAAAGAAAGAAAGAAAGAAACTTATATAAGCAGCTGTAAATCTAAAATATTTTGATGGCACTATCTAAACTTTTTTTTCGCTCTTTATTTTCATTACTATTTGGAAGAAAAATTGTTTCTGCATTTGATGTGAAAGATCCGTAAGCATGACTAGAGCTTAAAAAGCACCATGGAATTATGCAAAATTTAAAATATAAGGCATGGAATTCCCTTCGTTGATGAACAGCCAGACCACGACTGGCTCTGTCAGCACGAATTCCTTAATCTGAACAGAGTTGCAACACATGGTTTTGCAGTTTCTCATGCAGCAACAAAGCCTGGTTTTGATCCATTACCATGACGGTCTCTTGGGATGGTTGCTGATGTATACACATGCTAAATATATCCCTCAGAAAACAAATATGTCCATTACAAAAGCCCTTATTTTACCAGTCACAGATGGGAATCACTTTTTAATTAAAATCCATGTTTATAATGTAAAAATAACAGCTAACCATAAATATTTACTATTGCTATTAACAGGCAATAGTGACTTTTGGATCCACTGTGCAGCAGCGCAGTCAATCCCGCTGCAGTCCTCTGTACATTCCTAACGATTCACAAGGCCTCGTTACCATGTTTTCGAAGTATCTTGTAATAATTTAATGCTCAGCATCACAGCACCCTGGAGTTAGTTTGTCTTCATGACAATTTTTTTTTTTAAAATCTTAAGTAATTAATGAAAGTGAGCTAAAACAGTCAAATGAACACAGCAAAGACGAAGTACTTCAGTTCCACCATGAAGTAGCCTCACTAGGTTGACCCCAACTGATGTTGACTTTGGCAAGCTTAGCCTGCACAAAACCCAAGTACCAAGTCTTTGCTCTGTTACTACTCATCATTCTCGGTAATTTTAGCTAGAGGAAAATAACATGCAACTGTACACTTTAGAAGTATTCCTACTAATAAAAGGGCAGTAGCCTTACATGCATGGCTCGTTCACTTTCAGTGTCCAACCTAGCTGTCATGGTTGTGATGACAACTTGGAGCAAGGAGCAACGAGCAAACTCTACATTAACTATTTGCAATGCCAAACGCCACCAGTTGAGAGGTAGTTACGGCATCTCAGTTTTGCTTTTATAATAGGCAATTAAAAATGCCCCTAATGACTTGCCTGAGATGACACAGATCTCATTGACTGTGTATTATTTAATACATACTGAGGCCTAACATTACACTGGGTCTGTCCCCACGCAGCTCTCCTTTCTACTCATACAAATTTCCGCCTGCAAATGACATACCTGCCTTACTTTAATTCTTTCTCTTAATGTTATTTTATTGATTACTGACAATGAGGAATTTATATCATATAATTAGAAAAACAAGGAGGAACACCCAATGCATCGAAGTGTCACCCATTTGGTATCATTTAATGCAAAGAGGGAAAAGTGTAAGTTACTGTTTAAAACATGAATGCTGTTCACCACTTCCAGCAGTACAAGGCAGTTTATACATCTGGCTGTAAAGCAAAAGTAGCTTTACAAAAAAAAAAAAAAAANTTTAAAAAAAAAAAAAAAAAAAAAAAAAAAAAGACTGCGTATGATCAGGGATTGCTTAGAAGTACCCTCCGGGGTCTGTAAGAAGCAGGAGTGGCATCACTAGAACTCTGGAAGGTAGGGCAAGAATCAAACATTCAGCTAAGAAAGATGGTCACATACAGGCAAAATCAAGCCTTCCTAATTAAAAAAAAAAAAAATTAAGACTGAAAATACAGAATGGTTTTGATACTGTAACTGGTCATATGACTACCTCTACCACCCCAAAGGCTCTAGTCATGAACACAGTGTAACTGGGAAGAGGGTACAAGTCCACTCACTGCTACTGCACAGAAGTTCACTTCAAACCGTGTCACATCACTGTTATACTAAAAATAACAGGTATCCAAAAGATCCCGTTCAACAAGTAAAACATAGCAGAAAAAGAAGAATGTCTTTTGGTGTACGTGGATATTCATCTATTGTAGTACTTAAAATTAATGTCATGTAGATGTAATTTCTCAGTAAAGATAAACTCTTTTAGCTTCCTACAGTGCCTCATTTAAGACATCCCAGCCAGGTCATCTTCATTAGCATTAATCTTTTTGACAACAACCTAGTCGAGTTATTGAGAAGATCGCTGAATTTCAAATTCTGTGAAAAAAGAAAATGAAGTACAAAATTCTGTCTGCGAGATCAAGTGGGAAGGCGCACGCTATTTTCGAAAGCCACCATGTCAACAACATACAATTCTTAGGGCAAAAAACAAGACAGAAAGGTAAATGTGCTGGAAACTAACCTTATCTGGTCTTCTCCGCTATTAAATTCTCTGCTAAAAATCTCTACGTTAATAAGAAAAATATAGATTGGCTTCAGAAATAAGCAAAGACAACGTTCTGGATCCAAGAAAGTAAACCAGCCTTGAGTTTATAGCCAAGCTGTCCAAGAACGACATTGTGCAACCCCGGGTCCTTGAAGTACTGGGTGTAATACGCAACAACAGATGGAAAGAGCTTAGTAGTTGTCAACAAGGCAATTATGTACTTAATATGGAAATCAATTGGAACTCGATGGAAAAAACGGATGATGAGAAGTCGAAAAAACCCTATGAACTCTTTAGCCTGAGAACAGGAATTCTAGGAGGTATCCACCAGTGCTGCTCTTCTATCATTTTTATCACCTTACAAAAGAATCACCCTACAATTAGAACTTTAAATCCATTAACTAGCATAAAATGTTTGATACAGGAAGGCAGAACCCCCGCTGCCTCACGCTGGGCAGGCACGGCAGAGGAGAATTCGGTGCCTACCCCTTCGAATGAAAACACAGAAGAATCTGGGTCTAGCGCAAGATTAAAAGCTCCTTTTTGCAAGTGGTCAGAGTCCACAGAGAACTGTTCTGTGTTCATGGACTCATTTTAAAAGGGCCTAAGAGTGGGAAGAGTTGATTTCAAATTAGCAGCAGAGGTGAAAGACCACGCGATGCCTGTTACCCATGCCCCGAGCCATCCGCCTGTGATTCAAGGGATGCAGGGCTAGAGCAAAGACTAGTGTTTTAGCATTAGTTATTGAAAAAAAATATGAAGTACGGTGCTACGCCTGACTAGATAAAAAAACCAATGATCTACTTGTAACATTTAGCAGGAGCTTCAGGGGAATATTTTTTACACACCATGGATACTACTGAACATAAACTAATTTACTGAGGTACTTGGAATCAGGTCAAGAACAACTCCTCAGCTACTGAGGAGATGCTTACATTTATAATCCCTGTAGCAGAGGACCAAAACACAATTTTATAAACTCTTGTTGTTAAAAGAAAGAATTTAAAGAAATTAAATCAACATAAAAGTGACCTTTGACATGCTGAATTTAAAAATTGTGTTTGAAATTCATAGCTCCTGTCAAAATAAAAACTATGTAGAGAGCAGTGAAGTTTCGCTGTTACTACTGAGTTAAAATCAAATGAAAAAATCCAACTTGCACCAATTTCTTCTTAATCTAGGAGAAATTGTATCACACAATCTTAAAATATACTGACTTCCAAAATTCTCAATAGTTTCCTTTAACGCGACTTTTTTGCCCTGCATTTGACAGTGTCACTTACAAAAATTCTGAACTCTCTGAGCCTCAGAGGTGATACAAAATTCTGACAGGAATAAGAAAAGGATTTTTAAAAATATTGGGCGTAACTGCTAGATAGGAAATAAGGGCTTGAATCTGGCTGGCAATTTAAGCATTTAATTACCAAAAGACTAGTTAGTACATAAACAAAGGAGCTGGAAGGAAAAAAAGAAGTGTGCGTATGCAGAGGGGGAATACAAAGCCGGCAAGTAACCAAACTGGGATGCTCTGACCGAAGATAACATCACCGTGCCTCAGAATCCCAGAGGCAATATGCACCAGAGCTCTTTGCACAGCTCATTCCCTCACTCCCTCCTAGATGCGGGAGCATGTCAGGACAGGCAGCTTCCCTTTCGGTTCTCCTCCTTAATTGCTTTTACAGTAGAAGCCATAATACAAAAATGATTTCCTTATGGCTGAGTTTCATTTACACAGGGCTTGTTCTAGATTTCAGTCCAATAAGCACTATGTATAATAATACAACTAAATCACCGTTTAGCATGTGTGAATTAGATGAAGATTAAAAAAAGACTTTGGTGAGATTAAACAAAGGTTGTGAAAATTTATCACGTTTATAGAGAAAAAGTGGGTTTTACCTTTTCCCCTTTCCTATTTTTATTATTCACCGCTGCCCCATAAAGATGGGTTTGAACGTACGCTTTCCAGGCACTCGGGATGCTAGGGCAGTATAAAGAACTGGCCATATATAGAAAACGAAAGGGAAACATGAATCATACAGATGAGAGCAAGCTTCAAAAGCTAATTTTTTTAAGCTTCCATGCCAACAAAACATGAATAAACCCTCTCAAATCAGCGCAACGAGCACGCGTAGCGCCAAGATAAATTTGCCGAAAGAAACCGATTATGAAATCTGAGTCGGTAATGAAGAGCAATAGATTGCGGAACTGCTGTCAAAAAAGAGAGGAGAGCAGACCAAGAGCAACCACCTTTAAGCTAAGCCACTGATTAAAAATACCTGTTCTACAGCAGGAAAGACTTGAACCAAGATTTTGAAGAAGAACTGTTATCTTATGAAGTTGCTGGCACTGAATGGATTACCACACTAAGTTTTGAAATACATGCTCTAGAAGCAATTTAAAGCTCATTAGAAATAATTGTGTCTGGCTACTGGAAAATGTGGTAAAATTTAATCCACATCCAAATGCTACCTGGGCTGTGAGAACAGGAAATTGTTCTGTGCTACTGTGGCTAACCTCATCGCTGACCTTGAGCAGTAACTGCTACAACAGCTGAAAGCTGAAGCAAAATTAAAAACTTACATCAAAGTATATCATGACAGAATGTAGATAAATAAAAACAGCATATTGAAAATATTATTTTTATGTCAGTCTCCTATAATGAAAGGGAAGAGGTTTACTAAAATGCAAAGGAACCACAAAACAAAAATAGATGGTCCCAAGATGCACTCAAACATCATTCCTACCCAACCGGGAGTTCAAAAACACTGAGTAAGGAGACTTGTACATCCAGAATTAAAAGTGAAATATATTGGGGATGAAGAATGGCGGACTATACTACTCCAAGTCCTTTCAATTTTCTCCTCTCAGTTGTTTATTTTAAATCACTCTATCAGTCAGGCTGGCTCTCGCCATAATGGACAAGACACAACACCCCTCACCAAGCAGCTGCAGAGCCCTAACAAGGATAATTGACTGTCTAAGTGCTTTTTGCATCCTATGCCAGGCTTTACATCTTTTGAACATATAGCATTTGTCAAGACATCTTACAATTGTCTTCAGCACTGTATTGGTGATAAATGAGCAGGAGGGGACACACTAATACCACCCTAATCGCAAAGCCAGATCTGTTAAGCAGAATCAAACACTCACTGAGGTGCTAATTTTCAAAACTACAAGGAGTTTGTATTTTATATTGCATTCACTGACAACTGAAGATGCTTAGCAATATCTTAAAAATAAGCGTTTTGAATTTTTTTTCTGCTTTGCACTCAAACACATGAAATCGGTCTAAAGGAGAAATAGAGTATATGCTTTAATCTAGAATTAAGGAGATTTCAGCATCCATGCTCACTAACATTCACATACATTCACAGCTCAGGAACAAAATTCTACCCTTTTCTTCCCCCTTTTATTTTTAGCCCAAGCACAGACCGTACAGGACACACAGATAGTAAATGGAGGTACCATTCGGGCATGAATGGACATCATAAACTTTGGCAAAATTGAAGCTGGAATACGAACAACCTGCTGGGTTACTAAATGTTTCTTTCAAAGTTATTCCCATGTTGTAAACAACAGCTCAGGGTTTACACAAAACAGATCCACATCTAAATGCTAGATGGTTTTCCTCACCTGAGGAAGGCCACATTTCCAAAGAGTTTGTGTGTTACCCAAAACTGCTTCGATCCAGGTAATCAAGACTTAGGAAAAATCAACATTATGTCAGTAATGACCAGCGCACCGTGCTCTGATGCTGGCGAGAACCACCCGGTAGCACCTTGCTTCAGTTACTAACTCCTTGTCAAAGTGTTGATGAAACAGAGACATATTTCAGATCACGTTTTTATGTACCTACAGGTTTATATAGCAAGAAGACTCCCAGTGGACCTAAGTCATACCTGGAAATTTTCATGTTTAATTTGGTGCAGGTGAAATTACTGAAAAGAATACTTTTACTGGTATTTTCTGTATATCACTACATATGAGAGAGAAGGAAAAGTCCTGTTCCAAAATTTAAATGTCACTTAACAATGGAAGTACAGCACCATTAAGCCATATTTTCATTTATCGTATGTTATATTCTTCTAAGAAAGAGAAGCAATCACACCTTCCCATTCTGCAGAAGAGGGACCAAGGCTTTCCCTGGAGAGCTGCTGAGCTACAGAAAGGAAACTCTCACTGCCAAGGGCACGGCAAGGAGGAGAGGTGAGAGCTGGAAGCCTGGTGTTCAGATAGGGATTGCCAAGAGGAGCAAACACACCCAGGTCCCCAGGCGATGGAAAGAAGAACTTCTCAGGGATGAGAGGAGGCTGGGCAGTTTATGGCAGCCCACTTGGTCAATGGATTAACTGAAACCGAGACTGAAAGGAAGGATCTTGCCACAAGGACAGTGTGATAAACGAGAGAGACGTCTGCTCCTGTTTCCACCCCTCGTCTCATGTCTTCACTTTGTGTTTGTCTCAAGTTTAAAAAGACAATTATTACAGTATAGACTTCAATCAAATCTGTCTTGAGTTTCAAGTGTCGCCTTGCTGAACTTTGAGGAGCTCCCTAGAAGCTGCAAGCACATACAAGCGATTTGGCTGACCTGGTAAGATAAATGAGCACACGCTGTCTGCTGTCATCTCTGGACATTTACTGTGCGTCTTCTATCTTCTTCTCTAATGCTTCAGCCATAAAAATCATGCTGAATATGAGAATCTCAGCTATTTTCAGAATTTTAAGTTATTTGCAGTAATGGTATAGCAGAAAACTTGAAAACTGAACCCGAGGATTAGGAGGCATGTATGTATTTTCTTCTAACTGAATCACACAATTTTTCACAATGTGGGGCTGGAAACATTGCTCGAGAACACCAAAGTGAATTTTATCATCGTTACTTGCTTCACTTGTTTATTTTTCCCCAGACGTCTGCCGAGATTACATATACTTAAAAGACAAATACACTTAAAAAGAAGTCAGAGAATATTATGGATTAAAGTTTTCCTTAAAAGCACAATTATTAAGTATTACAATTTTCAGGAAGGCATTTGAAATTAATGCAAAATCCCTTAATATCAAAATTTTTATAGGAATTTGTATGTTCAAAAGATCACACATAACTAAACTAATGAATCCTTACCACGCATTTCCAGAAGAGTTATATCTTTCTGTATACTGGAATGGAAATCTCGTAAACTAGTAATTGGTGATAAAAGCTAAAAACGTTAACGACAATTATTCAAAGCTGATTAATTGTGGCATCTCAAAATACTTATAGTGGGCAGTAAAACCTTTGCAGACTGTCAGCCAGTGACCACTGCAGAAATAGCTGTAGCAGTAGAGATAGTGCTATCTAGGATGTTTGTTTATTACAGGGCCCACAGCTCAGCCACGGCGACGGCCAGGCCAGCGCTGCCCATCCGTGCCAGTGCGGAGCTGGCTGGATTACCCAAAATCTCTGCTCCCAGCGACCAGTTCAGCCATCTGCACTGGGAGGTCTTTCATGCTGAATTTTCAGGGAGTCCAGTCCCAAAGTAAATACTGGTAATCGCTCACAGAAAATTCCTCTGAATGTCACACCTGAGTAACAGAAAGATCACTGATGGGATCTTTTCAGACACCATAATATGAACGTATTTTAAAAGCAAAATTAAAACCCCCAAACCATACATATATTGAGTGGAGGCCTTCTCCCACCTCTGAGTCTTTTCTCCACTTTCAGTTGACAGGTGATTTTAGATTTTTTCTTTTGGAGGACATTAAGAACAGTTCTCCTCTTAAACCTGTGTTGAGTAAAACGTCACCCTTCCACAGGAAAACAGTTAGGAAAGACAAGAAAAAGAAGTATGAAAGCTCTTATGGTCACTTCCCTTCTTTCTATGACACACATCTCCAGACGGATGCCACACATCCCTAAGTCTCTTCCACATAATTTAAAAAAGAGGGCAACGGGTGTTTGGACACGGGATCTGTGGCTCCACTGCTTAGTTTTATATCTTGTATCTGCATTGTCCTGAAATTTCCTTGTACGATGCATAATTAAATTCTAGCATGAGCCAGGAAATGTTGTCTAGTCCTTATGTAGAACAGCTACCAATACTTTAGGGCTAAGGATTTTATCAACTTTACTTACACACCATAAAAGCTGCAATTGAAAGCAAAAGCTTTCTTTACAAAATGTTCTTTAGGCATGAATTAGAGATGAAGCAGGTTAAAAGTAGCTAGTGTGGTTTACTCAGCAAGGTTTAGAAACTTGATGCCAACAACCAAGATGAAGGGATGCTCAACAATACGGTATGTTTTTCATAAGTGGATGAATAAAGGCTGATGGAAATAAAAAAAATAATTAAAAAGGAAAATGTAACTCCAATGAGATCAGGTACCATCAGACAAGTAGGGCTGAAGCACCAACTACCCTTGATTATTTTTCTGAAAAATCAAAAGAAAGCTTAGAGCAGTTAAGTACAAAGGCTAACGGAAACTGAGTAGTAAAATCTAGAAGTTTACCTTTTATCTTTCCAAACATGGAAAACCTTATTTTTATTTTGCTTAATTGCTCTAAGAAATTTATTTAAGAACATAGCTGAAAAACGTGCTAGCTTACTACATGGTAAGAAACAGGAAAATGATTTTGCAAGGAGTGAGAGTTATTTGGGTGTAATTTTTTCTGTCATAAGTAAATGCTTTATGCATTCTGCATATACTGTTTCCATGTTCTACAGATTGAATGCAAAATTACATCTGGAATTTTTTAGAGAGACAGCCACGTAATGCCCAGTTCCCAGACCCAAAAAGCAACTTGAATGCAGTAAAAACAAACCTGATGCACCAGTTTTCTTTCTTTAAAAGAAACAGGACAGTTATGGCTCTTCCCATTTCTGCAAACTACAAAAGAGGCTGCTCTACAAAAACTTGGTAATGTTCCTTTCAAAATATTCAGAAACAAAGTTAGTTGGAGTGTAATATAAAGTGCTGGTGTCAAAAACCTGTTGCAGTTGTGTGCATGAGTGGGAGTGGTAAAATGGAGCAACTTATTATAAACACTTTTAACAGCGCTCTAGGGTAAAGCTGTTATGGTCCTATTATGTTTTGGAACTGCTGGAATATAATTTGAATACATAAAATCAACCCACATCTATCAATCAGTAGCCTGGATCCAACACCTCATGAGTATTTGTATCTTCGCTGAAATACATTTACAGTTGCTAGAAGACAGTCACTGGAGTTAAAAAAGCGACACAAGCAACAACGCTGCATGAATGAACCCTGATCGAGGGAAGTAAATGAGCTCCAAAGGGCTGCCACGTCAGCTCAGCACTGTACAAAGGGACGGGAGCACGTTACAGTCCTGCTATGTATTCCACGAAGCCACCAGTGCTCAGCAATACGAACTAGCAGGATTTTTTATATCACAAGATAGGCAAAGTAGTACGCTGCAGAGGAAACATTAATGACTACCTACCATATGTACAAATCATTTTACTAGCTTCTCTGAAGAGAAGGATTCCATTTGGAGATGACACATCAAAATTTAAACGTTGCGATCTAAAAAATAAGAGCAAAAATATTCAGATGGTCATCAAAGCAGAAAGCTGCAATGGATTCATTCCTAAAACGAAAGAAACATTGCTGATTACAAAGTAAAATTATTTGATAAACTAATTTTAGCTTTCAGTTGAACTACATGCATTCCAGTTATCTCCATATGTTGCCAAAAAAACAATCCTACAGTAAAAGACAAAAACTTTTTAACCAGAAAAAGAGACCAGACAACACGTACACAGCTTCTGGTGACCGATGAACTTCTTGTACCCGTTTGCAGTTCAGAAGAACGCTGCAAAGGCTCCATGATCCCAGCACATAGGCTAACTTGTACCCTGCTTCTGCATCGCTTTTGAAAATAAACTAACCCTCACAGGTTATTCCGCTGCTTAACATCCGCGGCAATCGCGAGCCAGCTCTCCGAGCGTCGGCTTAACACACGTTTTTATGAACGCTCAGACGTGAAGCAGATCGCACCACAGGTATTACCAAAGCCGACGAGAACCAGTCCGTTCCCAGGACGGAAACGCAACAGAGGCCTTGCCCAAGTCCCTGTTGCGTCTTTCCAACGCGCCTTTGTGATAACGAAGCCTAACTCCTGGTTGAGACCTAAAAGCGAACTTCAGACAGTGGTCTTAAGCTTCTGAGCAACTTCACCGAAACTTACCCTCAGTGTTTATTGGGGCTGAAAGGGAAAGGATCATCCCTGAGTGACGCAAACCGCAGTATCCCCCAGCTGACCTATTCGGTAGCCGTCCGCTTCTGACCGAACAGGGTCACCCCTCCCACAGACGCAGCAATTGGTAGCTGTATTTGCTGCAAGTCCAGGTTTTTTTTTGTCTGAGTCCCTGTTTACAGGGTTCTTTGCTGCAAACTCTGGAGTAAATCTGGGTGTTTATAAATGAGTAAAACGTGCCTCGTATAAAACATCTGTGTATTCCATATGCACAAAATTATAATGGCTGACAGAGGTAAAAAAACCTCCCAACACCAGCATGTCATCTCAATATCAGAGTGGCATAATGCACAGTCTGATACTCCGTAACACATTTTAACCATGTCGAAGTACAGCGTATAATGCATTCTAACCTGTAAAAGCTAATGCCGTACACAACTCATGGAAAAAAACCATCCCAGATGATGTTCTCTAAAGGGAACAAGACAGATTTTCTGAATACCAATAGGTAGGAGAATAACATGAATATGGAAAGTAGCTCGAAGAGCTGCCTTTTGCATAAGAATTATTGTTCCAGTTCCTCTTTGCTTTTGTTTACCATGATCAGAGTTCTGTGTTTATGCTTTAACAATCTCCTCCTTGAAATAATAAGCTGCAGCACTGTTGGAGCACGCCGCTTGTGCATTGCACCATCAGTAAAAACAGGTTAAACGTTTCCAGCAGTTTGTTATAGTGCTATGGGGATAAAAGACAGAATTAGCCTACACAAACCAAAGAGGGAGCCACGGCAAGCGAGTGAACGCGCGCAAGGACCAGGGGACTGCCTTAGGGCCTCTGCAGCCATTCAGGGATGAAGTGCAGACCGTACACACCGGTGTCTGACTGGGAGCCAGGTCTCAACTTCAAGGCACCAGTTTCCTGTCACTAGATTAAACTATGTGGTTTGGTTTTGTTGTTGTTTTGGTTTTTTCTTTTAAATTTCAAATATTTCAACTGTTTTCCTACCCAATTTGATTTGCAAGGCAAAATGAGAAATGATGAGAACACATACTTCTTTACTGAAAACTCTTAATTACTTTGGTCACGAAGATACCCAGCACAGAGACTCTAAATATCAGCTCTTCATTTAAAAAATCTTTTTTTCCCTTTGGGCAGTACACTATGTATTTCCAAGTGTAATGGTAATTTCCCAAAATAAATTGCTCTGTTTCTTGTGGCAAAATAGGAATTTCATTCTAACACCTGCAATGTCAAGTATTGAAATAACCTCCCAGAATGCATTCTGAGGCCTTTTCGGTTAGCCCAGAGAGATTTTAGATGTGGGAGAACTTACCTAAACACTGACTATAAGTATTGCTGTATTAGATGCCATTCTTTTCTATTTTGGCTGGAAAAGTTGAGTTGCAAAAGAAACTGTAAAGGGAGTTGTGGTTTTGCAGGCACATATGTATGCTGCTCGGCTTAAGGCAAAAACTCAACCTGCAGCAAATCTTGACAATTTTCCAATATTTAATTGTAGAGTCAGTACTTATCCCTGGTTAATGCATACGCATCCACTAACACTGAATATAAACACACAGTAGTCTCTTCTATACATTCCTGTAATTAATTTTTGCCAGCTGATTTTGTACCATCAGCTGGCTTTGGTGAAACACCACAATGCCACTGAAAGCTGAGCTCTGCTTGCCAATTTTGTTCCAAAATACAAAAGCAGCAGTCTTAAAGTCAAAGTCAGACATCACAAGGATAAGCCAAACAGCAAAAGCTGGAACAGAGAACACGTAGCATTGCAGTGCTCATCACTTATCTAATTTTCACGTGCTTCTTACCTGTTTTGCATGAATTCTGCCATCAGCTTCAAGATAGGGGTTGTACACGCAGGTTCACGGTACCACAGTTCGACAGCTCTTTGCAGGACAGAAATGTATGCAGGGTATCTTCATCAAATGGAGTTAAAGAGTATACAGATAAAATTACCCCTTCCCCTAAAACCATACTACCCCGTTAGATGGGCCGGCCAGACATAGGCCTTGGCAGCTCATTCTGACAGAGGGACTGCCAGAAACTATAAATTTCAGCAAATCTCTGCTTAGAAGACTAAATCCTTTGGCAACGTTAATGGTCACATAGGAAGCAGTTAATATACCAGAGCTGCACTGAGGGGAAAGGAAAGCAGTTTGCATATGTGACGCTAACCTGTGAGTACATACATAAAATGAGCTTGGGTTTTTAATGAATGGCATAAGTCACAAACGGCAATTTAACTTAAAATCAACATAAATTTATATATTAACAAATTCTGCACATTTCGTTGCCACCTCATATATACTGTATTTGCTATATAAATGGTTGGGAACACTTCAATTATATGAAGTTGTTTCCACAGCATTCAAGAAGAGAATTCAGCCAACCTGTGTGGGAGACCAGCAAAGTTAGATCTCTAAGAACTCCTTCAGGGGAGCTGCTTGCTCATCAGCACCCAAGAGAGATCTGCTCTTTTAAAGCGGGATTTAAAGGAACACAATACAGGGAAAAAAAAAAAAGTTTAGTAGACTGTTTTTAAAGAAAAACTTACTGACTGTATCAAAATAGTTCATGCAACCATTTGATATAAAGCTGACCCCTAGTTTTCTCAACATGCTGAAAAAAAGAGTTTATCTGGATAAGAATGCAGATAGGTAAATGGAAATGAGGTAGCACAGCTTGACAAGTAAAGAATCAGACTTTTTTTTTTTAAACATTGAACCAGGAAATTTTAACTATTTAATTTGCTATTAAAACATGATCCAGCTCATCTAGTCAATGGTTTTGTTTAACAATAAACTTATTTTTAATTTTTAACTTTGCTTCACGTCATATAATTCTGCTTTCTTTAACCACATGAGAGACAGTGACTATTCACAGGAAAACGCTATTGCCCACTCAGACAATAAAGGTAACTCTTGTGCATCTTGCAAAGTACAATACAGGCCAAGCCCTCAGCGTGGGATGGTGAAATACAAGTCTGAAATACATCAAGGTTTACCCACTTCTAGGCTACGCAGGCACATGTCTCAGTTCACTATAGCTCTTGTGGCGGAGGCCAAAGCCGTCAGATCGCACTGCTGATGAATGACAGCGCTGTGCAGACAGATGGAAGGCGTTCTGGCTACTGCCGGCTGGCTGGGGCACCGAAAGACTTGGGCATTGCTGCTGCCAGCTGCCTGAGGCTCTGCAGGCATAAACAACATATAGCGGAAGAGGCTGACACGGGAAATCGACTTTTAGACATTGTTTCTCTCTCCTTTCTGGGGTTCTTCACATTTTAAATCAGACAAACCAGAGTTAAACATACCGTGGAAAGTTATCCAGAACTAAACTGGGATTTAAATTTAAATCCTCCTTGCCTACAATATCCCTAAAGGGCACAGATCATGCCACCTCATACCTTTAAAAATTCACCAGTGCCAGTTCCATTTTCTCTGAGGTGGACTTCCAACCCCGCTCACTCTCAGCAGAGGATGGTGAACACACTCAAACTGCCACAGATGTCATGCACGGTCCAGAACTGAACTGTGCTATTGATTCTCCTAAGCCATGCCTCCTCCTTAGCCTTCCTAGGAGCCGCAGGTACACACAGGGGAGGTGGTGCAACGCTGCAAAGCCCCACTGAGGATTTTTTGCAGGGTAGAAAACAAGTTCCTTTTCAGATTTCACGGCAAAGAGAGAAACTTGACAGCCAAATTCTACAACCAAAATGTAATTCAGCAGTACAGCCAAGGCAATTAGCTATCTTAATTCAGAAACTTAAGCACTGAGTCCACATTCATTGACAAGACTAGAAACTATAGTCAAAAGCGAAGGTCAACAGAAAGGCTGCAGCAATTTATTATTTGTTTAATAAAGTGGAATAAATTGGTTTTAAAGACAATATTCAGCGTTTTTAACCACAAGCTTCAAGGAACCTGGCTAAGTCATAAACTTAACCTGACCAGTCAGCTGGAGCTTGAAGGAATTCAAAGTGCAAAAAACAGTACCGAGGTTTGAATTAATGCAACTGGCAATAGCAGCTATTACAAACAGATTACCGATCAGGTAGCCCTGTTTCACAAGAAAATGCGTTCTCCTCTTCTTTTGGGATTAGGAAACTGTAATCCCTACAACTCTTTGTTGGGCTTTTTCAGGTCTGTACCTAATCCTGCATCCTTGAAACATATAAACTTAAAAATTTAGTTCTTCAAAACCAGAATCATTTTGAACAAGCCATCTTGTTGCTGCACGTGGTTTTATTTTGTTAAGAAATACGATAGGAATTTGTATCCATATGTAACCACAGCAGTTTGGTGACAAGATTGTTTTGCTTGTTCCAGTGATCCACATCTGAAGCAGCATACGATCAAACATCCGAATACCTAGGTCAGCTGGAACTTTTACATGACCACTAGCTAAAACATCTCAAAGGCAGATCACTGGTCTGTAAACTTAGTGCCTATATATCCATACACAGGTATTTTTATATAGGCAGCCAATTTCACGCACTCACGTGTATACATGGCGGGCTATCTAGCTGCTGCAACTCTGAGCCAACCTGATAATTTAATTCTTGCAACCCATTTCCTTATTGCAACCTTCTTTTACAGACAACAGAAGTCATTAAATACTGAGAATCAGCTGGGAGGAACACAGGAAAAATTCCCTATGGGTTGCCACCTAACTGTAAGAAACACTAAATGAAAGTAACACAAAAGTGGGTATTGCCCTCAACTCACAATTCAGTCTCCACGGACGTATCTGACTGCGAGACCAACGACGTCAGACTACAGCCTGATATTAGTACGGAAGAGAGCAGATGAAACATTCAACATCTTATTCAGGCAGTCTTGAAGTAAATACCAGAACGAAATAGTAAGGAATTTTAAGAAAACCAGAGTTTGATTCTACTGAAATCGGGATACAGGTTTTTTCAGGCCACACCTGCATGTTCAGGACTGACCTACAAATACAGAGACCACACGTTATGAATACAAAAGGCAAACAAACTTTCCAAAGCTGCGGTACTGGAATTGTCATTGACAGCTTGACATATCAATATTTCAGGAAGAATAAATGACTTTCATATCCAGGGTTTGGGGTTTTTTGTTTTGTTTTGTTTGTTTGTTTGCGTGATGTTTTTCTTCATCTTTCATTACCGGATACTTTAGGAAGATGTTATACTTAACACCTGAAGCTGCTTAAAATATTTGGAAATATTTTAATGAAGTCTTCCAAGAGATCACCTAATACAACTTTAAAACAAATTTTACTATTATTATAAGTATTTTCTCTTCATCCCTTGCCAGAGGAAAACTATAAATCTTGTCTCAGCTGAATGAACATCATTTATCATATTCATTTTCTTGTCAATACAATTATGAAAAGCCTTTGGCCTTTTTCCAAGGAGCCTGATTTGCTAGAGAAACCCAATTAGTATAAGCAAGCCTGCTACGAAACAGCCCTATCTGGCAATCTAGCGCAGCTTCGGCATACCTGACGGTTCACCTCCAAACCACAATCCTAACAACTCCAGCAGAATGGTAAAATACAAGATACAACGCCATCCTCTGTGCCTCCCCCCCATTCCCTCTCTCCTCCCCAGACCGAAAGGACTTAAAAGAAATTATTTCTGCTCGTTTTTGCCATCTACTGGACAAAACTTAAATCCTAAACATGGCAATTGGAGGGAAAAAAAAAAGCATCTCTCAGATGAGAGATTACAGACTGTAATTTATTTGTTTTGTTACGGACAGGGCTTAGACCCAGAATATTTCCTACAATCACTTGAAAAGTTTATTGACACATTCTTCTACCAGGGATTTAGAAGTGGCTATTTCTAATAGTCTTCAGTATAGAATCAACATCATCTTACAGCATATTAAAAGCTTAGCCTTTTATCCCTCGCCTCTCTGTACTGTTTATTTATCGAACAAATGCAAGTAAATCAGATTTATTTTGGCTAACATTCTGCATTTGCCATTTTCAGAACTGAAATACTAGGGCTTCAAACATAAGAAAATTAAATCTGTTTGCAAACCAGCTTTTCTTTGCTATTAAAAGCATTTTCTGATGATAAATTTGAAACTACAAAAGAAATATGTTAATCAAAGCATATTTAAACGTTGTGTGATGAAATTGGCATCTGACCCTCCCTTCTCCTCCCATTTACCTTCCTGTTTTTAGATACAGTAAATAAGAGTTGTTATAATAGCAGCTTATTCCGCTACAATGCTTTGGGGATCGATACCTGGATGAAGCTGGACTCGGCCAAATGAGGTGAAATCCACTGAACAGAAGCATGGGCTTATCCTGTACAGCCAAAGGTGAGGAGGAAAAAAAATTTGAACCTACTCAAGGGAAAAGAATCTGAGAAGGCCTGAGCTTTGAATTCCACACAAAACTACATTTCAATCTGTTTTTGTTGTCAATACAGTACAATGAAATCCAAAAATTGGAGGCTGTTTTGATTTCTTTGAAATAAACTTAATTCTTAAACTGGAAAGAATAAATTACTTTAAAAAAAATATTCAGGAAAGGGTCCTGAGGATTACACATCCTGGATCCTTGTATAAAAAGCCACCTCCATGGATGAATCCATTTCATTCAACCGGAGAGGAGGTAAGTCTCTGTTACCCCTCCTCCTACAACTGGAGGTTGCAGTTCTGCACAGGAGAAGAGCACGATACTCATGCTGTACCAGAAAAGAACAAAGTACACAGAATTTTAAATGGAAGCTGCACTCATCTGCTTCTACACATCTTCCTGATTCCTGATTTTATTATTAAGTTTTAGGGTAACACGAGCACAAACAGTACTAATGAAGTTAAACGTACCCAACGGTGCCCACTAGAAAATGAGATGCTAATTCACAGTCTGGCTTCAGTAGGGGCTTCCCCCCACCCCAGTCCTCTAAAACTGAAATTAAGGGATGTTTTCCACTGATTTTAAGAGAAAGAAAGATTATGCTGCTTTATGTTTCGGACTTACTCTCTGCAAGCTGAGCCTGCACACAGGGAGAATCACCGCAGGCTCGCACGGGTCTTAAATAGGGCTCACGTGAATGGTGATCGGGATCCTACTACCCACCACACCGGACGTCGATCAGATTGTACCAGGTTCTGCCGTACAGCCTTTCAGCCCTTACAGGCTAATTTCCTCGCTGCAATTCTGTATCGATGCATTCCTCTTCCTTAACCAGGAAGATTAGTAGTGAACAGAAGGGCTGCATTATTAAAAATAAAAGCTTGACTTCTAGTAAAGCACATAATTGTACCTGAATGTTATTTTTTCTGTCCATAAAATAAACAGATACATAATTA
The DNA here is from genome assembly GCA_013399095.1 of Psophia crepitans. Taxonomy (NCBI): domain Eukaryota; kingdom Metazoa; phylum Chordata; class Aves; order Gruiformes; family Psophiidae; genus Psophia; species Psophia crepitans. Next base: position 60,470 of record VWZZ01006212.1, read on the forward strand.
ACTTCCATTGCTTTGAGAGATCTAAATTATAACCCAAATATTTTCATAGTTACTTCACTATACATTTCAGCAGTTTGTTACTAATATGACTGTGTGCCTGAAGAGAGAATTACAGCTACTGTATTTATAAAAATACAAACCATTTCTCTATAGTATTAAGAAAATACCCATGAGTATTACTGCATCTGTTGGCATAGAAATGTATACGATATTTAAAGCAAATAGAGTTCCACTATAAGAAAGCTACAACCGAAAGATTTTGATTTTGTTTTCAGATGTCCATTTTCTTCTGGATCAAGAGGACTGCAGGTGTTGCGATATTAATAGAGTTGACATAAATAGAAAGTAACTGACTAAATTAAAGACATGATTCATACCAGAGAGAGAAATCTCCCCAGATAGCACTTGTACAGTATTTTTTAAGCACTTTTGATGTTAAACCAAATGTAGGTACATTGTGTTTGGAGTTAAAGACACAGCTTTTTTTTTTTTTTGTAATGAAAACATTACGGATCTATGAAGGGAAGAAAACCACTTGGGTATGTTTTCTAGATTAGTAGTGTGACACAACAAAAAAGTGACCTCTCTGTGGTCCTTCCCAGTTAACTGCATGGTTGCCATTGTGCTGTAATTTTAGCTGATTACACATTAGTTCATTTAGCTTTGTTTCCTCTTCCCCACTGTGCCATACTATTAAACTAATGCAAGGGGCCTGGTATCCCTCTGTGCACAGAGCTGGTATTGTCATCGTGTAATAAGGATACATCCAGTCAAACAGCATGGTGTAGCTGGTCTTTGTGTTCAGTGCAAAGGCAATCCCTCGAAGATCCCTTGCCAGCCCGATCAACATACGCTGTCAGTGGGAAAGAGACACAGTAATTGATTTTCACGTTAGCACAGAGCAGATGGAGTAATAATCAGCCAATAATGACCACATATCTGATTTTGATTCATTAGTTTAAATGTCTCGCTCAAATCTTTTTTTTTTTTGTTAGAAAACACAAAGATTCTTTTAACAAACAAGATTTCTACAAGTTTTATAGTGATAAGATGCAAAATACTTAGGAAATGCTTTTGATTATTCGATATGCTATCCTAATGAATAATGCAAATTAAAACATAATATACGAATACTCTGTATTAAAGTTTAAAAGTGCTTCCTGTATTAATATATTTAAAGTAACAATAACAATAAAACGTTAATTTAAGCTTGTAATATTTTGAATGAGGTGTAAGACAAACTGATACTTGTAACAAGCTACAATTAAGGCTGCACTGAGATTCTCATTGTACTGTTATTTTAACATATCTTTTGTTTTGTTTTGTTTTTTTTTAAAAAAAGTAATTTTCCAAGTCAGGTTTCTTCAGAAAGTGACTTTTTTGTTTACAGAGGATCATGCAAATCTCTGTCCGTATTAACATTAGTTCCAAGATGGTGTTTTTTTTTTCCCTTTAATGACTGAAGTGGGGCTTCAGAATCCTTCCAGCACAAATGCAAACAGTTTATGCATAGATAATTAGCCCCTACTAAAGGGATGTTTTCAGGATAATTAATAGACATCAATAAGAAACACTAGTGAATGAGAAATATTTTAACAATATAAACAAAGTTTTCAATTTAGACATAAATATTATTTTTTGATAATTAAGTAGTTCTATTAAATTTTATCCATGTGTTGCAGGTGGGATTTGCATATTTTTTCCCCCCCTGTAATAAAAGACCACAGTACTGCAGCGTCCGGTAACAAAAATAAATCATAGAAACATGGCAAAAAACCCAGCAAGGAGTTCTCTCTTTAAAAGCAGAGTTTTCAATAACGTACCACTTGGTGCTAACACTGTCATATTTATAGTGTTGAGAAATACAAAAGGTAAGCTTCACATATTAATTTTAATTGATCACATAAAGAGCAAATTACGGCTGATGCCTTGTTAAACTGCTAAATGTAATCTTACACAAGGGTTAATTTCTATTTTTCATATACAGACCCATCAGTCTAACTGACTTGGATGGCACGCACATAGATTTATCCACAGATAAATTGGTGAGGTTGCTAGGAGTATTTTAATATTTGCATTTCCTTTCTGTTGTGCATTGAAACGGCCTGAACTTGCAAGATGCTGAGAGGTCTCAACTCTCATTAACTTTAATGGGACTCTGAAATCACTAGAGAGGAAGTGTTCAATACCGAGAAGATGCAATATAAAATTGTAACTTTATATTCATCTGTATTTTCATACTTTGTGCGCTGTTTTGTCCATGCAGAAAATAACTGTTTAACACACGCAGTGGTTGAAACGTAAAGAATTAAAAGAATTGGGCAGAAACACTTTATCCTTCTTTCTGAAGGGATACGCAGGTGCGACAGTATATACGAGAAAGTGGAAATCTTCCAGATTGATGTTGGTTCCTTTGCCCATTCTAGCCACAAAAAAAAAGGAGACAAGCAAAACTGCACAAAGGAGAGGCTGGAGCAGGGAAGAAGGGGAACGACAGCCCCTGGCAAGACATGAACTTGCCTTTGTTTGAGGGATGCGCTCGGAGAGAAAGAGCTCACCATCTCACTGTGGTCTCTAGAACATGGATTAGAAAAAGACAACCAGCCAAACCCATATTCCTCTCACATGCTTATTCTGTCTTTATAAAAAACCACCTGGTTGTAAGAAAACACTCTTCTGCAAATGTATTTAAGGAACAGTTCGGTTGTGAGGCTTTAAAAACTAGTAATAAAAGTAGATGTGCAACTTTCTTCAAACTATGGTCCCAGATTTCAGACAGGTCAGGGAATTTCAGACACCATTTGACCTTGAATTCCAAAGAAAGGAGAACAACTATGACATAAACTACATTTCTTGGTTTTCTAGTTTTTAAATTGGAGTATGAGAAAGCCCATACCATTAACCACACTACTCTTAATAAATTACTTCAATCTACAAAGCACCATAATATTCTTGTCCTATAAAATGCCATCAAACTCTGGTTTAGATACAATCCATCAGAACTCAACTTTATAGCATAACACTGCCTACAGTGGGCAGCATCTGAACAGCCTATGTAATAGCCTACAGAATCCTGAGAGAAATCCCAATCCATTTAAGTTATGGTAAAAATACCTTTAAATTCTAATAGAAGCAAAAATCACCCTAGATTCCATGCTCGCTTAAGTCACGTTTAGCAAGAACCTCCCCCTCAAACTCTCAAAATCCCCAAACAGTCCAGTTTTAGCCCATTATGAGTTTTCAAATAGCGCTTAGGTGCATTAAGTTTATTAATGCCAAACAAGGTTATACACTTCTACATCTACTTTTTGTCTGGCACCCTGTGGGTGCCTCGCAAACTCAACAGTCACTTCAAGAACACACGAAGCTACCGCTTCGTTCGCGACTGAGCACCGACCATTTCTGGGGCAAAGTGACAGTTAATAACAAAACCAGCAACCGCAGAACGAGTCAGATGAGGAGTGCGGAGCGGTAATTACAAGAAACGCAGCATGAGGAGCTTGTTGGTCGTAGGTGCGTTTATACATTGCTTTTCTTGCTAACGAAACAATTCTGCTGAAATTTTGATTTCCAAATATTCTTCCCTGAATGTCAGCGATAGGATTACTGAAGACTGATCAGATTAAAGCAATTTTTAAACCAAATCCAAGTATCTTGTTTCAAAGTCCCAAAGAAGATTTTTTTCAAGGGATTTTCTTCCAAGGAAAGGAGCTCAAGATTCAAATATTCACAGAAAAAAACCCTCTGACTTGCCAACACGTGCCAAGTGTCTGACTAATGCAATTTAAAACAGACGAGACGACTCACGCCACCCACCCCCGAACCGGGGCTTGTAATGGAAAGTCTGACAGACCCTTAACTATAGTGGCACTACTGGGTGCAGCTATAATATTACCCTCATAATTCTACGATATAATAACAACAAAGGAAAAAAAAAGGTGAAGGGTCATTGCGCTTTGTCTTTAGAATTAAGATGGCTGTCTTCATCCTTACAGCATACTCTTAATTCTGGAGACACGTCTTAATAACCTCTAAATAGTTCCAACAAAAGAGCCGTGTCAGAGGAATGAGCAGGCCCCAAGGTGTTTCAACTGGAGTGTTTTCATCTGCCTTTATTGCTCTATCCCTCTCCAGAATTAAGGCAATAACCTGTGATAAATTATTCAGGAACTGCTACAGGGATCAAAGCAAAATCATTCTGTTAAAGTGCTGTTTGCAACATTTGGCACTTAGTGTGAAAACTTTTAATGTGTGCAAGCTGAAAATCAAGGATTTTAAATAATTTAACAGCACGGAGTTTCTACAAACCAGCTAAAGATAGCATGTTGCTATTTAACTGCTTTTTCCTCAGATCCTTTTTTTTTTTCATGCGTTTCTAGCAAATCTGATGATGTCACAACTATAAACAAAGTACTACTGAGATTCCGGCTACCCAGTCGATATATTACTTAACCGGATTGTCAAGAGAAACCTTGAAATTCTTAGCAGAAAATTAGCCACTGTTCTAATACTGGACATTTTTCCTATTAATATAAATATGTGAAGAAGGAAGCAGAAAAGAAGAAAAACAAAACACAAGAAGAAAAAAACAAAAAGGGAAAGCAAAGCACATAATTACTTAAGCCGCCTTCAATTATATTTGATCTCCCTGGGAAGGAAACCTAAACATATGTTTTGTATGCAGATTTAACGATTACAAATGTATTTTAAAAAGAGCGAGCTCCCTTGTTGTAACTGTTTTTCAATGGTGTATTTCAGAAACACTAAAAAAACTAAAAATCCCTAGCCAGTTAGAAAGTCCTAGTAAAAACCACAAATTAAATGAATTTGGCAGTCCTGGACCATTTTCATAGCGATATTTTAACAGTGTCATCTCCCTGTGGATCGGAATACTAAGCATTTTATTGAAGAACTGAACTGTTTTTGTTTTCAGTACTTGCAAAATGAAGTACCTGAAAGCACTTTTGCATGTATTATTTATTCATCGTGATAGAAAAATAGCTTTAACCTAATAAATTACGTTTAAGAGAATTTAGAGCAAAAGTTTTGTTTATGATAAAGCAACAGATTTAGTTCTTTATCAGTAGCTTAAAGCACCAAGTTTTCTTTATACAAATTAGACAGATGGTGCTTACAGTAGAATTTACTAAAGGTCTGTCACAACAAATGCAGCCAAGCTGCATATTTAATCACTGCAGAACCTTGTCTACCTGCAGCTGCCAACTGCTAATCCAATTTCCCTGATAAATGTGGCAAGAGACACGATCAGCAATAAAGAGCATCTAACTCCATTTTCCTGCAGGGCGTCTTTTGATGAACATTTAGGACGGAAGCACGGAGTGCACTGTGTGGCCCTGGCTTGTGGCAGCTGCATGCATTTTGAAGACACAGTTCTCAGGTTACTCACTTAATTCTGCCACTATCATTATGTTGCTATTGATCTCAGTAGCTCTTGTCTACACAGCATTACTCTAGATGAAGCTGAATCAGGCAGTTATCATGCATCAAACTTGCTCAAAAGCCTGGAGATTTCCCCTTAATTACTTGTGATTTTATTTGCAAATACCGTTAAAGTGTAATCAAGCAGTCACTTTCCAGGGTCGTTAAGAACTTGCTAGTTTAGGAATATATCACTGGCACTCCATTAAAATTTCTCTACTAAGATGGTTTCAAGCAAACCAGACAGGACAGTGGCAAAATTATTTTAATAAACTCAATCCTCACATGAGAGAAATAGTTTCCTACAGAAAGGGTAATGCTATCAAATGACCTCTTTGTTCTGATTTTTAGGATTTATAACTCGAAGATGTAAGAGATTGATTCCAGCCAGATGAACTGTGTCTATTTAACGAATAAAAAGTTATTAAAATCAAATACATAAAGCGACAACAAATGAGGAAATTCAAATTAAATAATTGTTGAAATAATCTGAAGTACTTTTTTTTTTAATATTTGCTTAATCCAAGCGATTACGGTGAACTGTGCATCTTCGGGTAATGTCAGTGATATACCGCAGACAAATTATTTTCTCAATATTTCTAGCATATCTGTTGATTTTCTTATGAAAGGAAGCGGGTAAAATATGACGATGCAGTATCTAAGTTTCCATCGTATTTTAAAACAGTGACTAAAAAAATCACTGTTAGGGTTTCTTCAAAATTACCCTGTGCAGCCAAAGCGAGTGCTCCGGCGTGCTTTGTTAACTATTTATTCAGTGACGGGAGAAGGGGATCTCTTTAATGCAATAGTGCTCTAATATATTATCATTCCTGATGATGCAGCTTGTATCTAGCAAGTCTTTTTCTTCCCTAAAATATACTGTTGTTTTGACACAAACAGCTTGCTACACTTAAGGATTTTACTAATAAAACATAATGTTGTGTTAGATATTATGACTGTTGCCACAGCTGAACTGACTTGTCAAATCAATCCTAATATGGCTCCCACAGGCACATAAAAACCTTATTTAGCTATCAGTTATCCTAATCACTTTGTTCAGTTTAAGGGTGCAATACTTCAAGACCAGTTCCTATTTATACATATATGCCCAGCCATTTAATAAAGTCTTGATTTATATAATAAATTCTTGTTTGAAAAAATACTTTAAAGCGGCAGTGTTCTATCAAGCGTGCTACAACATGTCTCCTCACACCCCCAAATAAATATGTTAATGTACACAAACAGGATGCTTGCACAGCAAAGGGGAATATTACATACAAAACAGATAGGCTATCACTGAAGATAAATTTGTCCCTTTGATTATAAATAGGGGTCACTCAATTTGCAAAGCCCTGAAAAATCCCATGGCCTTTGTAAAAATCTTTGTACAAAGTTCATTCAGGACGGTCATTGGCAGCCTTTGTATCTCCCTTGCCTACCTTCCGAATGATACAGATGCATACAGGTATAAATATACATACAGGTCTACCGGTATATACAGAGAGACAGACAGAAGAGATGACAAGCTTGTTGCTAAATGCTTGCCCCCCTGTTAGTTCTTCCCGTCAATAATTTCTTTCCCCGTAATTGAAATAAACCTACCTTTGCTTCTTCTTGTTCAAAACTACTGCTGAACATCTGAGTCACACTTTCAAACGAAACTGTGAGAGGGAGCATGAAATTCTCAAATTCATCCTCGTCTTCACCTACAGGAAAAGAAACCAAACCAAAACAGCAAAAGCATCACATCATATTCACACTGCTGCTCCGAAGGGTCACTATCTCAGGCTTTTATAGAAAAATCTCACTGACATCACGGGAACTTTCATATGACCTACAGGAATAAAAACCTGGGATTTGACATATTTTTACTGAGCTATAACCAAAGACGACAAAATGTTGATCGCAAACAACTTGTATCTGAGACTGGCATGCCTCCACATTTCCCAGCTTGCTCTTTTTCCTGTTTCCGCTTTCTCTGTTAATCTGACGGCATTTGTTCAGTACCCTGGAGGAACATCCACATAAGAAAGGCAAGACTTAACAGTTAGAAAATGTTAAATTTAAATCTGCAACAAAAAATTAGACCCTTCCACATGTGTACCTTTGTAGGGTTGTGTTTAAATCACAGTCTTTTATGACTATACGCTATTTTTTCTACCTCCTACCTATTTAGCATAGGGAACGAAGCTGCTGTGGAAATAAATCGGGACTGCATTGGGGTTATTCCTGTGACACTATTGCCTCATTGGTTTCAGAAGGTGTAAATTTAGAGTAAAAGAAATGAGATGTGGGTAGGAAAAAAGAGATTGTCTGGGTTAGGTAGTTGAAAGATAACCTGGAATTCTGGATTGGTTTTGTTTTGTCACGATGCTGAACAAATATATACAACTTTTTAGAAATGGTAATTTGCATGAGGATTGGTACTCATGCTACTTATCTTTAGGCCCTTAACGAGGGTAGCTTGCCTCTCGCATCCAGATTCCCCTGGAGAGTAATTCAGAGTACAAATTTAATTTATGTTCTTTAAAGAGCTCTTTGCTATAGGGCTTCGCTCTCTTTCCTCTTCATTGGCAAAGTATGGCAAACTAAGATGCAGTTGAAGTCAGGAGGAGTTGTGCAAAGTTAGTATAAGCTTTACAGTTTAGTTTCTACAATTCATATGCCCATCTGTAAAATGGACCTAACTCCAGCCTCTTCTCTCTCAGGATACTGCAAAGCCCAAATCACCCATGCCCACACAACAGTAAGAATGACAGAAAAGGCCAAGAAGGAAAAAAGGCCAGGAAGGAAGAACAGCCACAACAGAAAGCAAAGCATGGACCGACACATAAATCCAGATGACAACAGGGCATTCATGCCCAGATTTTTTTTTTTAAAAGCAAAAGAAATCCTGTCTATAACTTACTGCTACTGCACTGCTCAGCCACAGTTACGGAGCCTTCAAACCACAATCCATCTCAAGAACTCTAATAACTAGCCAAGTCACTGACCCAGCCTGCGGCCTGCATCCCGCACCTGCTGCAGAACCGAAGCGGCTCAGAGAGATGCTACGTGCTGGCAGCAATCGGAGCTGGTGGACTTTGGGAAAATCCAATCCTGTCCATCTTTGCCCATCTCTGCCATCTTTTCTCTGCTCCTTTCAACCCAAGTCAGTCTTTTTATTTGTCGTTTCTGGACCCTTGTGTCCTCTTCCGATTACTCACAGTAACCCCAGACTATCCATCCAGCTTTTTGTTTCTAGCTCCTTTCTCTGCCAACTCCAGCTCCTCAGGCAGTGCCATGTCGGCACACAGACTAACGAAGTCACTTGGATACTGCTCTACTGCCATTTACAGAGTTCCGGGCTCAACTGCCACATATAGAATTCTTGGGAAAAACCTCAATTCTTACGAGATACTAAAAAGTACTGCTCCCTCTCCTCTAGGATGCTGCATACCACTAGAAGCCAATCCATGAAGATGCTATGTACACATCCAAATGCAAGATGAACCCTTCCTGAAGGCAGAATCTCAAGCCTATTTTGTTAAAAAAGCTGAGAAGACCAAAGAACTACCAGAATGTCCAATGCCGACTGGGACCAACACTTTAATGACAAACCGGCTAGTTCTGGAAATGGGGCAAGGGGAAACCTTACGTGCTGTTTTGGTTTTAAATTGCAGTGTAGGCAGTCAAGAGAGAATATACAATTGGGATCCTACATAGTATTGTCCTATTTATCAAATAATTTCTATTTTAGAAAAGCAACACAAATTACTACCTGTGCACTTCTTTTGTATTCCTGTACAAGCCACGCTCACCCCTCACGAACGGTACAATATTAATAACGAAAGGAAGAAACTATCCTAAACAAACCTATCATGGTAAATTGTTCATTTTCGATAATTCAAACTACACGTACACATCCTCATTATGTGCTTTGAAAGAAAAGAGACAACTCACTTGCAAGTTACAGTAGATGTGTGCGTGTCTTATAGCAATAGCGTTTGAAACCTGCTTCACTCGGAGAGGTTTGGCACTGGGCATCACTACCCGTACCTGGAAGTACGTACGGGACACCGACAAATCACACTGAAGAGCTCCTGAAGGTATTTTCTACAGCTTAGACCTACTCCTGTTGGTAGTGCTGAAGAAAAAGTGACTAAAATTTGTTAATTCTAGTAAAAGCTTTTATTTAAACATAACTTTTTCTTGTGTTCTTGTATTAGTTTTGGTTACTATATACTACACACAAATATTCAGCTTCCTTTAGAAATCTTGGACTAAGAATCTTGGATAAAATGATGCAATTCTAAATGCCAAAAAAATTCTTAAAAACCCAACCTGGGGCACATAAGGAATTCAAAGTCTAATTATATTCATATGAAGTTCAAGTAATTCAACAGAAACCAAAGTGCATTTTGAAGCAAATACCAATTAATATGTTAGTGTTCTTTCCTACAATTACATTTTGCCAGTCACTCCAACAGCATATTGTTAAAAACGTAGATTTTCTGAATTTACTGAATTCAACTCATCTTCAAAAACATTTCTACATCAGACAATTAGTTAAAACAACTCCCACCAATAAACATTCATTATTCATCTTAATGTTGTTTCCACATAAATTGTTTGCCATTCATGTAAAATAATTTTATATAAAGCTCTTCATTTAATGTCAAAAAACCTCAGAGAAGACAATTGGTACAATGCTTTTTTTTGTCAAAGAATGCCACTTTGCACAGTTTGAAAATATCTTTTGATTCACAAGGTAAGAACACTGCCATTTAACGCCGGCACAAACACATAGAAAGGACAGTTTATGTAAACCTTACTTATTAGATTCGGATCCTAAACCACAACTTGTACCTGTTTGTGTCTCTAGATGTGCTTTTCTATCAGTTCAAAGCCAAACAAATTTATTCCAGGAGGAACACAACAGATAACAGCCCAAAGACTGATGTATACTTTTACCAGATATTCCTAATCATTTCAGACCTTGTAGAGCTGTTTGTTAATCCCGCAGAATCACGACGACCTCTGTCAGCTCGTAGACAGTCATAAACGCCTGCATTTTGTCGGCACCACCTCTGCTTCCAGATGTAATTTTTAACACCTGTGATCTTGTTTTTAACAAATCTTGCCCCTCCGTTCCCATAGGAAAAGTTACTGAAACTGCATGTGTAACCCATTTATTATTAGCAAATGTGCCTATTGCCTATGCTATAGGACACTGAGCCAGTACTGAAAGCAGCTGAACTGCAAGGAAAAGCAGGTCCAGCTCGCAGGTGCCATTCTTTAAGAAAAAGCTGATAAACGTGGTTCAGTCTTGCTTGAAGTAAACTGTTTTCAGCACTGTTCAGGTGCCTGTTGTCAGCAAGGGGAGTAACAACTACAGCTGGCTTAGTGACTGCCTGCGCCAATCCCTTCTGCGCACACATTGCCTAGTGAAGTGCTTGTACAAGGGTTGCAAATGAGTACACAGAAGATGCGCTGTCTTATTTTCTGAAGGTGCTCATCAGCAGTCCCAAGGACACCGTCTGGATTCAAAGTGACCCAGTCCTGTATCGCATCCCGCTATCAAAGCATGCACTGGGTTTTACATGCGTCTAACCGCCCTAATTTCCAAAGGACAACTCAAAAGGTGACCCCAAGTGCACGTTTTAAATATTTCTGGCTGAACTGCAGAACTCTTGTCAATGTTTTTATTAAAATTTGGACAGTCTGGTACATTGGGAACATGCACGAAGTGGTGAAATAAAAAAAAAAATCTCTTCTACTAGAAGCTGGAAGGTTCTGGCATAACCTGTATGTCACCTGGAAACTCGCAGTACTTGCTCAAGCCCAATGTTCCAAATCCTCATACTTAATAAATGTTTCTGTGCAAAAAATAACTCCTGTTTATTTCTCCAACAGAAGGCAACAAATACTGAGTTACTACTTAATGCCATACATCTCAAAAGCTGATGGGCAGTGATTTAAATACCAACTATCACATATTTACTGTACAACTGAACTGCTCTTTGATTGGTTTAATAACCTTAAAAGTTAGTAATATTACACAAGACAGCAAGGTGTCTCAGGGACATGGAGGAGGACCTTACCTAAATCTACCATGAGAAGACGAGTGAGAGCAGTGTAGAACACTGTCCGGCACCTAAGGTCACCAAGGCTGTAATTATCGCTGACGCCCAAGAAAGGGAAGTGCTTACTCTGTTGAAACATAAGCATATGAAGAGTTAAGCCTTCTACAAAATTTACTACACACAATGGTTTTTAATGTAGTAAGGAAACTTACTGTGTGATTCTGCAGCATGAACTTCACAGCCTCTATTTTCACAAGCTTTTTCAGGAGACTATAAGTAGCAGGTGTTAAGGAAAAACCGGCCTCGCAGCATTGTGATTACGCTGTCTGGTTGTACAAACTTCCAGGAATTTTTAGTAAGAAAAAAATCCTAACTGAAACAACAACAAATGTACGTTAAAAAATACCTGAATTTCATCTAGAAATACAAGTCATGGAGATACTCTTTAGAACATTAAAGACTATAATCTATTATTAATTAAAGCAATTACTTTTCATGGCACATATTCTAGTCACAAAAGAGATGAATGAACTAAATGACTTTTATAATTAAACGGAGAGTTTCTGGTAATAAATGGTGCTGGTTTTTCCCCAGATAGACCCACGGTATTGGCACGTTAGAAAAAAAAAAGTGATTTTGCCACTGCCTGTGTTGAAGATGACTGGCACTTGGCAATGGGACTGGCAGCAGCCCTAAGCAGCTCTGAAGTAATGGCCTCCAAGTCACAGAAGCGATCTTCCAGACCCGTCCAAAATCACATTTAATTTGTTTCAGTTACAACAGATAAAAATGCATCTCACACTTAACCAAAGTATTTTCAGATGTGCAAGAACTGAATGGAAATTTCTTAAGAACATATGAAGCCTCAGAGCCAGACCGAAGTCCCTAACAAGGTGGCATAGCTGGGAATTTTGGATGTAGCTATGGACACTTCCACAGGAACCCTGGTTTCTTCACCTTTATAAAATACAAAGCCAATCCAGCTGACTTACTCTAAGCATGCATCTCCCACCACTCCACCAACTGGCTAAATTCAGGCCAGTGACAGTCCAGATGGGAGGTCCCTACAGTAGTACAGCTTTGGCCCCAGGCACCACACGCAATGCAGGGCCCTCGGGCAGGTCTTCTGCTCTGCCCTGTGCATTGCACTAGCAAAGCTACGCGACTGCGGGGCTGAAACTCCTGGCCCTGGCCCAGCGGGATAAGCTCGAGTCTGTCTGCACCTGCAAAGGCTCCCAGGGAGATGCACACTAAATGACGCAGACACAACGTATTTCCTGGACTGTGTATATTCTACAGATCACATATTCTAGCATGTCGTACTAAGCAGTTATACCTGATGAAATGTAATAAATAAAAGCACCACAAATCATATGAAATCAAAAGTTGAGTTTGCAAAAACTGTGTTATAGAAGCCCTTAAAGTTCAGACTTGTTCCATGACTTGAATCCTTTCCTAGCTGTGAGAGTTATGAACACCTTTAATATCATGAGGACACCCTAATCCCCTGCCTCAGATGATGCGAACATTTGGGGTGGGCAAAGGAGATGATACTGCATATTCCAAGAGCATCCATGCCGACATCTTTGTGAGCTTCTGTGCAGCGGTAACCGCTGCCGCGAGAGACGTCTGCAAACAAGGAGCGAGAGAACGGCCACAGCAATGGCCTGGATTTTCTGCCTCCCGCTTCTCCTTCATTTGAGATAAAATTGCTGTATGACTCTCAGCGAGTCAGTCCGATTCCACTGTCTCAGTTCTGCATCTGTGAAATGGGGATATAAAAGGCTTTGCGATATCCACGTATAGGAATACACTTTTTCAGGACTGACATGACTTATGGGCTTGTACATTGGGCAATGAATATTATAAAAACAGGACTCATTTTACGGAACACTGCCACTCTTGCACATAATTGAGTGAAGAGTTTGATTACTTTTATGGGAATAAACAACTTCCCTTATGACTTTAAATGGATTAGGTTATTTTTAAACAGTTAAAAGGGCAAGAACAGGTTTTATAGCTGCTATTGGAAAATCCCTAATCTAGTTTTAAGACGATGTTCTTCTGTCAGTCTGTGACATTTGACACAGCATTACCTGGCTTTATATTGCAAAGCCACATAGTTGTGGTTTCCCACCGCGCCCCCCCGTTACAAGGGAGAGCCTTTCATAATGTAAGGCTAATAACAACATGGATAAACAGTTTTTGAGAGACTGTAAGTATTTTACCCCAAGTTATTGTACAAAATAACAATGAAGCGGTAGTTATTTTGCTACAAAGACATACAGTGGAAAAGTTAATTATTAGGAAGAACTAAACATGCATGAGGGAGCGCTATGGCTTCAAAGACATAAAGGAATGACTAACATATTCCATTATGTAAATGAATTCAAAGATATTTCACGACTGATCAGCTAGGAGGGACATAATGATTTATAATTCAAATAACTGAGCTTTGAAATCAAATTGGGCTAATATATTTCGAAATATGCAAACCTGGAATAATTGTGAAAGTAATGTAAATCGTGACACCAGCTCCAGTCATTTGTTGCCTTTGTGGTTAATACTGTCTTATGCTTTTTCTTCTTTTTTTTTTCCCCATTATATAGTACATTTGCTGGAATTATGGTTTGCTTTTAATTCTAGATTATCCTTTAGAAAAAGTCTATTGTACACATAAAAAAGAAAAATACTGATTTCTAAGACTGTGTAGAAGCTGATTGACATACAGGAAAGTACTAAAATTAAATAAATTATTATTTTAACCTTTCAGGCTAGCCACAATTTAATCTATATCAAATACTGAAAATTGATCCACTGGATCCAGCATTGTAACAATACACTATTTCTTTCAAAGCAATATGTACTTAATGCCTTTTAAAAAAACCCTAATATAATGTGAAAAGGCCAAAGTTTGCAATGCCAGGAAGTAGTTATAAACTACTTCATATGTTTGAAATAAAAAGTACTTCAGTATTATTATTAAAAAAAAACTATTGGTAGAGTTTTTTATAGGAAAAAAATACATATCTTTAAAAGCCAAAATGACCAGTGAAATTGGGTTGTACATCATTTTCTGGGAAAAAGGAAAAACAGCCTCGACAGGTGTAATTTATCATTTTTCTGATTTAATACCAAAGAAATATATTAAAATAATAAAAAGAATCCTGAAATCCTCAAAATTTGTAGTGATAAATAGCCCTCCCTGTCTTTATTGCATTATGCCTACTAACAGAAATATTGCATGGTGGATTTTGCCAGACAAGGACGATTATTTTCCAATAAAAAGTTGCATATTAAATTCCAGCACAAAAGTGGGTGTCTAATACTTTTGAAATCTTTTATGGTTTGCCAGGGAACACAATTTTAAACTTAACTAATACAACATCACGGCGAAGTGAACCAGCATTAAAGCCGTCTTTGTACAACCCCACCCATCTAAGCAGAAAAGCTACTGTTCTCAGAATTTTTGTCTGAAGTATTTCCACCAAAAGTAATTGAATAAATTTTTGGTATTTATGTCCTCAGTTAATCTCTCTTTTTACCAGTCTTTAAACATTTCACACGGAGGTTTAAGACGTGCATTTCTGAAGGCAGTGTTGTTTTACATTCGGACTATGCACAGGGGTCTGAAACTGCTCCTGCAACAGTTAGCAAGTTTCCGCAATGAAAAAAACCCCCCAAATTCATCACAGTTCTCCTCCTCAGGAGAACTTAGGTTATTAAATATCTGCCTTTTTCATCCTGTCTAGGTCCTCATAATATTACATCTATTTCATGAGCAGAAGCTCATTTACTGCAAATATAATCTGAGTAATTCGAAAATGACAACCATCCAGACATTTCAACTTTGGAAAAGTATTACTTGCACCAATAGTTTACGCTGACCCTCATTTTTGAGAGCTACCACATGAACACACACCTTCAAAAGCCTCCAGAAGACAATATGAAATGCTAGATGCTTGCTGGCTTTAGCATTAACGCTTGCCAAAATAATCAGTCTCATATACACAGATAAATAAGAAGGCAAGCACTTAAAGTTAGGGGCACTATGTTAAATTTCTCTGTTATTTTGAAAGTGTTTTGAAGTCTACTGAACCAATAAGTATACAATATAAACAAGGAGAGAGCTCATTAGGCCCTTCATAAATCTTATTAATGAAATAAATGTCTCACTTTCTGTTTCTGTCAAATTCCTTAGTAATGTTTCACTTTCAAATCTTTTCCAGTCCTATTTCTGTGATGCCACAAGAACATAAAAAGATGCATATTTAAAATATCAAGTTAGCTGCTTAATGGTATTGCAAGTAAACATACAGAAGTACACACTGTATGATTTTCATTAAACAAAATTCACTTATGGAATGTGGAAACACATACTCATCTTTCAACTCAAAGAAATATATTAAAATTCTTCTTATACGATTAGAGTTCTATGGAGAAATACAATGATACCAAATGTCATATTCCAGGTGCCTTCTCCTCTAAAAAATTACTGAAAAGTTGTTTTTATTTTAAAATAGCAAAGGATTTCAATATTGAATGTTTTCACGAGCCCTGGCGGTTCATTATCTGTCGTATACCTTTAAATATTGTGTCACATCAAAACCAGCTACCACTTTTTTTAAATCTTCTTGCTCAATTGACTGAAAATTTGAAGAGCAAACATTCCTCTCCAACTTACGCTAAGTGAATATTAGAACAAGACACAAAAGGTTCGCAACAGATAGCAAATTAGTTTCTGTGATTTGGGTAGAAATTTCACAAAAATACTTGTCCCCAGACAAAAATCCACACACAAAGCTATGGCTGCTTTATCAGTGGTAACGATGACATTGCCACAGTGAGGAACTTGGAATCAGGCAACGATAAAACACGTGAGGAGGTTTGTGTTTGAAAATCAACCTCATGCTTCCCCTCTTAGTTGACTCATCCTCAAAGCAGACCCACTCCTGTTCTCAGTGCTGTTGAGCTCATCAATGGTATTGACTTCAAGAAGATTAGAAAGGGGATAGATGACCAGAAGCAACTAGTTATATGATTTCTCTTTTGTTGATAAGTAGGTGGAACTAAGCGTGCCTTTTAAAACTATGCATAGAAAAAGATAAACCAAAATGAAGAATATCTTAATTTGTCTAAAAATGTGGCATACAAACCAACAAAAGTCTCATATTCATTTTTACCTTATTATTTTCAAACACTGTGTTATGCCATACACAATTAAAGGATATCCAACAGAAAGATCATTGAGAAACTGAAGAGTTCTTGAAATCACGGGTTCACATCTTCCTCGGTATTTAAGATTTGTAACACTAGAGTAAACAAAACAAGAGAGAGATTTTATAACACATTTTCCTCTTTTTGAGGAGTGCAGTGCAAAAGCTCAGTAGTAGCACATTACACTATGAATATATTTCTGTGATACGTCTTAGGATTTTCCATTTATGAGACAGAAAATGCTATAAAAACATGCCATGTCTTTTTCCTGAACAAGGGATTCAAACATTTTTGTAATAAAAGAATACATTCATTTTAAAAAAATCCATCATCTGTCATAACGAAATGAATTTTCTGAAGCTTACCCCTACTTGTATCTATTTTACTCACTTTTCAGCACAATATCTGGCCACTTAACTTCTGCAGTATTTATCTGCCCAATTTTTCACAAGATAAAAACAAATTGCTATAAATTCCCTAGGAAAATTTCCATGGGAGAAACGGGGCACCAAAAAACTAAGGGCTGATTCACAGAGCTACTGATACACCCAATTCCCAGTGAAACTCTACCTTGCGGTTCTTGTACTAATCTCTACTTTTCCCTACGCCGAACACTTAACTAGAGTCAAGATACATAGAGGATAGTGCATTTCCCTAATTGCAAGCCCTCTCAGACATATGCATTTAGGAAGCACACTCTGTATAATGAACCAATGCATAAATTATGATATAGGATAACACAAGACCTATTATCAATCCTCGGGGAACGCCACATAAAACAACTTACCATTTCTGGCAGCAAACAGAGTTAGCCTTTCAGTGAAATCACACAGCTAATGCTTACTCTACTACCTTCCATAGCGTGAGCCATGGAGCACAGAGCCGGGACCCTCTACAGCTTCTTCCGCCTTGTGTCCAGGTTGCTGCAAAGACACCTAAGCATCTTGGGATGGAATCTGTCACGTTCATCTACCAGACTGACCAGGAGGTGAAGAGGTGGCAGTAGCCTTCAGATGAAAGGGCTAAATTGAAGCCAGTAAAGTGGAATCATAGAATTGTTTTGATTGGAAAAGACCTTTAAGATCAACATGGCAAATTGTTAACCTCAAACTGCCAAGCCCACCACCAAACCACATCCCTAAGCACCACATCCACACGTCTTTTAAATCCCTCCAGGGATGGTGACTCAACCACTTCCCTGGGCAGCCTGTTCCAGTGCTTGATGGACTTGCATGAAGGAACAGAATTTTTTTCTAACTAGGAGTGGTGAAATCACTGATCTTGCAGTCTGTCAGTTCCTAGCTTGCTTAGGGGAATGCCAGGCAGCCCAGTGTCAGTAATCGTACTGAAGTCTGAATGTCTCATACTTTCTGTTTCTGTTGTAAACTTCAGCCAGTGAGTCCAAGAAGAAATTACTCTCCCTCCCCCAAGTACACTCACAGAATCACTAAGGTTGGAAAGGACCTCCGAGATCATCAAGTCCAACCGTCAACCTAACACCACCGTGCCTACTACATCATGTCCTGGAGTGCCATGTCTACATGTTTTTTGAATGTAGCCCAAATGCATTTATCACTTAATTATACACGAACTATTATTAACTTCTTCCAGCATTCCTTTGAGAATCTGAGTTAGTTGCTTCCTCTTAGTTCCCTTTTTTGAAGGCAAGTACTGTGTCCTACTCTCCTGGAGACATCCACCATCACCCTCAAATTACTCAAAACCCAAAAGGAAGTTGAATATCCTCTTCCTCCAGACAAGAAGATTTATAGCAGAGTTTCTAGTGTTGGATTCTTGTGGAGAAATAAAAATCAGGCCATCACAGCATTGTGAAACAAAAAGGCAGCACAACTTCCCGGCTCAGAAGCCCCGCACCTCCTCCTGAATCAAATTGCTGGAGTGTGTCTCGAACCGTCAGATCAAGAACAAGCCATTTCAGATTTGTATGCCTCAGCCCCGTGTCTGTGGAATATGCATAATGATTCTGACTTTAAGCCATCAGATCTATTGATGAAAGACCACAATGTAAGGGATAAAAATCAGTACCAGCTATTAATACCGTGAGGCACGAGGATTTCAACTTTGGGAATATAGAACTTGAAGAGATGTTAAGTGCCTTAAAACCAGCATTGATTATTGCTTTTACATATTCACAAGCTAAGGAATGTACTATACCACATAAACTAAATCTCTTTTTCAGGAAGTTATAAACTCAAGAATGCCGTTTAAAGCATCTAACTGCTCGGGATTATTTGCTCAGGAAAAGGCAAATAACAATGCAATTACCAAAGCAGTATTCCTCAATTTAGATTTACAAACAAACATTGATTTACTTTATAAAATCTCTATGAAGAGCTACAGAGGTTCAGATTGCCTTAAAGAAATAGCCCGTTCCAGCAAGTCCATAATTCACAGTTTATCCCTGCTATGGGGAGTCCTGGAGATGTTTATAGTTGCACTAAATCCTTAACAAGTATATACCATACAAAGCAATAAAAATGAATTTGCACTACACAGATTTGACATCAACATCAAAATCATAAAGAGGCTATTTTGCAAAAGAGCAAAATCTTTGTCCTTCAGTAGCCAGATATAAGACATTTAAAGAAAAACAAGAAGTCACAGTGAGAGCTTGGAGAGCAAATTAAAACCGTGTAAGGAAGGCTCTCCAGCCAACATTCAGGGTACTTTTGTACACATCTATTCTTTCAGTTCACGGTTGTACTTGGATGTTGAAAGATGGAGCAATGACATAAAAGCTAGAAAGTACTCCTGAGTCAACAGAGGCTGAAAAATTTCAATTATAATTGTATCAACTCCTATTTCTGCTTCTGCCTCATCAATATCAGGCAAGATGAAAGACACATAAAATGTAATATTTTAAGAAACATCTACAAAATATTATAAGTGTCTGAGAAAATTTGTAAAGATCTAGAGAGGAATCTCATAATATAAAAAGCAGTTTTCCACTAGGTAAGGAAGAGAAGTCAAGGAATGAAAAAGGAGAAAAATTTACAGCTCTCGAAGAAATCATGGCAAGACAGCACTTAAATCCAGGTGCTAGTGTCCATGCCTGTTTCTCTCTCAAGTGACTTATTGATTTAAAATACAAACTACATGAAACAGAGTCAAAGGAACCAATGAAAGTTTCACATGAGTCATGGAAACTAAGAGCTTCATCAAAAGCTCCATCAATGTCAAATTCACCAAAACGTCTATAGCAGATGAGCACGGAACACGTTTTAAAGGCAAGTACAAAAAAAGGGAAATAAAAATGGCAGAATATTTCCAATTTTGGTAATGAAGTACCGAACTACACACACCCAAACCCAAAAGAGCAACAGTAGCACTGATCCATGCTGAAAAGCTATGAGAATTTAAAAAAAATAAATGAAACAGCATTAAGAACCCAGTACGTTCAAATATTTGCTTTTAGTTTGCCTTTAGTAAGAAGACAAAAATAAAACCTTAGCTTCTGAAAGCCACACCAAAGCAGCTTCCCCGCTTTCCAACCTTGGAACCCTCCACCTTGCTATGAGACTTTGTCTGTCACCACGACCAATTACTAATGCAGTTCCATCAGCACGCCAAACAGCTCTTCCCTTAATACAGTGACTTCAAAGACAAGGGGAAATGGCTGCAAGCTGCGCCAGGGAAGGTTCAGGTTGGAGATGAGGAGAAAATTCTTCTCTGAAAGGGTGGTTGGGCATTGGAACGGGTTGCCCAGGGAGGTGGTGGAGTCACCGTCCCTGCGGGTGTTTAAGGAAAGGTTAGATGTGGTACTTAGGGACGTGGTTTAGTGGGTAATAGGTGGTGGGGGGATGGTTGGACTAGATGATCCTTGAGGTCACTTCCAACCTTAATGATTCTATTCTCTTCTATTCTCTATTTTCAGAGGCTTCGTATTTTTAACCTAAAAATCTAGAAGAGTGGGTAAATAATTATTATATACACCAATTTACAGTTTTCCTGGAAAAGGGCTCCCATATCATCCACAGAAGAATCAAAATTCTTTGCACATATCAAGTCATTATATTTGGGCAGTGAAAGAATCCACTTCCAGCCTCTTAAATGTATTTAATGGCTTCCCCCCCCCAAAAAAAAATATTCTACTGTCCTTAATTTCCTGTCCTGTCCTCAGTTTACGATTCGGAGAAAAACCTCTTCAGATACATGGGGTGTATCACACTGCTCTTAAATGTTCCATGAGGTGCACAGCGAAGGACAATCCTTCTTACACGACGTAGCAGTTCTTCGGGCAGCAGTAGATGGGAAATGATACTGCTGGAGCACAGCAGTGGAGTGTCCAGCTTAAGAGAGAACTGCAAAACTCAGTGCAATTTAGAAAGAAAATTTTAAAGGAGACGACAGAATTGGGGATGCAAGGCAGAAGAGCAAAAGCAAAGCATAGCTGGCACAGAAAAGGGAGTGCTGAAGAGCAAGTATTTACTGTACGCAGAAGGAAAATCCAGTTGGTCTCACAGGTGGTGGGTACGTTCTCCATTTACCATTGCATGCCAAGGTGCTCAAGTGTTGCTTATAGGCCATCTGTAAGTGCCCAAAGAATTCATCCACCCTCTTTCCAGGAGGCCTCAAACCCCTTCTCTGAAATGTAACGGGCAGGTTCGTTATCACAGTGAAGCTCAGGAATCCCAGGAATGCTACGCTACCTGCACACGCACAGGTTATTGTGCCTCACATGCACAGGAGATCTGGTAAAATGACAAAGAAGCCGTTCCAAAAGATAAGTTGCTACCAGGCAGAAGAAATGACAACTGTTGTAAATCAGCACGTTTGGGCGTGGTAGGTTTTTTGTGTTGTTTGTTCATTTTGTTTTTAAATAATTAAAGCAGATAGTAAAAACTTTTTAAGCTTATGTAAGGATGACATGAATTGGGAAGCCTGAACCACGTATATTTAGGAACAGTCTTAGTCTCAAGTTAAGGATATTACACATATACTTGCATTATAAAAATCGTAAAGATTAAAACAATGTTTAAACAAAACTTCCAAACTTGCTTAAGGTGTGTGCTATCCAATTCCCATTACAGCACAAGAAAAATGAACATCCAAATCCCCTAAAAAGACTTTGAAAATCTCTTCCTGATGTGGTACTTAAGTTTCAGTAATAATGAAGATAGCAATTTGTTGGCAAGAAAGCTATGTGGAGTCATGTTTTAATTATTTCTTGTAGATTATTGTCATTTACAATCAAAGCTCTCTGTGGCTCACTGACACTGATTGCATATATACTTTTCATTAGAGCTGGACAAAGGTGAAAATGCACGTAGTGTTTTGAGTAGAAGTGCCAAGTTTTAGTTTGCTGTGATTCATGGAATCACATCAGTGTGAGTGTTCAGAAAAATACTCAGAGATCCAGAATTTTATACCTTTGTTACTTAAACTTAAGAAAAAGTCTCTATTTATACATATATATATATATGCATCCACCATAGTGAAAACAGAGCAGTGAAAAGGTAAAAAGCATCCAACAGCAAAGGTTGGATATGCATCTTTTATTTGCGTTTCAGTTACTTTATCATGACCAAAAATACTAAATATTTGGACAAATATTTTGTAAAACCACCTCAGGATAAAGCACTTCCACATGAATTTGATAATAATTGAAAGGAACCAGAACAGCACATAAACAGTAAGTGAAGAAAAGGAAAGGTGCTTGCAGCCAAAATAAACATTTTTAGCCAAATGTCCAGGACAGGCTTGAGGAGCAGATGGAGTAAAAACTGCTCCAGTCTAAGTATTTCCTTGCCTCTTACCTACACAAGGAAGGATCAAGGCAGGTAGGCAGCTACTGCTCAAAGGGATGACCAGTGGAAGGAGAGGACTACTACTGGTTCTGGATACAGTGCCTTACTCCTTGCCTGAAGAGCCCTGGCCTCGATCCACTTTCCAGCAGGCCAAGAGGTGTAAGAACATGTGATGTAGCTGTTTGGGGTCGATAGAAAGGGAGGAAGATAGTTGGTGCCTTTGCAAGCCAGTACGTCAGGGCAATAGGCTATGTAGAAGAAAGTCTAAGGAGACAGGTCTGGGTCCTTAACTCCTAGTACTTCTCCAGAATCTTGTCATCCACTGCAACCCTACTAGGTCCTTCACAATCCCACTGCTCCCTCCTGCCTGTCTTCACCCTCACGTAATTCTTCCCAGCTTATCCCCTCTCGAACCTACTCTACTGTTGCTACAACGCTGAACACAGCTGAGATGACTTCAGATGCCACGCATATTAGAAAAATTTAGTTTAAGTATTTTTTCACTTGGCCTTTTCCCTCCAACACAAATATCCTATAAAGGGATGCTGAAAGCAAGGAGAGGCAGTGGATGGTAAAAGAACTATCCTATAAAATTTCTGGTAAGACTGTGATGAAAATACAGCCATTAATGGACATTCTGACTACGTAAAACTCCATCCCTTCAGAAATGGTTTAACAGGAAGTCAGTAAAAGGCACATTCATTAACTCCCAATGGAAAGGTGATGAAAGGTCTAGGATCTGATGTGACAGTAGTACTTTAAACTACAGTCAGAAGGTCTAAAGGACACCTATTACATTGACAAATCTCAAAATATTTCCCTACACTGAAGAATATCTACTTCATACAGCCCTTAAACCAGAAACTGAACAGTGGCTACTGCAGCTACAACACAAGTATTTCAAATTGGTTTCTGTTAATGAAAAAACTCACTCAGTTTGATCAACAGTCTTCCACTACAAAGCTGCTACTCATGAATTCAAAAGGACAGATTAAAGTGAACGAAGACAGCTCAACAGAAAATGCATTCAGAATCTCAAGAAATCAACGCAAAATGCTATTTATCCATCTAAACATTTTTGAGCTCACATCGGACTTCAGGAAACTAGAAACTGCACATGTCAACCAGTAAGTTATCACAAAAACAGGGTAAGTCTCTAACAGCAGAACAAAACCACAATATGACCTGGCAGACTACAGTTTGTCTAACTACCATAAATTCAGTTGCTACGTTTACTCCTGACACCAAGTATAAAATGCTTCCTGCGTGCATCCTTCCTCGGATTCTTTAATGGCAAAGTGGAAGGACATAACCCGACGTTGTCTTTTGATCATCCCACAGTGCTAATGGCAGATTATGACAAGGTACTTTCTCCAACCCTCTCTGATTTGAAAGACTGGTTGCCGTTAACCAGGCAACAATATTCTTTCAAGCATAACTCCTCTATTTCACAGGATGCTTGGCATTAACAAAACAGAAACTACACAGTCTCAAATATTGTTGTGCAGTTACTGTATGAGAATACCACCACTTTAACGAGAAAGTGCACATTAAAAATTCCCTAGTGCTTCCTTTTAGCCTCACATTAAGGAATAACATATGACAAATTTCACCTCCTTAAAGGAAAAAAACCCAACAGATTTGTAGGGTAAGACAGAACAGTAGACTGCTGGTTTTTACTGAGTACATCCAGACGAGAAAAAGGTGAATGGTCTCAGTCACATATCCTGCCCACTGCTGTTACGGATGAGCTCAGATTATTCTCAGTAACAGAGCACCAGAAACGCTGCCAGGCTGGATGGCCCCTTCAGGCCGCAGCGTTTGGATTATATATCGCTATGTCATGGTTTCACACCCAGATTTTCCAACTGGCATGCTATGAATGGGGAGAAGCTCCTTTATTTTAATTGACACAAACATGAATGTGTTTATACAGTGGTTTCACAGCTAACTCTTAAAGTGGATTGAAGTGTCCATTTCAAGCTGTACCAGCCACTCTGTAAAATGAAACTGATCTTCAATCTAATCAATGAACAATTCATGTTTTTAGGAAAATACAGTAAGCCACGAGGAAAGAGAAAGTATGAATATAGAGTGTGTAATCTAAAAATCAGCACTGTGATTCTATGATATTTGCTTTTTATATACCTAGCTTTTAAAATCTTCAATGTTACGTTAATACCCTGTTTTTTTCTTAATTTACAGTATTTATGCAAATGCAGCCCTATCCAATCTAAAGTCATGTAGTATTTATCATCCAACTTGTTAAATGGTATGTTATTTCCTCAGCTGGCAAAGGCAACAGAGATTTCCTTTCAATGGCAGCAACAAGCAGAAAAAGAGAAGCAAACCAACGCATCTGGTCTCCAAACAACAGTCGTCTTCCCCTCCTTTTTCCTCAGTTGTTCAAGTTTCACTGTAGTTTGAAGCAACAAAATGAAGTCTAGCCATCTAGTATCATGACATGGACTGCTGCCAGAAACCATGCAATATGTATCCATCAATATTTTTCCATTCATCACCCTCCGTTTACCTGTCTCCAGAGCACACGCCAGATAAGTATCAAGCTTTGATGGGTACTGCTGTTATCCTAAGGCAAGATGTAACACTCAGGTCCTGGTTGCGAGGAAGCAAAGCATTTATGCCTTGTTTTCCACAGAAAAGTTAAGTGATATTAGAAAACGACCTTGTCTTAATTGCTACTATTTCTCAAGGTTGGTAGTCATGGCAGCAAAAGGTAAGTCATGTTCAATACTGTCCAAACAGGTCACAGCTAACCTGACAACACCAGTAGCAATGTTTGTCTAGCAGGTCAAAGCCTACTGAAAGTATTTAAAGGTCTCGTAAGTCAGACTTAGATGACACGAAGTAAATGACAGGATACAGCATCTTCCTCACCATAGAATAAAGAGGTAAGGTACTTGTTTCTCTTTCTCCAGGCACACACACAGAACTCCTCGTCTCCTGGGGACTCCCAGATTTTTTTTAGTGGATATTCACAACTTTTCAGAGGGACTATTTTGTTTTGCTTCAAGAACAAAACCGATTTTAGGTGAAACTCTTTTTGAGTCAGGAGAAACTACCGAATTTCATGAAGGACTTAAGTAATAAAAGACAAAATCCTGGTAGTTTTGCTGGCACCCATGGAAACTGACTGCAG
Organism: Psophia crepitans; assembly: GCA_013399095.1. Taxonomy (NCBI): domain Eukaryota; kingdom Metazoa; phylum Chordata; class Aves; order Gruiformes; family Psophiidae; genus Psophia; species Psophia crepitans. The sequence continues at coordinate 86,119 of VWZZ01006212.1, forward strand.
CAGAGGCATGAGAAAAAGGTGGCTTCTCCAGAGTAATTTTCTAGCATTATTCTTAAGACAGAGTATTGCAACACTAATCTGCCAGAATAACACACTATCTTACTGTGCCAAATGCCAGAGATGAGAAGAGAGCTGATAGTAATGCCCCTTGTCTCCTTCAGTAGGAGAGCTTAAAACCCTCCTCTGGGAATCTGTATTTTTAAGGGAGCAAGTTTTGCCAGATCTTGCCAAAAAGCAATCCAAAGAGCCTCTTCAGAACAAAGAATAATTTAACTTGGTCAGTTCTCCCTTGAAAATTACCACAAAGCTTTACAGGCTCGAAAGGTGGGCCTGTGCAAACCGCATGAAGTTCAACAAGGCCAAGTGCAAGGTCTCACACATAGGTTGGGGCAATCCAAAGCACAACTCCAGGCTGGGCAGAGCACAGACTGAGAGCAACCTGAGGAGAAGGACTTTGGATGCTGGTGGACAACAAGCTCAACATGAGACTGCAATGCACACTCACAGCCCAGAAAGCCAACTGTGTTCTGGCCTGCAGCAAAACCAGTATGGCCAGCAGGATGAGGGAGGGGATTCTGCCCCTCTGCTCTGCTGAGACCCCTCCCTGCAGTCCTGCATCCAGCTTTGGGGTCCCCAGGACAAGACTGACATGGAGCTGCTGGAGCAAGTCCAGAGGAGGTCACAGAGATGATCCGAGGGCTGGAGCCCCTCTGCTCTGGAGACAGGCTGAGGGAGTTGGGCTTGTCCAGCCTGGAGAAGAGAAGGCTGTGGGGAGACCTCAGTGCAGCCTCCCAGTGCCTGCAGGGGCTGCAGGAAAGCTGGAGAGGGGCTGGTTATCAGGGGGTGCAGGGACAGGCCAAGGGGGTGGGTTTGAACTGGAAGAGGGGAGCTGGAGCTGAGCTGTGAGGCAGCAATCCTTCCCTGGGAGGGTGCTGAGGCCCTGGCACAGGGTGCCCCGAGAAGCTGTGGCTGCCCCTGGCTCCCTGGCAGTGCCCAAGGCCAGGCTGGATGGGGCTTTGGGCAGCCTGGGCTGGTGGGGGGTGTCCCTGCCCATGGCAGGGGGTGGCATTGGGTAGGCTGGGACGTCCCTTCCAACCCAAACCAGTCTGGGATTCTATGATTTACAGGCAATGCCGCTGACATCTGAGGGTGCAGGAATGAGAAGTGGGGAGGGACGGGCACTGCTTACACCAGACTGTCACTGAACAAAATGAAATCTATGAAGTGTCAGCTCTATTCTCCCATAAGCGATTTTGAGAAGGTATGTAGGCACTATGGAGAATATATTTAGCTGCAAGTGTTTATTTAAGGGCCTGCAGTATCTTCAGAAAATAAGATACGGGTGCTTCTGGAAATGGTTATCCCTTACTTCAAATATTTAAAATATATGGAAAACATTTTTCTAGCAAAGAGCAAACTTAACAAGCAAAATAAAACTTCGATTTAGTGTAAACACTAAAGACAAAACAAAATACATACAGAATAGAACGCAAGCACAAACTCACATTTTTGTCATAAATGTTTCCAGAACATGGTTGTCATCTGTTATTCCTAAGACTTCTGACATTCGGGCATACATCTGGAAATAAACATTTCAACAGTAATGTATTACAGACATTTGCAAGTACCAACATTGTCAGCTATTCTACAACCTTCCCTATTTTGATTTTGCATGAGAAAAGTACAGGCACAAACGCCTGTCCATTCAATCTACCTGAAGCATTTGTAAGAGACAACTTATATACTCTCTGACGGTGTTCTGTGAATTTGGGACCAATAGGCTTTTACTTGCCCTTGCATATATATCCTCCTGCAAAGGAGATGTACGTTTTCCACACTGAACTCACTTTGTTGTTCACAGAACAATACTGTCTCTATTGAAAAAAACTCCCATTTTGTTATAAAAACATTGCAAAGGGATGGAGAAAAGTCTTCGGTTGGTCTCTGTCCTCAGCAGGATGTGATTCAATGCTGTCCTTTAGCTTGCATTTGCAAGTTCTTGCACTGCCGGTTGTAAAATTGGGTAAATTAGGTACTCTTCAGACACTCAGTTTTGTGTTCTCGAAGGCAGAACAAAGGTTTTGGCAGCCAAGTAACTTGCAGTGGTATACTTTTCTCCTTTATTCCAGATCCAACACATTTATTACCAGCCAAGTTTTCCCAGTATCCTGCCTATCAAATCAAACTGCTGTCATGATGAAGTATCATCAAATACATTTTTTTCCCTTTATTGTGTAATCTTCATAAAATTTTCTGGTAGTTTTAGTAGCCTAACATTTAGTTTGGATAAAATAATTTAGTTGGGTTAAATCAACTTCAGAAACAGAAGGGAGACACGTACTACAAAATGTCTTTACAATCCTTTGCCAACTCACTTTACCCTGAGCTCAAGGAACTCTGCTATTTGCTTATGAGCGGGCTAGACGCAGATCTACCAGTCAGTACATTTCATTTCAGTCATTTTAACCTTCAGTGACACTAAAACAAATATTACGGGTTATATGTAATTCTTCCATGTGATGTGATGAAGTCAGATATCACTAAGGCCTGAAACGGGAGCACCAGGCTGAGCCCTCGCCGCCCCGTTACCCAGCGGTGAAAGGCTGGTGCCATCTAGCTGTCAATTTTGTTTGCTGCCATTACATATTCCACACAAATACCAACGGACTTGAGCTAACTCAGTCCTTCTGTCGCTGCACTGACACCTGCTTGTACCAACCTCCCTTCTGCTGCTGATGTAAGCCCATGACTTTGCTCAGAAACCAAACCAGCAGTATTCCACGTCTGAGGAAATCAATACTACTACTAAAGAAATTAAGAGAATTGTATTTTTGTATCCCAAAGACTTTAAATCCAAGCGTTAATAAAGGCATGAGTAAATAAACTTGCAGGTCTAACCAGAAATTGCACCAAAATCAATTGCACCTTAACTTGTAAGGTAAGGTGACTTACCCTTTTACAACTGTACGAATGTAAGTTATTGTGACAAAATCAGTAGTGGAAGTACAACCAAAATATGACCAAAATTGTAATATACAATATAATCCTCCTTCAAACGTTGGAAAATATTATGTTCACACCATAAATATGACGTTATCAAGTTATCATTTAAAATGATTAAACACAGCCACAATAATAAATTCCAATATAAAAAGGATACCGTCTAATTTAAAAAAAACCACCTCTGTAAATAGTGCCCTGTTGGAATGCTACAGCAGCAGCAATTTTAGCGAAGCTTAAGAATTTCTGCATTTGATATCAGAAAGAGATAGCGAGGAACGCCAGCATCTGAGCAGAGACGCTGCTGGGGAGAGCTTTGCTTTCTGCCGTGGGAAAGCGGTGGGAGAAGGGGAGTGCAGCGCGTAGCACTGCACTCTGTTGTCAAACTAGGCTCTCCCCACATCAGAGTTTAACAAATAAAATACTAAAACAGCAGTCAGTGTTGACAAAGAGCAGTGCTTTAATCCACAGTTATCCTTGTAACTCTTACTACTCCTTTTATCATCCATTAGCTTTGATTCCCATTATCCCATCAAGAACTGTGTCAACGCTTTTGTCCCTGGGGATTTCCCACAACTACCAGGATCTGACAGCCAAGCTTGAGTGCTAAGCAGGATCATTACCTCTTAAATCCACTTATCTGATCCACTGAATAGTAAATTGAAAAGCTCATTAACAGCAACAATCTGATTTGTTTTCACATGTGACAGGGTCATTTCAAGTCAGCGTGAATACAGTGCTTGTAATAAAAACTACTACCCGTTCAGTAATGTGACAAATTGTAAGTGAAAATACATGTGATATTTTAAACACCTTCTTCAAAATCATTTTCAAACCCAACACACACTCTTAGCATATAAAAATAGAAAAGCAAATAACCCCCAACCACAACAACGAAACGCCCTTAGACTTTTAAGCACTATAAAAAATTAATGACGTATAATAATAAAGCACACTTCAACAACAAAGACCCTGCTATGTATTCAAAAGGCGGAGAAAAACGCTGTTGAAAGGGGTCAAAGGGATGTGGAATCACACGTGGAAGTGATCTCATCTTCAGCTTGGTGCCCATCGAGGAGGTAAAGGCAGCGCTGGGGGCTGCGGGACCCGCACAGCCACACACCCGAGGGGTCTTCTTGCGTTGAGACCTCCCCTGCCTCCTTCCAGCAAGAAAAAATGCAAGGCTTATGTTTTAACTTCCCTCCAGACACTTCGAGTAAGGAGCAGGATAATTTACTTTCAGTAGGAAACCACCACTTTAAGACTTCTGGAAAATCTTTACACAACCATTCCCAAATCCACACAGCGCTACACGAACACGCCATGACATCACCAAAAATGTAAGCTTGACAGTAAAACACCCCACCGTCACCATCTCATTCGTACAACAGTTATGAATGTAAGCGAAGTGATGTAACATTAGGTTACGATGTTCGATGAGCTTCACACTCCAGGTCCTTAAAGCAAGCTTGGGCTGATACCACCAGTGGAACCAGTACCCACGTGGCGTTGCTGTATTCACAGGTGACAGCACCGGTCACGACAGCGAAAAGAAGAGCCCAGCAAAACACCTTCAATAATAATCAATAACAATTTTCCACACATTAAAGCAAGTATGAAGGCAAGGGATCCAAGGATCCTTCTATTTACCTCCCTGTTTGTACCATTAAAACCACCCCAGTGGAATGAGGATGTTCAAGGAAGATCACAGGTTCACAAGCTCTGTGCCAGGGAATCCTTTAGGATCTAGCGGATTTATCCATAGTTGAAATGACATAACCGTGCACTTCCCAACTACTCGAACTGTACTGGCTGCATTTCAAAAGGACAAGAAAAAAGACCTGCAGAAGCGATGTTTTATATAGCAAAGCACTTGTATGTAAAGACAGTCCAGGAAAACAGAGAAATAATTCAGTACTCACACTAAAACTTCGCTTTCCTGCCTTGTCTACTCTTTGGCCCTAGATATGCTTAACTTTGCTTTGTTTTTTGAGGTCTTCTCTTTTCGGTGCTATCATTATAACTCTGAAGAAGCTAATTATGTCAATTCTTAAATGTGAAGCAGATTACAGAACTGGGAAGCTCAGAATATGAGTTCCTAAAGGTTGTATGGCTATATAATGACAGTCACAGAAATTCAATAACGGCACTGTATGGAATGTACTCAAACGCACCCCATGAAACAAATTAAAACAGAGCAATGAATCTCCCACACTGTGCAAATAAGAAAACACAAGAAAATTTTGGTTTCTATATGTTTCATAAGGGCTATTATAATGAATTAAGATTTTGGATAATGAATCTTCAGAAAATTACAGTAAAGTTATTACCCGTAGGCACAGCGTAAATGCTGAAGATATTATAACTTCCTTGAAGCTCTCCAGGCCTTGCTGCAGAGAACTATCACTGCAACATTAAAGTATTTTGTCACGAACATTGAGGGCAAAACCAGTCCTTAACCGTACTTACCCCAACCCGACAGGAGCCGAGTGGGGAAAGCTGCTGCAGCCGAGCCCAGAGCGGCCGCGGCAGGGCAAGGAGCACACCTCCTTCCCCCCCGTCTGTTGGGAATTCACCCAACGCAGGGGCAACTACAGCAAATTTCTGAAGCTGCCATCCCACCTCTCCAACACCCCTGTGCAGCACCTACTAAAAGCCCAGGCTAAGCATGAGTTTGTTTCTCGGTGTGGAGCACCACGACACATTTATTAATTTCCAAGGTTTTTAAAATCAAAATTAGGTATTTTGAATTTTCAGCACGTAGAAGCTCCATTAAAACGCTGCAGAAATCTAGCTTCCAAATCCCACAGACAGCTTCTGAAAATCTGAACTGAATCTCCTAATTAACATATCAGGGTGGCAGATCTTCACCTCCTGGCCAAACTATGCGTGTAAAAAGCCTTGGCTTTTCTGTCCTCTCCATAACAGACAGAAAACCTTAGTTGCCTCCATTCCTGACCAGCTGCCTTACAAAGGTTAAGATCTAGAGTCGAAACCAAGAGAATGGGCTAATCTGTTATTTTATAGTTAGCTCCCTAAATGAAACAAATTCCAAAGCAGGCCATAAGAAATTGCCTCCGCTAGCTTCAGAGAGGATCTCTGAAGATGAAGTTGGGCTTTGCACTACATACAAGTAGGCTACTCTCATTCACTGCTACGTGTGTTTCTACGCTGTCAGAGGAACTACACCAAATTCCATAAACGATGTACTACCTATCATCTTACCTATAAGCCTAACTTAATTAAAATACTGCATAAAGTTAACCTCAGTTGAGGGAAACCTGCTCTAAAATAACATTTAAAAATGAGGGCATTGTTACTCCAACTAAGCGTTGTGTTGCAGGGGAAAGGGGATACCTGCCGTGTGGCTCAGTCGTTATGGATGTTATTTTCTTCCTAATCCGTTGAAATACTCCGTCATCACAAGGTGAGGCAGTAAGAGGTATTAACAGTCCCCGCACAGGCTGTTTTCCAGTCCCCTTTCCCCAGTCCCTTCCCCGTTAGCTCAACGGAGCAAGAGAATTCACAGCAGTCTGGGGTGAGGGAGTGAATAACTCCCTGCCTCCTGCTCCACAGCCTGCCCACGCGATGCCAGCAATAAACCTTTTCTTACATGAGAATTGATCTCTAGATCAGTGACTTTATCTCAAGCTTTTACTTACTTCTTTCTTTCTTCCTTTCTTAATTCCTGTTTTCTGAAAAACTGCAAAGAAAGATTTACAGTTCTGGTGAACTTCCTGTGGGAGACCTGCCCTGAACTAACTGCTGTTATTACTGATGCGGCATGAGAAGCATTCTCTGAAGAAAAAAAAACTGAATTGGTTTATCTGCTAGGCCTTCAGTTAGCCAACTGTTAAAAAGGTGCTTAGCTTTAGAAGTCTTGTTTAGACTTTCATTTTTGCAAAGCACCGTTAAGAGATTTTTAATTCCACTGTCTCTTCTGCTCCCCTCCTAGGCTTCAAGTACAAGTATTGTAGTGAAAACTGAGAAGCACTATTAACAGCTATTACTTTTTGAACATCATCTGAAAGCTTTTCAGGTTTTGAAGCACGGTTCTGGGCTGTGCCTTCCATCAGAGCTATACACTGCACTGCAGAGATTCAAGCCATATATGCAGTCAGTTCTTTGCTTAACAAGAAGCCAAAATGCTGCTTTAAAATCCTCTAATGATTGAATCAGACGAATACCCTACACATCACAAGAGGGGATTTGTGCTGATCAGAAAACTCCAAAAGATAAAGTATTACAGGTACTTCAGCAGCAGTAACCGACATTCTTACTTGCCCCTCTAACTATTAAAAATGTCCAGCTTAATTTTATTCCGTTGCTTAATTGCATCTAAGTGAGTGGCCCACTCAGCATGCCAATGTCCGATAAGCCTCAATGCTAAAGCATCAGCAATAGCTTGGCACTTAAAACCAAGTGCTAAAAATCATAGCTACTTATTACAGTCCCAAAATTCCGTATCAAAACCTATTTCATTGTGCCGACTACCACAGCTGCAGGTGTTCCACACCTCTCAGGATCAAGCCTTAAGCACACGAAATCTAGCGATATCACGTATTTAAAAAAAGATTTTGCACCAGAGTTGCACATGAGAGTGCTTTTGCACATTTATCCCACGGCATAGGGAGAGGTGTTACAGCCACCGCAGCTAATACCAGCAATTTGAACAACCCTCTTTGGCAAGCGAGAAATAAGATAATTGTTCAACATAGGCTGGCTCTTCTGAAATACTGGAAGCATTGCCTGTAATTATAGACATCTGTCATTGCTAGCCACTCAGTAGTAACCCTGACATCAATATACAACTATAACACTAAACTGCCTGCAGGCACAGCAATGGAAGCCAGATACGAGAGGCGGGCAATCATCTGCCTCATCCAAACTATCTGTCAAAGGTTCCTAACCACAAATAGCTCTTACGTTTTGTATCCTTAGGATAATATGTTGATTTATTTTAGATCCTCTAATATTTACAGTCTAGGCCATCTACTAAAATAAAGAAACAAACCTGATGGCTAATGGAGGCAGTTACCGTTCAAAATCATCATGGAAGGTCATAGCTCACCACTCCACTGTTAAACACTGATGGCTGTTTTGAACACGCACCTGAATAAACTTTCCCTCCTCCAAAATCCTACCTGCTTATTTCCAGTTACAATGCACAGTGATTGCTATTCTCTCATCAGCCAACCTGAAGGAATATTTACATTTTGAACCTCGAGAATATCTGTGCAACAACATGCACAGTAAGTTCCAGCATCCCGAGTTCACCGTGTCGGTACAGAAGAGAGAAGCGCTCTGCAGAATTATCCTTGACAGTTTCTGAAAAAGCAATTGCATTAATGATATAAAGCACGCTTACAGAGTAAATACTTTGCCAGTTCTTAGCAGGAAGCTGACATATACTCTGAACCACGGAATAAAGTTTCCTGAAATTTGCAGACAAACGTGGATAATTTCTCTTTAATTTTAAGGTGAAAGTCATGCTGAAACCCTCAATCTCTGCTTTTTTGTCTTCATTTGAAAATCCACCTCAGAAAGGGTCAAAAATGATTGTCGGTTTAAACTAATTAGGAATTAACATCCTTACAATTATCATAATTTGTTATTAACAAAACTGAGATTTCTTTGTACGATTCACAACAGCCTCTGCTGAAGAGAAACTATTAATTACTAGACAGACAGTTAGCTTACAAGTGAGCTGCATTTTAAAAACCTCCTTTAAAATACAATTGCTAAATGCCTTACAGTGCTGTAATGTGAGACAGGTTCAAATCTTATTACTTCACTGAAATTAAAACCTAAGTTTTAATACTGTTCAAGTCGAACAATGATTCCACACTTTATTGCTTTTGAAATCCCTTGATGATCATAGGAAAAAATGCCCTCGAGAAAAAGAGACTCTGTTTTCGATAAACAGAAAATACAGTTTGCACTCTTAGCCTCTTTGTCATCACAAAAAAAGGATTTAATGCCAATTCTTTAAAAAAAGACTTTTTTCACAAAATGTGCACCTTGTGTGCCATTTGTAAAATCAGCTCACTTTCTTTTATTTATTACTGCAGCGCGGCAAGGCAATAAAGCAGCTACTGATAGCTAATAAATTACATGCCTTTTAAAACAATTCTCCAGCTACAAAAACTTGTAACTACAAAGGCTTACATTTACATGGTACATCCTGCAAAATGTCTATATTTATGTTCTGTTTAAACACATAAATAAAATCTGACCCTTTATTAAACAGCCGAGTATGAAGCAGGGGCTGCGTGCGAGATTAAACAAAGGGGAACTTTTTAAGACTTTTCTACATAATTAAATGCAAAATACAACAAAAAATTGGCCTTAGCAGTTCAGGTGCAAAGTATTTTTGAAACAAAACACATTTTTAAATATGCCCTTCGAGCTACCGTCAGGAAAAAAGCAATCACCAATTTTTCAATTATTGCACAATAACAATGATTTACTCCTGAATTGAGAAATTACATAAGGTTTTCGATAATAATTGCAACATATTACTGTAATATAAGACAATAATTCTCCACCACATACCATGAAAAACAGGATTTGTATTTTTAATTAAACTAGATATCAGAGCTTTGGGAAAGCATTTTTGGGTTAAAACATGATTTACAAGAAAAAAAACCCTGTGGTCTTATTTCATCTTGTATCTTCAAGAAATGCTTTCAGTCTACATGTATTTATTAAAGTCATTGAACTGCTTTTAAAATATTTTCTTTTCATGGCTGGCCTAGCAATCACAGCTAATCTGCACAGAATGCTGAGGTGCGTCGTCTTTTACTTTTGTCCTGCATTATTTCTACGCTGATGTGCTCAACTATTTTCAGACATTTGTTCCTTACAATTTGATCGTCTCATAAATCATTAAACCAAGCATTACATTCCTTGTAATTTTCTATGTATCATCATGCATCTAAATTTGAGATGTGTAGCTCTAACATTATTTTCCTCCACTCACTGTTATTTTTACAGTACCCGTGGCTTCGGTTTCGCTTTGCTCACGCAACTTTTTCTTCTTGCTGTAGTTCCAAAATGGCAGTTCTTTAATTGAGCATGAAAACAAACCTTAACTCCCTAATAATAAACAAAAACATTTTAAATACTGCTATTCAATGTTAAGATATCAACCCACAATGCGTTAGTAAAGACGCTGCATGATTCTGAATTCCTCACCAGCACACCACCACCCTGACTATCCATCATCCTGAGTGGAGATGCTGTGGGGCAGATCTTTCAGGCTGACTGAGCGTTGCTTGATGCAAAATGAGATGGGAAATAGTTTTCAGACACTTTTCTACTCCTTTAATCCTAGGGCCACCTTTCCCTATGGTAACCAAAGGTTTACTTCAGTTATATTTGTTTTCTTGTATTTTGCACGTCATCAGCGCTTAAAATATCAGGACAAAGACATTCGTTATCTAAAGCAGATAAAAAGAAGGTTTAACAAACCAAGCGGCCAGGACAACAAGCAAAGCAAACCCCAATTCAGGTTAGTCTGTCCACTTGTGGGGATGAAATATAGGTATAATTTTAAGATGGTAGAGAATAAAGGGTGACTGGCGCCTGGTGCGTCGATAGCAGGAGAGCGTCCTTTGCCTAGCAGGATGGCTAGGAAGCACTGCAAAGAGTGGAGAGAGAATTTAACAGGACTCTTAGAAACCACAGTTTGGTTCAAGAGGAATTATGGATATATTTAAATACAAAAATAAACAGTGATATTCAGACACTGAGAATTCACAACTCCAAATTCAGCCGAGAATTTAAGCTAAAACATGGGAAGCTGAAATCAGGCAAGAGCTGAGGTGAAAGGAGCAACATGGTCTCACCTCTGAACACAAAGTATTTGAGATGTGTATTTTGAAGAGAAAGTTGTCAGCATCACGCTTTTGTTGAAATTAAGGGACTATAAATGCAGTCAAAATTTGACAGAGCATAGTATAAGTTGAGGAAATCTAAACATAAACAGGTAACAGCAGGGAATAGATTTATAGGTACATGAGTATTTACTGAAAAGCTTACAAAACTAATAAAAACTAATGAAACTGATCAATCAAATTGGTCAAGAATCTTGATCAATAGTTATTCTCAGTAACACATGGGAAGTGCCACGCTTCAGCCTTTGATGTTTGTGCACCACACTATCACTCGGGCTAAGAGGGAAAAATACAGAACCAAATTACAAAAGGCCATTTCATCCAACGTTGGATGTAAAGCGAATACCACAAACACCACGGTGGTTCATGTTACCCAGCCAAGAAGCATCCCCAAATGACCTCACGGGCAGATGGCATACACACCCAGCATGACTTGGAACTGTAGCCGCATCATCTACGTTCTGCACGCAGTCCCGCATGTGATGTCATCTTTTTACAGTGTGTATAGCAGTGGTCTTTAATAATACACAGAGCAATATTTTGGTTCGTTTTGCTGACCTCTTAAGCAAACAAGATAATGAAATCTATGCAAACATGACAGACAACACAGCGCTGTCAGGCACGACTACTGTCTACAGCCAAAGAACGTGAAACCCTTCAGCAGCAAACCGACCCGGTGAGGCGTGCTACCAGGTGCTGACTCACGCTTACCTTAAGGGGTAGCGCAAACCTCGTTTTTGAGCTCCAACAGCACATACATTTAGGTGATTACAGAAAAACTAAGTAATATTCGAAGTGTTATTGCTATTCAGCAGATTAGAATGAAATTGGTTATTAAAGAAAATGCATAAATTAGGCTGTACTTGTGCTGTTAAAAGCGCAAAGATGGTCTGTTACATTGATGCCGCTTAAATCATCGGTTCCTCCTGTATATAGTCTTACAAAATCTAAAATGCAAATAATATGTTTTTAGAGCAACTTACTTACAGAAGTTTCTATACAACTTGCCATAAGGCACATTATTGTGTAGATGATATCTATACAAATCATTTAATACTTAAATTGATATAAAACCCCTGCTTCGGAAATAAAACTTTTGTTCCCAGAAGACTTCTTTCTCAATAGAGCTACATGCCTCAAGAAACAACTCGTCAGTAGTGAGAATGCTCTGGAGAAATAATATGGAACCTTCCTCATGGCCTTCCTAACTGCAGTTCTTTTGATCCAAATTGATGCCAGCTACTGACTCTTCCAAAAAGAGATACAGATGAAACCTATGTGGAACAGATCCCTGAAATACCAGGGTTTTTTTTTCCCCTCCTTGCTTCAGAAGAATGGCAAGTGGCAGAAGAGAACCATTTGCCTTCCTAGGATGCTTAACAAAAGTGCATTTAAGTCTGAGAAGAGTATTTAAAAATATATTGCTATATATGAAACAGATCTATACCAGGGCAACATTACTAACAACTTGGATTACTCTATAAGCACCCAAATGTCAGAAAAAGTTCTGAAGAGTTTGATAAAAAAAAATTTGGGAGGATCTGCATATCTAATAAAATACAAAGTACAGCCCAAATGCTCTATGTTCTGCAAATTTGGTTTCAGGATATGGAAAATGCTCATGCACAAGGTAACAGTCACCACTGACCCAGCCTTGCACTGCCTGGGTGAGACAGCTATATCGTTGCTCTTCGTTGGTCAGATGCACGAAGAGGAACTACCTGTTCTGCCTGCTACTAATTCAATTAGGTATGAAAATAACACGCTGGTATGCAAGCCTAACACAAACCTGAACCAGACACTGGAGAAAAATGTTCCTTTGCATTTTTCTTTTCACTGAAATACATGTTTTTGTAAGGGGAAAGAAATACTCCTTCCTAGTTCAAGCACTCTGAGTCTCCCCATCTCTGAACACATTATACACAAGCTAAGGAAGCCAGATGGCTCCTACAGTGACTGTAGATAGTGTAAAAAGGAGCATTCAACAATTAACAATGAATTAGCTCGTCTTTGTCGTATGAAAGAAACGGAGCTCTGACAGCTTTAGAACATCTGTGAATAAAGGAGACAGTTGGCCGTGAGGTGTTCCACTAAGTCATCACAAAGTATGTCAAGTAATACTCAGAAAATGTTTCTCCTTTCTCTCACCCAACTTCATATTCAGTGCTTTTGGCAAAATATGTTCAAACAAGAAGAGTTTCCATACTATTATTTATTACCTATCTTCACTCATCTGTTATCAACTTGAAGACAGCTAGAGATTTTTTCCAGGGTGAAAGTGCTGCTCTGATGTTCTATTCCTAAGGACTGTCGAAAGAAATGTATGAAATGTCTTAATTCTGCCCCTTTAGTTCAGAACTATAGATTAAAATCGAGAAAGGGATATTTTCTCTTTTTTGGCCCAATGTAAACAAACACAGGATCTTCTCACCTTGCCCCCCAAGCCTATTCCCAGAGCCACCCCATATTAAAAAGGAGCCAAGACTTGACTTATGTATGAGTAACAGCACAGTAAAACAGGCAGAACTGTAATTACCTCAATTCCAGCCTTATGAACTCCAATTCAAGTTTGCATTGCACTCAAAAAAAATTTACGTGTTGAACCTTTACATTAAAAATTAAAGAGAGCCAGAAAAAAGTCAATATGGATTGTTAAGTAATTGAAGATACATGCAAATAAAGTAAAAAACAAAGTTTTTTTCTCCACTTGAAAAAGTGTGTTCCCAAGTAGCAAGATTTTACTAGAGGATTAGCCTGCGTTTTCAGCTTTCTAGTATCATCAGAACAGCACAAAGGAATTGAAGCAGTATTGCCGTATTGTTTCAGAGTCTGTGTTACTAACAGTAAATTGAAATAGAGAGACCAGTTTTTACATAGCTGTACTCTCAGGATTCCCCCGTACGCCCCTGCTTTAATTCTTCCAGCACCGTTAGCAGGACTAAGGAATCAGCACCAGTCAGTCCTCCGAGTGCCAGTGCCCAAGCCAGAACACAGGTACAAACCTTCCAACGGTGCAGCGCAAAGACAGACATTAATACAGCGCGACACAGCACCTGCCATACTACCCTCCCTCTTACTATTCAGGCTTTGCAGCCAACAGACTGACAGCATACAAACTCTGTGTGAAGGAAGGAAGGGAGGAAGCTAACTCTGACTCTAATGAAACAGCGTTTATCAGTCCTACCTGCAGCCTAGGTACACCCAGCAGCCAGAGGTAACTGCTAAAGGCTTACTTAAAATCTGCTTTTGTCAGCTCAGCCATGGTGCAACTTTTTCTTCTTTTACTTCACAACAAGTTTCGTTTGCTTTTTTTAATCTTTTCACCTTTACAGAACGTAATTTTTAAGTGTTGCACCTTTCAAATTAAGTATGGTCAAATTGGGACAGATGGGTCCTACCAAGCCCAGTCATTGCGTACTCCGGTCCCAACTACTGGGAGTAAAGTTTTTCTCCTTGCAAAATGCAACTCCACGAGCATTAGAAGATTCCTTGCAAACATCTCAATTGCCCCGAGAGCAGCGGGAGCCTGGTTCCCTGCTGTCCCTGTACTGAGGGTACCAGGCTGGTCTTTTCCTTAGACTCCTTTTCGCAGGAGAGAGTTCTGTTCCGCTGTTAGATCTCCCCTCTAAACACGTGCACTGTTCACACACAATTAGCTACTAAACTCCAAATGTGCAGAATGCCACTAGAGGGCTCACGCATTATTATACAGACATCACATCATCTCTATGCATTACAAAAGTTTACAGAATCTAAAATGCTTTCAACACAGAACAAAACAGTGTTGCCAAGTATGTTACTGGGCCATCGTTGAACTGAAATAATAGACTGAAAACGGTCAACAATCAGTTGTGTAGCTGGAGTGTCAAGTCAGGACAGGATATCTATTATCCATGAAAAATAAACAGTTGTACTCCTTGCTTTCTGTGCAACGCAATTCACCATGAAATGCAGGTCAGAATCAGTGTCATACCACGTAATGTAATACTGTAATGACATACTATAGATAACCTCACACACTTAATGGTGACTTAATCTTGGTAGTTTTTTTTAAATGCAGCTTTTGTTGGGATGATTCTATTCAGTAATTACAAATGTGACAGAGATGCTGTCTCTGCATCACTTCACTAACTGAGAACCATACAGAACTCCATCCGGCAACACGAGGATGGCTTCCTGGGCTGTGCGGGTAACTGCGATAAGAGTAGACGGCATAAAGTCCCGTCAGGCCTTAATTGCCCAGCAGTGTCGGTTTTCCACCAGAGAAGCCAACACCCAAAGCAACGGCAGCAGCAGAGTAACTGCCAGGATTAACGTTATCCTTCTCCGACAGACAGAATGAGAGAGGAGATCTAGCTAAGCAGGAGTCCACAAGAAGGAAAAGAAATATATTATGTATGCACTAGATACACACAACACATTTTTATTCCTGTCCACATTAAACTGTGCTTCAAGACAGCAAAAATGATGGGAATGAAATATATCTATCAATTATTAAAGGAATTAAGTTGAAAATATTTTGATGCCAAGTGATAGACTCTAAAACAAGTATTTAATTTCAGAGCCAAACACCAATACTATACATTTTCGACAAAAATATTAGTTGACAACGCATCCTGCTTGACTTAAAAACCAGCTAAATAAAAATTAAGATTAACACAACAGCATGAGAACAAAATTAACGGTCTATGGCAGATGAATCCTCTATTGCACCTGTCCTCCACTGTGCAAAAGAACATCAGCCTGCCACTGATTATTTCTTTTTGACATGATTTATCGCCTACTATTCTTTAAACTTGATAAAGCAAATTAATCTTTGATTGCAGGAGCCACTGGAGGTTGTCATTAGTCATGTAGTTTGGTGAGGCTGCATGTGTTTCATTTACCAGTCACAAAGAAATGAAAGCCCAGCAGCCATCACTGGCTGCTTCAACTGTTTTCCTGATCCACCCAAGAGAAAAGATAACAGAATTCAGTACATGGCATTTTAAGCAGCTACTCTAGAACTGACCCACATAAACAGAACAGAATATTTGATTTTCTGGAAAGAATGCTGATGCCCTAAAATTTAGGTTCATAGGAAGAAAATAATTGCGAATGAACAACAATTTGATCCAATTAACATATATTTCAAGCTAGCAGTCTCCTGAGTTGTGTGAATTCACAATTTTAGGTATCAAAAATCGAAAATGGAATCCTTAAATATTGTGTACTTATCTAGGAGACATATTGGAAAAATCTGAACAAGTCTAGAAATATGCATAGAGCCAAAACCAGTCTTAAATTTACGGGCTAAAGCTGGACTGCCCACATCAGACCCGTTGGCCCTCCTGTCCAGCACGTTTTCAGCTACCTTCACATCCTCCTTCAATCTCGTCAGAACTTTCTACATCCAACTCCTCTGTGCCTGCTTCCTCCTTACAGCCCCAAACCCGCCATTTCCCTCTCTTCAACCGATGAGGGTGGCAGCACCTCAAAACAGGGACAAATGACAAAGCTGAGTGATTTTATTGTCCGGTCTTCACAGTATTGGGAAAAGTCGTTCTAGACAGAAACCAGCTTCATTCTGGAGAGAAACCAACTCTTTCAGATTTAGCTCCACAACAGCACAAGGGGGTTAGGCCTGAAACGGAGTGAGCCCGGGAGAGGGCGACAGCCCGAGTGCAATCTGGGGGGTGGCTCCCGAGCCGAGGGAACCAAAATGAAACGCCGTACAACACTTATTCTAGGGAGATAATTACTGCCCTTCTCTGGGGAAGCGTTTCAGTGAAAAACAACAAGGAAGACACAGTTGGCTAAATCTGAGGAACTGGTCCAAATCAAAATGTACTGTGTGTTCAGTAATCCTACTTTAAAGTACAAAACTGGAGGAAACGTGCAACAAAGGGCTGCTGGTCGCAACTCCGGATTACTAATGACACTTCTCAAAACACGGCAGAGTTGCAGATACCACGTGGACACACATATAATACAGAATATTCCTATGTTAGTAATATAATGTGTATGTTATGATGTTATGATGATAATATGTGTATGTTAAGAAAATGTTCAGCTATTTGTATACCACTATAACACAAAAATCAAACTAGAGCCTTTCCCTCAGCATCTACGATAACTGCCAGTTCTACGTTTTACACAAGTTTATTAACTGCTGACACACAAAACTTGCTACTTTTGAAACCAAACAGAATATTGACATACAAAACCCGAACAACTGCAGGGCTATGCTCTCTACCTTCTTTAAGTTACATACTTATAAAAACCAGCATAACGTGCTAGGAAGCTCACAGAACCAGGAACACAAAGGAATGTGATCTAACAACGCAGGGTGCTCCTGGAATTTTGTGCTGCCATTATTTATTATTGCAGCTTCTATGTTGAAGGAAAAACTGGAGCTTTTTTTCTCTCTCTATCTGCAGCTTCAAAGTTAAAGATTAACAATTTGTTGGGGGGGCTTAATTTGATGCACTACTGTAATTTTTTCTCTTTTGAACTACTTTAATTTGGAAGTGTTTATACAAAAAATACGTTCTGCTACTAGAGATAAGTTTTGTATTCTAGAATTAATAGTAACAAATACAGACAACTGTAGGAAAAAAACGCTCAAACATATACCCACAGGATTCTCTGCAGATACAGGCAAAAGCAGAATAAAAAGAAACAGTCACTTGACTCTGAATTACGAATAGTAGTTTCCCGTATAAAGCATGTTTTTAAAAAGTGAGAACCTCTATATTCAGCAGATATTCTGTCTTTTTCTCCTTAGTTGCACAGATAATTCTATGTTTATTTAACAGAAATACAAGTTCAATAACTTACTATTCATATATAAATGCACACTTACTGTTTGGCTCCATTGAGAAGCTATAAATTTCATCTGTTGAACATTAGCTAAAAAATTACATGTGTTTATCATCTGGGTTATTCTCAGATTAATAGAGATAAATGACAAAACATAATCAGCACCAACTCTGCAACTTAATCATTGCATCTGAGCTATAGGAAACACTTAATTACTCTCATTTACTAGGTGCAATCTAATGAGAAGACATTAGCCAAATGAAAAGAATGCAGTACAAACAAACAAAATAGTTATACCATCATTAAAAAGAAACTCTGACAGTGCAGGTGACAGCATATGCAGGATAAATTACCATAATGTCCTAAATGCTGAGCTGTCAGCATGCTAATGCAGTGATCAGATACCCTGGGAATCTCAGCACTATAGCTGTCAGAAACAGGTATCATAAATCACCTCTCTCTACTGTACCGCTCATTATCACAGCTTTCTTCGACATGTTTCTCAGCACAATTCAGTGCAGACAGGAAAGAAACAGTCACCCTCAGATAACACTAACACATAGCTGCTTTCAGCATCCTTCGGAAGAGATGGAGAACACTTTTATACAGAAGTCTACATGCAAAAGCATCCAGAATCTTACCTGCGCCGTCAGACTCGGGTTTGCAATAACAGACTAAAATACCTTGCTGCAGATTCTCACCTTTTGCTTAGAACAGACTGAACCATCAAACCACACTGAAGGAAAGGATATTTTCTCCTACTTACCCTGCCACTTAGTTCTTTTTACATTAAGATCATTATCTGCACATAAGTGTATCTCAGAATCTTTAAAGGAATACACAGGTTAGGAAACGACCGTGCTGGAATCGCACACCCAAGCACGCAGGTGTGTCAGTTCTGCCTGCGTGCATTCCCCACGCGTGCCCACCCCGGGAATACAGGAAATAGCATGCTCATTTTCTTACGAAAGGTATTTTTTTCCTCCACGACATGACTGGAAATACAATGAAAGGATGAAATCAGGAAACAAAGGTATACATGTGTGTCTCCTAGAGATACTCCTACATTTAACAGCAGGTAACACATCTGTCCACTGAAGCCATCACTCAGGCTAGGGGACAGCTAAAGAACATAGAGGACCCACTACTTGCTAGGAAAAGAGGGAAAAAAAAAAAAAAAAAAAAAACATATTGATACCTGGGGGGGTATATGGAGGGTAAAATTTTTTTTTGGGTTTTTTTTTTTTTTTTTTTTTTTTTTTAACTCAAAGGGATGGGCAGATGTAACCTTCATAGCTCAACCTGGAGATTGTGAGATGACTTCACCAGCTGGGAGAGGCTGCGCGAGGGGTGCTGGGCACAGCACTGCAGCCCGCCTTTAACCGCAGACACTAGTCCGACAGAAGGCAAGAATATGAGAACTCATGGTCGTCTTGTACCCGGTATCTCACACCTTTGATAGTGGAATCAGAGTGAAACAATTTTTAAGTCCTATACAGCTTTTGAAGACGTGCATGTAACATAAAACCCACGAGAAAGCAGACCTCGTGAGCAGGGGAACTTGCACATTCAGTCAAAATCTTCTCTGTGATGGGGTTTTATCTGACCTCCGGACCTAACTGAACTTTCAAATATTACTTACGATTCTACTAAGCACTGTTCAGGTGATGCTAAGCTTGTGTTCCTCAAAACGCACACTGAAGGCAGCTGTACTACCAGAAGGGGACCATTTCCAAACACAGAACTGTCTATTGCCATTTTTCTACAGCTATCTTCTACAACAGGACACAATTTTTTTTTAACCACACTAGTAAATATACCTCAAACATCTTCAAAATTATGATTTAGGGTTGAAAAGTACATTGTGAAGGAGCAAATAAAGAAAAATTACAGTGCAGAGTTCCCTGAAGTGAATCTGCAGCAAGCACTCCCCAGTCGCGTTTTGTGACACAGCGTTGGGTGGTAGTGACCGCTGACCTGTGCAGTTTCTGTACAGGGTTTGTAAGTTCTCAGCACAGTAACACCCACATGAATTGGGGATAAAGCCTCTTGGCCACACTGAATTACAGGAGATGAGTAAATTCTTAGTCACAGTATAGATGCTTGAGTTTAAGGTTTGGGTTGGGGTTTTGTTTTTTTTCTTTAATCAGCTAATGCCACTTTTGATAACAGTTTGCTTCAGACTGTTTTACAGAAGACAAAACCACAGTATTAGTTGCAAACTTTTGGACAGAAGGATTTCTCTCTTATTTTCTTTTTTTTTTACCAGTAGTGGCAGAGTGACAAAAATCAGTGAAAACGGGACTGGAATAATACTTTTTATTTGACCTTTCAGATTTGCTATGCAGAGCACAATAAGCATTCATTAAACTTTGAAAACTAAAGTTTCAGATACCTGTGGGTGGGTCCAACTGAGAGTTCTTATATACACACACATTCATCTTACCTCACCTTTTTTTTGAGAATCAAAGTCATAAGTGATAGAAATGCTAGAGAAAATGCAGCAAGTTTGAAAGATGAAACTATTTGATCTGTAACACAGCAACCATAAATCACCCTCAGATTGAGGGAAGAAATGAACTTTAAGAGCCTGAAATGAGAAATCTCAGAATTAAAGAATTTCTGGGTTTCCAAATGCAAGAGAAGAGATCCTATTATTAAGCAATCTCATTTTCAGATGTGTTAAATTCCTCCTGATTTCCACGCATTTATAATGCTCATTGCTTCCAAAATTAGGCCGATGGGCTTTTCCATTTATGCATCTTAACTATTGTAGCAGAAGCAGGATAGAGAATATTGTTCAGATAGGGAAGCCTACCTTGTATTTTATCTGTTTATACTTGCGAGGAAAACTCCTCTCCTTTCCTAATTAAGATGGGTGTGGGGGGGTCTGTATCTGTATGTAAAAAGCACATTAAGAAAGCTTGTTTGTCCAAGATTTTGAGCTTGTGTCTGTACAAGTTAAAAAAGAAACTGGAAGGTTTCTGTTTGTACAATGCAGATATCACCTATGTGCAAATGTGTTTGAGAGGGGTAATTATTTTAACACTGCGTTTTATACTGTTATTCATAGTATCCTTTAGTAAATATATTGTGAAGTCATTCACCAGAAAGGTAGAAGACGACAGAGAAAGGAATGGCAAAGAAAGAAATTCAATACATAATATTTTTGAATTGGTTTCAAAATTCAGAATTGAATTTGGGTGACATTTTGTGCACTGGTAATTGGTAGTAAGAGTCTTGGGTGAATGTTTGCATGTAGCCTTTAACAATTCTTGCTGGTCTTAGAAAATCTAAACTAACAAACACTCGTTTTTCTCAACAGACTTCAAAACCGCTGCACAAGATACATCATGTGGTCACCAGCTTCATGTGTTTGTTTTAAAAAATGAAGCAAAACAACCCCCCCCAAACTGACCACTGTCATCTGATTCGCAGCACGTCCCTTCATTTGCCCAGGACATCCTGCAGTACCTTACGCAACCCGTAATACACTTCTAAACAACATAGGGGATGGAGCTGAAGCTGGAAAAATAATGCTCAGAGTGGGCAGCGAACGTCGGCGGAGACAGCGGAGTATGGAAATGCTCAGCACTAAAACCTGGCCGAAAACAAAGTTAAATGATTTCCTGGGTTGTTTAAGTAAAAACTTACGTTACTTGAATTTTATAGTTCAGGTGGTTTTCCTATGTTCTACATAGGGATCAGTAATTTCTTTAAAGAGAATTAAATACATTCCCACCCCCAAATCTAACAAGTAAGGACACAGAAAGAATTTTGAATTTGTCTGTTTAAATTGTGGTAAAAAAACCCAACAACTTTGTAATGTTCCTTTCGTGTGAGGACAAATGGTCTCCTAAAAGTCCCTTTAGTTGTTTACTGATGGACAGCCTTCATTAAAAATATGACCCAAATACCTTTAAACCAGTTAACAAATCCATACTCAGAGCAAATGAAGTAAGGAAAAAGATTTAAAGGAAGTTTAAAAAACAATTGCTCATGCATGGAACATGGGTATTATTAGCAGGTAAAGACAATATGTGAAAGACCAAAAGTATGTTACAAGTCTTCTCAAGAAAATAACATTTATTGCCTTTCAAAGATGACATATTCTAGTAATTCTGTGTTTATTTGTTTAAGTGGGTTTTAAAATCCAATTTTCGGTACTAACAAGAGAAAAGAGCGAATAAGGATTATTGAAGCGCATGCTAAAAATCTATATATTATGGACACGTAATAGGATTTTTTTCTCTATCGTAAGATATTGCAGGGGTGGACAGATAAATTACTGTCTATATTCATGGAATAATAATGAAAAACTACTCTTAAAGGGAAATCCTTCCAGATCTGTAAAACAGTGGTGACAGCAGCAATCAACCTAAGAAAAAGCAGTCAGTCCTTGACTGATAGCCTCATTCATTTTTATGATGAATGAAGACTATTATAGTGAAAACAAGTATAAAAAGTTTGTTTAAAAATACTCTACATATTCATACAGTACTGCATAACAACAAAAAACTAAATCTAACTAGAATATCATTTGCTTTGGATACAACAAAGTAAGTAGCTGGTAAAGCATTATCATTGAGTACTAATAGAAATGAGTACATAAATTCAGTTTATCTGAGGACAGTTAATAGACTCGAAGGATAATAACCTCAAATATTGTTTTTAAGTTGTGATTTTCTTTAAAAGCTACAACAAATATATGGACTATGAAGGCCCTAAGGTATGTAAAACTAGTTTTGCACAGACCGAAGGCTTAAGCATTTGCAATATGGACCAAAAGGTTCATATTAAAATCTCAAAACATTGATAAAGTTCTCTCATGTTAAAAAACATGGATTTCTTTTTAGAAAAGATTTCCTAATTCAGGTTTATAACTAAGTTGTTTGTGAGCCCTGTTAATGACAGACACGGTGCGTAACGCACCGAAACAAGGTGATATTAAAGCTATGAATTAGGTATTACTTATATTTATTACTTAATGAATTGTAAGTACTTTTGCTACTTTCTGAGGAAACGAGCAAATTATAATGTCTTTCTCTTCATAAGAAACCCTCTTTGGGCAACTATCAATTGAGCGTGACTGTAATTGATAACCTAAGCTGATTTTACATTCTGTTACAAATCCAGGTTCAAAAGGTTAATTATGGCCCGGCCACAGCTCATCCGGAAACATGAAGCTGCTTGCTGTATGCCTATTTAATGAAGATGTACTGCATGTATTACAGCAGCTCGCTGACAAACGATCGGGACCTCTACCACCACTGCAACAAGCATTAACATTCACTCTGTCAGTTTAACTGTCAACGTCATAGTTTACAACCCTGTCACTCTTTCATTCAGAAAATATATTGCTCCGCTTGTCCTTTCAGATACCTTTTGCTTTTTTTTAGTCTATTAAATTCAGGGATCAATAGTAGCGTGACAATCCAAAATGTGTTAGCGATTAATACCCAACAAAATTAAGAGGAGGAAGGATCAACGCTTTGCTACTCTTTCAGTCACCTTTCTGTGTAACGCTGGGTTTAACCGTGCATCAAGGCGGTCTCAGCGTCTTTTAACAGCACGCGTACACAACATCTATACATTTTAAAGACATCTGAAAATTATCACAACAAACCACTCGTAAGGCAAGAAATGATATAACAAGTATTATTACATTATAAATTAATAGGTAAATGATTTCGTTTGGAAGACCAGCAAAAGTAAGACCCCCTTACATACTACACACGTAAAGCACAGTTCCCAGTGCAGAGGAAAGGGGCTTCCAATTTAACAAAAATCTGAGACGACAGAGCAGAAAAACCACCGGACCAAACTCTTTTCCAACCTAAACGATTCAATGATCCTGCTTGGCACTACAGTAATTGTACCAAAACTCATGCTCCCGCTCACGCATAGAATTCCATTCCTCAAAAAAAGCAGCACGCAGAAATTTACTGCAGACGCACAGCGTGCTTTTTTTAGTCTCTCTTTCCTCGCAAGTTGTAGGCGAGGCAATACAGTAATCTCATGGAGATCCTCAACATCACAATTACCTGTTGGGGTGCACTGGAGAACAGTAATAGTATTTTAAACTTAACTTGACTTGTATTACAGAGTACAGATTAATAAAATCCTCTTTTGACCCACTGTGCTGTTCTCCTCATGCAAAAGGCAATCACTGACAGTAGCTCAGAAAGTAAAACAGGCAGTGAAGAAATAATGCCAGGCAGTCGCTTCTTCATGCTAACTCAATGAGCACGTTCCACCTGCAGAAACACAGCTACCTTCTGAAGAAGCCCTACCTTCTTTTTCTCTCCAAGCTAAAAATTTCCAAGTTAGAGATTATTTCCAAGTTTCTTTTTCGGATAGGAAAAGGAGACAAAAATCTTTTTAGTTATACTCTATATTCATAGTTTCACATGTATTAACACAAGAGTTTAAAAGGGAAATCTGAAATTAACTTCTGTATGATTCAATCATGAAATAACTTGTTAAAGTCTATAGAGAGACCTAAAATATACAGAAGGGACCTTGTGGATGCAGCGTACAGTTTCTTACCCATACAGGCAACAACGTCACTTAATCCTTTTACAAATTGCTCAAATTTCATTTTAAAATCTGTTAATAATTTTCTCTCCATAATTCCCCCTCTGGGAGGCTGTTCTGGAATCTCCATCTTTGGATGAGCAGAAGCCATTTGTGCATTTCTAGCCAAAGGTTATTGATAGCCATATCCATTTGTTCCTGTGCCAACAGCATCCTTAGTTTAAAAACCTCTTTTACCTCCCCGGCATTTTTAGCCCTGTCCCTTCCCTTCCCCCATCCATCTTTCTGGCGATCAATCACATCCCAGCTCAGCGCTCATTTCCAGGGCTAACCAAAGCAGCAAGACAAGGTCTCCATTTCATGTTTATGGCCTTTCTTCCCATCCGTTCTATTTTGAATGAATCCCTCTCCAATGGATATGGCTGCAGTTACGACAGAATCTCCGACATTCCATACAAAGGTGGTTAATGCTCACGCGTTTGGTGGTGGGTTTTTTTCCTTTGCATTTGCAACAGGACAGAAATTCTGAGATAATAGATTGTTATACCTCAGGTGTTGAGCAATTAAGCCACTCTAACCCAATCTTTTGTCATCATCTCACCACGCCACTATTATAAAGAGAAGCCAAATAAAAATTCTGAACCTCCGGGGCCAAAGGAGATGAATTATTTTTTTTTTTAGATAACAGAATCTTCATAAACGGATGCAGAAAGAAAAAAATAAACAAACCGAGAAAGACAAAGTTTGCAACTTGCTACTGAGGCATTCGATGGTTAATCAATCCACAGAAAGCTTATTCATCTTTAGTAAAATTCCATACAGCAATCAAAAAAGAACTAGTAAAGAAAAGCCACAGTCAACATTAATATACTGTAGGTATTAAAATGCTAAAAAGTATACGATGCTGAAAGGCTGAATAACATTAAAAGAAGTGCTTGCTATTCAGGGAGAACCTCCAGAGCAGCCCAGACTTCTGGCCCTGAAAGAGTCAAGTATCTGTGCCTTTCTTCTGAGAATGACGAAAAAGAACTAAAGGCAAAACTTCAGCCTGTCATCACAGACCACGAATTCCTCAAACGTATAAAAATCCACTCCAAAGCAAGCAACATTATCTATTTAACAATGGCAAATCTAGGACACAATCAGCTGCACTACTTAATGTGAGCAAAATTGCTGGCATATTATATGTATATTTCCCTTTTCTATGCTTCTCTGCTGTGTATTATTAGTTGTTAAAAATGAGTATTCACATTTAAAGCCAGGAAAGTCATCGAAAATAAGGTTCCAGTCCTAAAACATCACTGCCATTTCTTAGTTTAGAGATTAGTTTCATGTTAAAGGAAAGCAAGACTATCTACTGCCATCTAAATCCACATACTGGAAAATATATATATAGATACAGATATATATGAAAATGCCTATAGAGCTGTCGTACAGGGAAGATTTTCCTTATCTTCCATGCACCGTTCTCAAATCTGGGCACTCTGCGACGCATTCACTGGCTAACGAGACAACACAACCACTCCTTGCACACCGGCACCTCCTCATGCAGATAAAGAATCCCACCGATTTCAGGACTACAGCTGGGCTTAAAAATAAGCACACGCTTAAGCAATTTGCTGACTGAGGTCAGATTTCTCAGCACCCTGCAGAAACGACACTTTAATCCGATCCTTCTATATTACAGCTCCACCTCTACGCAACGCAAGGAAAAGCACAAAGCTGAACACAATGCAGGCAGAGACCGGCTGCTTCACAAGAAAGGAGGAGGAACCGCTTTAAATGTTTTTTGCCACTCTGTACTCAATACGGCTAATCAATTGAGATAAACTACTGAAAATACCCCATCAGCTTGTACGTAATAACTCCAGTTTAATAATCATTGAACACAGTTGTAGCCAAAGTACTGCAACCTTAAATCAAAGATCACTTCATATCAGGAGGTCTTAAGGGACGATTTTGTCTAAGAGTATATGTGGCACGCTTCGAGATTAGCATAAAACTACAGTCGCTACAGTTATTTTCAATATAAAAGGTTGTCTACAAATCAAAATTAAATCCCCTTCACTTTATTCAGAGTAAATGGCTGCATAAGGATGCAAACAAATTAACTGAAAGCTTGAAAGTCAAGTTCTCAATTACTATTTAACAGCAACTTTACTATATTTGAATATAATTTACTGTATACTTAGCTGTTTTAAAATGGAATCCAATACTGTATAATAAAAACCCAAACAGCACAACAAATGATTGATGATGATGCAAACGGATGAATACTTGGGTCTGAATAGTGCTGTTTGTGGATACATTGCTAAATACTGTACCATCCTAGCATCTAATAAATCATTCATGAAAGCAAAACTATACAATTTGCTGTGCAACTGCTCAAAACCTGCATCGTTTCTAAATGACTGCTGATGCAATGACTGCTGATGCAATGACTTTAGAGAAGCTTCTGTTCTCAGTTATTAAAAGAAGTTGAGAACTCTCAGTTAAATAAAGTTATTGCTATCGACCTGGGGAAAACAGCTAAATCTGAAAAAGTTAGCAACAGCAGCCATTATGACAGAATAAAGACATGAGCTCATCACTTTAAATATTATCAAATACACATGAAATTATTTCGCTGACCTACCCCATCCAGAAATTAGCAACGTTAGGAAGCAGCACCGCGCTTCCACGTGTTAAAATACTGAACATCTGCATTATCATGGAGAGACATATATAACATCATCTTTGTAACAATGATGAAGTGTTCTATGCAGAGTGTTCTATTTGCAGTGGTGATTCATTGTGCTAGGGGAAAAAAATGCTGACACTTGGAGAAGATATTTTCCCGTAAAAGGTTGAAGTCCTTAAGCAGCAAAAAACACCAACGTCCATCATCTTTAAACTCTATTGATTTCTGGTGAAGATTTAAAAGGCTGTTTACTTATTTCCCATCATTTCTGTCAGAGCTGTAACAGTTCTCTTCCCACTGAATAAACCTCTCATGATCCTCTTGGTGATTAAGGTCAGACAAAATGTCAAACTCCTAATGCTAAGTGCTTTCACATTAAAAATTAATACCAAATCACCAAGTAAAATCCAAACAAGAAGTCAGACATGTAAACAGTACACAATAAGGGTAATACTGACCATTACAAAAAAGAGCTGTAATGCATACATGAAAAAACATTTGGCAACAGGTAAGAGCACATTCTTTCACTTTTGCATCTTTAACCCCCTTTCTTATTTTAGAGTTATTGTACTATGTTTGACACAATCCTTTTAAAAACCCTTTTTCCATTAAAGCTTGCAGTCGTCTCCTCTATTTACCCCCAAATGCCATTTACTGTATGACTGAAGTATTACAAGGATTGTTTTTACTTTATTCTGAACTTCATCCAGGAAGCAAGTTTTATTTTTACAGCTGCTGATGAATACAAAGCCGGTATACAGGTAACCAAAAGACATCCAGAGGACACCCCCACACCAAATTAATTGCTAATTATCTATACAGTATTTTAAACTAGAAACCATTGTATGCTTGAATATACACCTACATGAACAGAGGAATACAGGCAAGAGGCTTCCCATGGCTTTTTATCCACACTGCTGCTACTTCAGGCAACCAGACCACACTACTTCATTCATAAACTTATCAAGTTCAATCCCAAAACTAATTACTTTCTTCAACCTTTTAAACAGCTACTCGTATCCCGAGGAAAAGCATGAAATCAACATGTGTAGAGCCAAACTTCCAGGGTGATTGGAAGCCTGCAAGTAACTATATAATAAACTGCGAAGGTAAATCTTAAATAAGGTACACAGACAGCCAAGGGTGAAAATCCTCATTTTGTGTAACTAACCGTGAGTTTATTTAAGCAGATAACTTTACACTTTTGGTCTGGCTTCCCAATCTAACTCCAAAAGACCACTGTAGTTTAGAATACATTAACAACATAAATGAGATATTCACAGGCATTAGGATGAGGAAAGAATCCCTTTATGCTCACTGGGTTCTAAATGACAAAACTGATGCCATTTCTGCTTTGTCACGTTGTCTGTAAGCAAAAAGGACTGTTCAGTCTTGGCTATGAGTTGACCACCCAAGCACTTACACAGTATTCCCAGTTTGTAAGGGAAATTATTTATTTATGCATGCTTCTTACCTATGTAACTATGTGTGTGTTTTGTGCACTTGCCCAGAAATTGATGAAGAAAATAACTGCATTGCACTTGGATTTGCATAAGCAACATGGATTTGCTTAACTCTTAGAGGACTTAGCTCACTTAGCAAGAGCAACTGATTTAAGACCAGCTCCTGTGAGAGCTGTGCTCCATACACTGATAAGCTATCTAATGCTGCCTGCAATTTTACTGTACTGAGCGATGATACGAGGTATGACAGGACATCATCATGGAGAAAAAGGATGATTCTGTGATAGGCTTTAATATCAACCTCGGAACATTCATATAATGTAATCCGTTTTCACCACAGGTCATGAAAAATCATGAAGCAGATTAAAACCAAAGTTGTTACTCTTCTAATTAATAACCAATTGGTTAGCTCTTAAAAATCAAAATAACTACATAGGGAATGATGATTTGTTACATGCCAATTTTTTGAGTTCTACCTTGCTCCCAGGAGACTCTGATGTGAAAAGCGATGTCTGTGAAGGGTCACGATCTTTGACTGTAAGATACATTACCACAAGTTGTTCACTTCTTATGTTTTGTTTAGCAGATAGGAAAACAAGGATAGATTATTAGACATGCTTATGGCCCAGCAGTGATCTAACAGAGAAAAGAGAGAATGCAGAGAACCTGTAAGATCTGCATTAGTTCTGCGATATAATTAATGAGGAATTACGTACCTTCCCATAAAATACTCCTCGGGAAGCACAATAAGCACCACAACTCTACTTCAGTGTGTGTTGAAACTATCAGAATAAAAAAAAATTTAAAACCCTAAAAAAATAAAAATTACCATTACTTTTGCTATACATTATGGATGCTATGTTAACTGCAACATCAATAGAACATGAAATTTTATACGTGGCTGGATAAACATATAGATCACCAATATTTAGCCTATCTCCCACCTAAAGAAATCATTGGTCGATGAAGTGAAACATGCCTATTCAGAACAGTGAATGTGGTAATGAACGGCGTATAACCCGGGTGAAGCATTTTATACATATCTCTTCATTATTACAACTTTATAACTTGATCTGCAAATTGTATTTACCCTTGCTTAAGGAGTAGACATTGTAAAATACAAGTTTAATGTAATTTTACTTGAATTATGACAATTATTTGTGTTATCTCAGATATTTCTAAAATAATTTCCTGTATTAATGTGTACACTGTTTTATATTTCTTAAATACTCATTGCAGATATCAACACCTAAAAGCTTTAGGAAAAAGCTTGCATTTCTGAGCCAAGTGAAATTTTTTCCATGATTTATACTTGCTCTCTATTTTATTAAAAATCACTAAGTATCCTGAACCTTAAAGGCCTTCAAAAACTCAAAGGATCTTGATTTCCTGCCTGAAAGGCACAGATTTGCATACAAGGGGTTTCCCTGGTATATTTTAGAATGAGTAGAATTGCCTAATGAAATAATGATTTGCATAGAAAAATGTTACAGTTTTCAAAGCAAAAGAAATTATTGCTAAGAATTTTTAAAATTACAAATATTAGTTGGAACTGCTACAAACTCTTCCAACACTTTTCCTTGATGACCTTGCCTTCCATGACTGGTTAGTATATTGGTTATGATACCTATCTCAGGATCATTTGACTTTCTTTGTAAATCAATAAGTGTTAAATACAAACATATAAATAATCTGCAGTGCAAAGATGACCTCCCTCCACTCCAAAGAAGATCACCTCCATGCACAGAGGTGCCTTCTTGCTCTTCTTCCAACCCATCCTTCTTGTTTGCATAATGGCATTGACCAAACAAGAACAGAGAATGCTTCAACACAGCATAACTCGCAGTCAGGGCACCCACTTCAGAGGTAAGAGACACAGACCAGACCCCCCCAAGCTTACCACAGACTAAACAGCAGTCTTTCTCTTGCTGAGGGAAGTATTCTAGCTGCTTATGTCTTATAGGAAAAGGGGAGGTACAGAGCACACTGTGAGCTTGTGGAAGGAATTCATATTGCAAGGATTTCAGTCCAAAAGAAGTATCTACTCAGGATGGATCAAGAAGTCGAATTTTCAACCTTAATTTTTACACTACATGCTCATTATGAAAATAAACTGCTGCCCTGTAGGACACCTATTTCCTTTGTTTTCCTGGCCCTCAGAGTCCTTGAAGTTTGCCAGCTCCTGGTCTAGTTTTTTCTGCCTGCATGACAGGGCAACATAACACAGTATCTTCAGCACAAAGATGTTCACATAGTCCAGAATCTGACTTTTGGATTTGATTCAGTGGCCACATGGTCTCCTATTACACACTTGAGTCACAGCAGGAGGTACACCAGTGGGTTCATGGAACAAAGCTTAGTGTTCATAATGAGCAGATACTTGATGTGGATATTCTAAAGAAATCAAATTAAAGCAAAACTTAAAAAAAAAAAAAAGTAATGGTAATTTTTTCCAAAGACCAGGGAAGAAATTCTGTTGATCTAGGCAGAACAGCAAGACTTAGTCCTGGAGCTCCAAAACCAGCACCCAAGTTCCTGCAGTTCCTGGGGTGTGAGAAATTCTCCTGCCATCATGACCAAGGAGACATGCCACCCAGCAGGAGCTCTCAAAGTCCTGAAGTGAAAATGCTGGCTAATCCTCAAGGTAGCAGCTGAGACTCTCACTGACTTTAATGAGATTTAACTGATAAAGTTTGATATGTAAGTAGAGTCCAGGAACCTCTTAGACTTTACTTTTTAAGTTTATTTTCATCCATCTACAATGTCCAAAGACTACTATATATTTTCAGTATCTTGCTTTCAAAATCCTCTCTGAGACTCACAGCGAGTCATACTAGTGATGAGTATACATATACCTACTGAAGAATCATTCTTTAGATGGCTAGCTAATCAGGAGATAAAGAAAAGTAAAGCAGCCATATATCAGCAAGAATTCATGAGGATAATTGATAATACCAAAGGTTTTGGTTGATACTGTTTGCACTCCAAAGATATGCCCAACTTGCCATTTTATAGCAGTTTTCTGTCACTCAAATAGATGAGACAGGACAGTCATCTTCACAGCAGAAATTTATGCACATAAATCTTTACTTTTCAAAGTCAGAACACAAACCCCTACACTCAATGACTACACACAGACAAAACAAGTAAAGAGACCCCTAAGTTCCCTCTCAAAAGAAAACTAAGGTAACAGACTGTCAAAATGAAAACTTCATGCACGGGAACAATAGAACAGACTAATTTTTGTGTTTGTAAGCCCTAGATTAATCATGAAGGAATATAATTAAGAACACCTAAATTACTCTTCACTAATAATGTTTTGCTTTCCACGCTTACTCAGCTTCAAAGAACAGCCCTCTCATGTACATTTTCTATTAATATCTGGTAAACCTTCTAGAGATGTTTTGAAAATTCTTTTTTTTTTTTTTAAATAAAGGAAAGTGGAAATTATTTAGGCTAAATTAACTGGAAGCCTTTAAGACCAACTCTTCTTAGTTTGAACATGCAGATTTTCATCTACTAATGAAATTAAGCATGTGCTTAACCTTTCAAAACAGTGGAATTTAACTTTATTTGTTTTTTATATTATACATGGATCATCTGCTGATCTGGAACCACAGAGAATTATGTTTAGTTTGAGGAAAACCTCATTGCTGAGGAAAAAAGTGGTTTTTTTCTTCACCTGACAAACACTGAAGAGTCCTGCACCATATAAACTCCACTGGAAGCTGTCTTTTTCAGAAAAAGTTATTTCTGCCTCACATTTCAAAAATCTTTCTATTCCAAGAATTTCTTAATTTCTTTATCATTTGAATATTTTGAAAATAGAAAGGTGTTTTTCAGAGAAAAGTCCACTGTGAGCATTACAAAACTGTTGAAATTGTTTAAGTTATATATTCTAATTAGTTTGGCAGAGCTAATACAAATTACGTTTACAGAGTAACAATAATAAAATTGAAGTACTAGTTAAATATCTAAAATAATTAAAGGAATCATTTTTAGCCTGGCATAATTAGCTAATTCACTTTACAAGCATTTATTAAAATGAATTCACATGTTATATTCCATAGGTAGTTACACAATAGTGGTTATACAGGAAAAATATAATGAACCAAACTCTTTGTATCCAGCCCTCCACAATTAAAACGAAGACTCCCCAAGTAATATCAATCTAGGATAGACTAATTAAGTTTGGTTTGATAACCATTCATTTCTTCTATTGCCTCTGAGCAAATTGTTTATTAGAGAAAGTTATTTTACACAAATCAAATCAAACCGGGTAAACCATTATATTTGAGAGAAACCTTAGCCATCAGTCAATTAATCCATCATTTTCTCCAGACACTTTTGTTTAACGAGCAGATCGTATTATCAACAATTTAGATATCCTATGATTCAATTATGACAGAAAATTTATTGACAGCTTCTCTAATACTTTTGTTATGAATAAATATTAAATGTTCTCCACTTTTGATGAGCAAACCAAATGCAATCAGGTGTTAAATCTAATAGTCAAAACCTGAGCGATACTTCCAAATGAAATGTTTTAAAAAGTAGTTTAAACCAAAATAATTTAAATAATTAAAAAAATTAAATGTATCCCACAATTTCTAAGAAACAAGCAAACAAGTTATTTGATTTCAGCTAGCTGACTAAATGAAAACACATATATAAGAATATTACCAAATACACACAAAGAGATTTAACATAACGAAATGGCTTCTATACATATCGTTCTGTAAAGACAAAAGGCATTCTTATGTAAAAATGGTATTACCACATCATAAAGTTAAGAGACTCTTTCTGCAACTACATGAAACAACTGCCTAAGTGTTAATAGAAGTAGATTCTCCAAACCTAATATGAAGATATTTGCTGTTAGGAATCATGTCTATAAAAAAACAATTTGTGAGATGTTTATAATTACAGCTGTCTTAAACTCAAGAAAAGAATATTGCCTAACAAAGATTACTCCCAGAATATTCAACCCTCTTGACAGACATCTCTTTGAAGAAATAAAGATACTGACTCATTTACAACCAGCTAACCAATTCATGATGAAAGGACCATAGGACAATGGAAAAGCTCGATCTAAACTAACGTCCATTAAAGAGATAATGGAATTACGCAAACTTCTATCAATATATTAGAACATCATTATTACTTCAAAGTATTTTTCCTTGAGACAAGGAAGTTGCTTTTATAATGAGGGGGACTGTAAGTAGGTTTACAGCTCCAAAGGAAAAGTATTGCAGCCAAATATCAGAGCTAAGTATCCACATAATGAAAACAGAGCACACGCTTACTGTCTGTCAGCATTCGAACACTAAAAACCGCTTAACAGTGAATAAAAGAAAGAGGTGTTCGCACGAACCTCAGACAAAAGCTCATCTTCGGCTTTTCCAGGCCTAAGACATCCTATTTACAAGAAGCAAACATGTTTTTGTATAGAGATTCCATATCAGCAATATCTTGTGACCGTTTCTTAACGTGGACTGCTCTTATTGTATATATCCTAGTTAAAAATACCTTAAATGCATTTACGGTCAAACATCTATAAAACACAACAAACCCATCAGTTCCTACCCTACCCTCCTTCAATTTGGACTGGCACATAATAATGTATTGTGGTTTACAGGCACTGCCTCTACTTCTTTAAGAGTGGCAACAACATTGCGAATTTATGCCAAATGGAAGCAAAAGAAAGGTCAAATGCCCTTCATTAAAAAGCACATATTTCCAAAAACCCTGGCAAAAGTGATGTCATATCAAGTCACCCGCTGCCTCGCAGTAACTGCATACTCTACACTGATGGTTTCACTGGTGCCTATTAAGTCCAGAAGCCATCATGCAGAAATATGGAACATTACTATTATTTTGTTCTAAAACTCAAATTGTCAGGTACATAGCAGTACCTTATCTTACAGCAAATACACTGCTTTACAGAACTCAATAGGACTCCTCACGTACTTAAAGGCTTTTACTTCCGTATAACTACAGAAGTCCTGATGCATCAGTGCTGTCACGCACGTGATAGAAAAAGGGCATCTCAAGAATTTTTTTTGTGGCAATAGCTGCTCAGCTGTGATGCTTTCAACAGAAAGAACTGCATAAGTTCTTTCAATATAACTCCCAAATTAAGATCTGTTGCTTTAATTGGAAACCTGCAATTAAAATTACAGAGACAGTTACAAAATGAGTGTACGTATTTTAAAAATTCCTGACAGCTGCACATATGCCTGACAATAGCAGTCCAATATAAATAAACAGTAAAGAAGAATGATTAGTCAACATGTTCCTTCACAAGACTGCTTCCTAGCAAGACCATCACCTCTATGGTGGCTCATGTGCTTTCTTGCACGGACACTAGCGATTATACAGTCAGGGCCAAAAGCCAATCCTAAAAAGAAGAAACAGTAATAACGATGCAGCCATACAAACAGCAACGACAACGCAAGACAGAAAAAGGGCAGAATTACCTTTCCAGCGGTAGAGTGGTTTTATATCAACTTAAATGGACCATGAAACTGTACTGTCAAACCTCATCAAGCGTGATCCCTGGAGCTGTGACATCTACATCGATTCCCCTTACAACAGATCCTATTTCTACCGTACGTGCATTTCAAAAACAAAATGAGTTTTTTAGTCAAATGAGACCACTTACCAGTACCCAGAACTCCCTGCAGTGCAAGGTCCACTTATGTGTCTCACTGCAATTGTAAATATAGCCTATTACTTAAGGACAGGTTTGGCGTTTTTTCCCTTTGGTAAATCTGTTGTATCTACAAGATAAAACTTAAACCCTGCCTGCTGCATGCAGGACAAGCCTTTTTAATGCAAAGAATGTCCAGCACCACTTCACTGAGCGCAAGAGATAAGTGACTTTAGAAAGGGAAGACACACAGAAAGGAAATGTGCAGTTGGACTATGCATCTCAAAGATTCCTTTTACCAGTAAGTAATTCTTTTTTTTTTTCTTTTAAAGTAACAATTCAGATGGATATTCATACAGTGAAAAAATCCAAGTAATAACACAGATTCATATTTATGTTACAGAAAGCCCAGGCAGCTGCTCAGCAGATGAAAATAATGAAGAAACTTTTCTGCGTGGACACAAATGTAGATTTATCTCTGGAAAAAAACATTGGGATAAATGGACAAGGCTTCGGTTTGATAGCCTCTGAGAAGTTTTAACACTGCCTATTACCTTTTTCAGCAGTCTCTGCATGGAGATAACCAAACCCTAAGGAGTTTGCTCTCCCAGCGCCTCGGCATCCAAATGCTTACAACCCTAAAATTCAGCTACTCGTAACTTTGAGAAGCAACATGTTTCTGCCTTCCTAAAATGACAGTTACCACATTTTGCTGTAATAATCTAAAAGGTTTAGAAGGGAAGAATCGAATAGCGATGAAAGACAGCATAGACTATAGCACAAATTTAGAAGGGTGTCAATATTTGGATCCTTCTGAGGGGGCTAGAAAATGGACGTCAGAACATTGCTGAAGGATGTTGACACCTTCTTCTCACCATAACAAACTGTTATGTCTCTTCCTGTTTCAGAGCCTGTCTTTGAAGCCTCATGGTAACAACTGAGGCATAGGAAGAGAAGCTTCCCTCTCCGAACATCTCATGGCCAGGAGGCCTAAGTACCGGTCAGATGGAAAGGAAGAGGACTGAAATTTATTTTGCTTTTTGACCTTGTCACACCAAGCTGGACAGGTGAAAACTCATCCATCTCCATCCTAAGGCACCCATTACAATTACTGCTCAAACTGGCCTTGTCAGAGCTTAGCTACCAACTGTCCCTGACATGCGTTTTCAGGAAAAGCAGTGGGATACTTGAAACTTTAGGTCACAGATGGCAAGTTTCCTGATTAAAGACAATGGAGAGATTTTTTTTGCTGTAATCTGCCATCTGAGAGAGCAACAAAAGGAATGCGAGTTCCAGACCGGCGTGTCCATGCCCCAAGTGTTGCAAGTGAGCATACATGCGGACAGAGATTTCAAGAGTGGAGAACCACACCCACGTTGCAGTTAGGGCAGCACTGAATACGATTCCTTCATTGTAGTTATGATAGGGAAGGATTCTCCCAGAAAATAGCAAGGTCTTTCTGTACGAGATCAACAGTCACTACTGTGTAAGCAGATTAACAATCGTTTGAGTTTACTAGAAAGTACAGAGCTAATCTTAATTTTTTTACCTACTGTAAAGTGTATCAACACTTTTCCAAGAAGAGAATCCTAAATATTCTCTTCCTATGCACAACAAGGATACTGCGTAATGGACACGCGGATCTTCAAAGCGGAAAGAAAATGCACTTACATTTCAAAGGATGCTCCTCCCACAGAATGTCCACACAAAAACTGCCTCCAGTTGGGCTGGCAGTTCAAGGAAGGTGACCAAGCTGGAACACTTTAATGATACAGAAGGCCAGAGGTGGAATTGAAAGAATATGTGAAAAAAAGCTTTTTTATAGAACAAGAACTTAAGTAGAGGTAAGATGACAGAGAACAGGGTGTGAGAACACATACTCCACCTGTGCGGCTGTAACAGTAGAGGTACTGTCATGAACTGGTCTGGTGGGAATATACTCTGCTCACAGGATAGAACCCATGCAGAAATGCAACAAGTTAAAGGGCTATTTATATTTTCCCTCTCTAACAACAAACATTCATAACAAAAACACTATAATTTCAGGTCAATTACACATCAATACATTCGGAAGAACTATACAAGAATGTCCCATTATTGAAAAAAAACCCATCCCAAAACCCCAAAGAAAACATTTACTTCTGTAAAAGACTTGCTTATACAGTTGAAACCTTATTCACACTTGTTAGATCTAACTCTTAATAAAAATGGGTCATGACTCATGA
Source organism: Psophia crepitans (assembly GCA_013399095.1). Lineage (NCBI taxonomy): Eukaryota > Metazoa > Chordata > Aves > Gruiformes > Psophiidae > Psophia > Psophia crepitans. The sequence continues at coordinate 123,375 of VWZZ01006212.1, forward strand.
TTAAGTGATTGACAGGTTAAGTGTTACTTTATTTAAAAGAAACTTAGCTGAAAGCCTTAAGAATTCAAATTCACCAGAGAGACATACTACAGAAGGAATCCACTGTGAAAGAAGCAGGAGAAAGTGAGCGCGAGCAAGGCGGGGGGAGAAAGGCATGAGCAAGAACGTGGGAACAGACGTGGGAGCCAGCGAGTATGCCAGTGGGCTTGAGGTATCGCCAGACGACGAGGGAGAAATTCTATTGGAGCTGCAGCTCTGTCTGCATTTTCTTTGGGGTTACCACTGGGTTACTTACTCCAAAATTTAGAAAATTAAGGCACTGCATTTTCTAAAATACAAGCTTTTCTCGTAGATGGAGAAAGTAACACCTTGAGCATACCCTGGGAGTCCTGCTGCTGTACAGTAAAGGCCCCAGCTCTGTCACAAGAGACTGTTAAATTCCTGAACTCCAAATTCAGGGCATTTTCTCCTCTTTTAAGATCAAGATACCATGAATTCTTTCACCACAGCTCCTAAAATTCCTAATTTATACTTTGCCTCTGTCTGTTTGGAGAACTTGATCACTGCGTAACAGCTGATGTCTGTCGATGCAGTCTCTTTCGGCACAACATGCCACCACGGTGCGTTGCTGTGCATGCCCTATCGCCCACCCCACCACCACGCCAGTACTCCAAAAGCTGTCAATCTGCCTCTGGAGTCGAATGTTACCGTGCAGTTCCCAGGTTTTAAATGCTTAAATATAAGAGGCCTATTTGAAATATGAAAAGGGTATGATTCATGAAATAAGGAAACAGTAACTTGATCATAACAAATATATTTGACCTTTAAAGCAGTAACAACAAACATTAAAAACACTCAAGTTCTCCTTTGCTGCCAAGTTTATTTTCCTCATAAGTTGTGCCCCATTATGCTACAATAATCCTTCATTATTCCAGTACAATAATGCACAGTCTATCGTCTACCTATAGTTGTCTGGTGTCTATTTAGTTTTATAGCAAGCAAGCAATTTGAGAATATGGTAATAAAGCCTCAATCACAGTAATGATGTATGATGGGCTGTAATTTCTGTGTGCTAATGGGTTACAAACAGTATCACAATGATGACGGGAATCTCATTGATTCATTATATGAGTGCAATAATATCAAAATGACTTAATATAGATCGCTATTTACTCATGCACATACTGATAACAACCTCTATATATTTCTATATACAGATATATAGAAATAAAATTAGTATTAGTCTTTCCACATAAAAGTTCACACGGCACAAAACATTTTGTGTTGAGTTTCCTAAATCAATGTTTAAAGTTGAAATTACTGCATTGAACGGGTTCTTTGAAAAGCAACCCATTGATTTTAATCTGCTTGAAGCAATCAATTACTCCCTGTCCTCTTTATTCCAAACTGTAATGAAAACTAAACTGCGTTGTCTTGAAAACTAAATGTGAAGATGATCATAAACAGAATTTAAACTCCATGGATTATTCATATCTACCCATTTAGATTTGCCATTTCCATTATGAGTACATTTGCCATGAGCATTTAATGGACATCTAAAAGGGAATTCATTAAAGCAGGAGCTGTTGGCAGCACTTATGGGCTTCAGACTGCTTTATGTTTGCCTTTAATAGCTCACTATTATAAAAGTGATATATTGTGTTCATCCCATTAGTAGTTTGCAGAAAGGTCTGTAAGACATAACAAATCCTTTTGAGCATTGTCAGAATCAAAACTAAATCACAGGGTATTTTTTTTTTCAAGCAGCGTATTACGACCCCAACAACGTACCATTTTAGGTCATCTAAACTTTCATGATCTTAGCCAAGTAACAATTTAATGACCCTACAGTTTGTTCTTTTTTTAATGAAACACATATGAATTATTAATGCTGTCTCAAATGCACAGATTTTTTAAAACTTGTCATAACTATTAAGGTTAAGCACGCTTAAAAATGAAACATGTTTTCTCAGAAGTATTTTTGCACTTGTTTTGGGTCAAAGTAGTGTCAAGACAAGTAGGAAGCTTAACGCCATCAACCTGTAGGTGCAGACACTGAAGAACAAGCAGCCTCCACCCACCCGCTTCCCTGTCCCCGGCCTCTGGAGATAGACAGAAGGGATTTATGCGCACAAGGTACTCGCGTGTTGGCAAAGGAAGAAAGCAAAAGGCAAACTAGGACAAAGTCGAACTGCCTCGTAATCAACTGCTGTAATCCAAGTGTCGTGACAGAAACACCCCTACAAATACATCATAGCTCAGTTCTACCTGACAGTGTTATTCCTAGAGACACACAGAACTATGTAATTTACCATCTAAGTGTATTCAAGCTGGTAGGTTGACGGTTGGACTTGATGATCTCAGAGGTCCTTTCCAACCTTAGTGATTCTATGATTCTGTAAGTGTTACTGTGATTAACTCTTTCTAGAATACAAACCAAGTATTTGATTATTCACTGCTTGTTCGCTGGAACCATTCCCACCACCATTCCCATCACATTGAATACAATTCTGTTTGTTAACTTGTGCTCCCTCTGCTGACTTTCTAGTTGTAAAACATGCTGCATCTTTCCCAATAGATGTTATTTATTTATTTGTTTGTAAAGAAAATGGTGGATTTAACAAACAACATGTACAATTAGAACAATCTACTTTTAAAAGTATTACCACAAGCACCAATAAATATGAAACATAAAAGTGTCTCTCTGATTCTAGATATCTATTTTGCAAAATATGAACTTCATTTAAATCCCAGTTATTTAGGAGAACACCGTTTCTCCTTAGCTTCAAAGGGTACTGGCAGTTTTACAAAGCAGTCCTGGTACGGCACGAAAAAGTGGCTACTGTACCACGAGACTCAGAAATCCCTTACACAGAAGGGCTGTATAAACTAAAGTCAGCAGCAGCCTGGGCAGTTAGAACAATTCTCTCATGACAAATACCATCTCCATACTTTCAACAAGCAACTTCTCCAAAAGACGATGACATTGAGGAAATAAGCAGCATTTATTACCTACCAATTAATTTTAGAAGCGACTGACCCAGAGCAAATGACCATGTTCAGAAATTCCTCATTGGCATAAGAAGAATTAAATCATTAGTATTAGGAGAGAATCCAGAGAAGCAACAGGCCATTCTCACTTCACTGCATTTGAATTTCTAATGATCATAATTTACAATAATTTGAAGGGTGGTAAGTTAATAAATCTCACTCTGATTCAAAAAGCTACTGCGGTGGGTCAGCCCTGGCTGGAGGTCAGGTGTCCCCCAAAGCTGCTCCCTTACCCCACTCCTCGGCTGGACAGGGGAGAGAAAATATTACAAAAGACTCACGGGTTGAGATAAGGACAGGAAGGGATCACTCACCAATTACCGTCACGGGCAGAACAGACTCGACTTGGGGAAATTAAATTAATTTATTGCCAAGCAAAATCAGAGTAGAGCAATGAGAAATAAAATCAAATCTTAAAACACCTCTCCCCACCCTTCTCCTTCCTGGGCTCAACTTTACTCCCAATTTTCACACAGGGGGATGGGGAATGGGGGTTGTGGTCAGTTCATCACATGTCTCTGCCGCTCCCTGCCCCTCGAGGAGGGCTCCTCACATCCCTCCCCTGCTTCAGCGTGCGGTCCCTCCCATGGGAGACAGTCCATCATGGAGTTCTCCAACGCAAGTCCTTTTTCCACGGGCTGCAGTCCTTCAGGAATTGCTCCAATGTGGAATTTCTTAAACTTTAAGACGTCAAAAAGATCTGCTTTATCGGAGAAAGCGTTAGTGCTTTTCCTAATGGCACAATAAAATGGTATGAAAAGTGCAAATAATTCACATATTTAATGGAAAGGGGGCAGGGGGTGGAGATCAGCTCTCATCACACAGTCAGCCTGCCCAGCTTCACCAACCCACTTCTGAGTAGTTTCAGCACACTGCTGGGTTAAGAACCTCTCACACCAACTCCATTTAATTGTCTCAGTCTTTCAGTTTCTAAGCTATCTAAACTTTTGTCTTTAATTTTTCCTCCTAATTTTTAAGGACATGCAATATCTCTCTCAAACTTCCATACCAAGAGCCCTAATACAGAAACTTCAGATAATACCGGTGGCCTTAGTTCCTGAACTCACTAGGTTTACTGAATAGAAAATAAGGCCTTAAATAGTAACTCACAGAAAGTTGACCAAATTTCTCAGAATTGCTAAACTTCTTTCTACTTATTTGTAAGGAAACCATATATTTGCTGAAGGAAAGATAACTCCTGAGCACATGCTTAAGTATCTTATGAAAAAGGAATAGTTCTGATCTAATGACTAATCATGCTACACATTTTCTATACTCAAAATTATCTCATCACTAAGAAGAAAATTTCACTTAAGAATGATTCAACATCTTCCTTTCACCCCACTTCTATGACAGTTAAGGCTGTGAAAAAAAAACCCAACCCATCCCTTATCCTACTTTTTTGGCAAATGACTCTGCTGTTGCATCTCCGAAAATATTTCCAATGAGCACTGAAGCAAAAACAATTCTAAAAAGGATGAGAAAAATAAGTTTAAAGTACCCAATTAAAATTCAGATGTCCATAAAAGTCACTCACAATTTCTCTGCAGTGATCTCCACTTTTCTTTTCCTCATCATTTCATTGATTACTTTTAATGACAGGAAGAGAAGAAATTCAGTTTCTGAACTCCCTGGCCTTACTACAGAAAAAGTAAAGCCTAAAATAGTAACTAAGAACCTCACCAAAGCAACTGACTTAAATGAAAGATCCCACTAGTGTATTGAAAGAACCTGCACTTAATTGATGTTTGGATAGACCTTTTGAACCGCTGGTTCCATGTGTTCTTAGCCCAAGAAGTCCATTCTCTCAGAAAAGTAGGTTTTAGGGATTTCATGTGTCCATCACGTAATCAAAAGAGGGACTAAGTGCAGTAGCCAGAGAAGTAAAATTAAGTTAGACCTTTTTGCACACAGATTCCCCAATGATAGCATGAACCTTTAAATCTCAACTGAGAAAGAGAAATTCCCCTGTACAGAATCACTGATCATCTGACCACCAACTATTAAACAAGTTTATTTATTCCTATTAGGAATTAACAACTATTGTTGCTTGAGCGACCTCAGATCTCTTCGATCAACTTGAAGCGTAAGACTGCCTATTGTAGTTATGCAGGTCAGTACAAAAATATTCTCAATATTCTGGGAAATTTGAAAGCACTGAAAGACTGCACCAAGTAACGTTACAGGTCTAACAAACATTCACCTGACAGCTGACGACTAGTAAGTCCGCAAGACTGAAAGGCCAGGGCTGACCTGCTCGTCATCAGCACGCAACGGTGCTGAAAGCGTTTGGAAACGTAAGATGTAAATTCAGAACTTCATCAAGTTTAAAGTTTGATTTATTTGACGTTAGTAACAGTATATACAAGGTAGGTAGGTAATAAATTATAAAGAAAAACACTGGGCTGTGTATAATTATATCAACGGAAGAGGGAGGAGCAAGCTAAACCCCCCTAACATCAACAGCAGAGACATCATGAAATACCTCGTGGTTCAACTCTTTTTTCTGTATTTGCAAACAACTTTCACTAAATCAAACTTTGCCTGGAACATCGTAATTCTCTAGAGTGTATATATATAACCTGCTGAAAGCACTGGGAAAAGAGAGCACAGGCATTACCAAAACATTTGGCTGAGCCCTGAACTGACACAAAGAGGAATGGGAATGCATGCCGGAAGCCCTATCCTTGACTGAGCAAAATGCAGTTCCCGCAGATATTTCAGTGCAAACCTTTCTTGGTAAAGTTGTTTTCATACAGATGCAAAAGGAAGGACATAGGTATGAGATCTCATCTGTCTGTGGTGGAATAAATCTTTAAAATGAACTTAGGTTAGAGCTCAGGAACAATTCCTATATATGAACACTGCTACATAAATACATATTCCCCATACAAATCTAAAATGACCACATTATTCTAAAGGAAAATTTAGAGGACTATATAGAAGACTGTTTTAGTAATACACTAGTCACTGGTAACTAAATTAAGTTTAAGTAATTTTGAACAAGACGCTAAACAGCTGATTGGCTAAAATCAAATAAAAAACCTTTTGGCATTGCTGACCAGTGCAGACTATGAACAGAGTACCTAAACCCAGTGAGGAATAAATTCAACCAGTATCAACAAGAGTAATCTAACCTCCTAGGATTTTACTGTTTTGTTCTTTTTTGACAGACATACTTATCATGTGTTATTTTGCATATTTCTCCTCTCTGAATTACACAAATATGCAATAAGCAATTTCATAATTAAGTTTAACTTGAGTCATAAAAATTGCCGTAGTCTAATATTAAAGAATTATTCACTCTGCTCTGAACTCTGATGGTTAATTTACTTACTGCAAGGTCTGGGAAATTAATTCATTAAGCTACTTAAATAATGAGGATATGAGGCCAACATACAGCAACAAACCCAATATATTTTAGATGAGGAAGTCACAAGATAGCCTGGGATTTTTTTCCCTAAGATGTCCTATCTGCTGTATTCCTTCTTGCCAAGGTGGTATGGGATATACAGCACAAGTGGAAAGGTCCAGCAGTTAGAAGTTACTCAGAGAAAAGAATCTGCTTGAGGTGAAATGATAACTGAATTATTAAACAAAGAACATAACCAATACAAAGTAGTATTTAGTGACATGGATGGAAAACGTAAGAAGTGTCATTACAACCAAGTCCAGCCATCAAAGAGAAAGCAGAGGCAGGTAAGCCAAAAAGCAGACATACATGAAGGCAAAATTTGAAACTACTTTTGTAAAATAGAAGAAGGAATAGTATTAGGCTATATCAACTAAAAACCACTAAGCAATCAATAGTTCCTCTGTGCTCGAAAAGAATTTAAATACCCTTGCATTCAAAATCAGATGAAGAATGCTGAACAACTGATTCTCTTTAACGTGTACTCCCCCAATCAGCATTCCCTAAATTTCAATTTCTGAGACAGGTAAGCAAATGAAACAAACTAATGGCTATCACTCACATACCAAGGGACTAGAACAGAAAACTAATTGATGCAAATACGTAAAAGTCAACTACTACCATGCCTATGAAAACAAAAAAGGGGTACCCCATTGTAGACGCAAACATCTCCACATGTGTGGAATTACTTACAGGTGACTTAGCCCAGTGTTGCAAATGAACTATCTGCCTAACTTACCAGGAAATTTCGGGTTCTTCTGTCAGCATAAATGCTCAAAATTTTCAGAAAGCAAATCAATGAACAAACTCAATCTCATTCCTCTTTGATACTCGTAACATTACTAGGAAAGCCTTTTCTTGATTCTCTTCTCAGCATGCAACAGGTATTTTTTGTAGTTAAATCGCTATACTAAATTACCCAAAATATAACTCTACTACAAGAAAAAGTACTCATATTTGCAGCGTTCTGTGACACACTGTATCACTGTTTTATCAGCACTTCGCTGTACCACAGCTTCACTCTCCTCCTACCACTAAATCAGCTTGTTCTGGGATCTTGCTATTAGAAAAATAGTAGTCTCTCTCAAATCACAAATCATACTCAGATTCAAATAACTCAATAATATATTTGCCAAACACTTAAGAAGTCAATAATTTGGAGTGGAAGTAGGATTAGTTTTTAAGTCCGCAAGTGATGGTATCAATTCTGAAACATTTAAATATTAGTTTACAAATATGGCTTATAGCTTAATAGCATCATAGACGTAACTTCACCAAGATATTGGCTCTAGACAGTAATTATATCCTCAGCCTAATGTTGCAGTTAATGGACATACACATTTCAATGATAATTGCAATGCCTGAACATGATAATATGCCTTTATTAGCAGCTACAAAATAAAGCTCAGTTACAGCCAAGCGCAGAACTGAACTATGCTAATTATTTATTTTTAAGATTGCCTGATTTGTGTTATAAAAATCTAAAACAAAATAGCACAGCACTTAAACCAGTGCTTTAATTGCAAATATGTGATTAAATAATATCTCTATAAAGATTCATGCACGTTTTAGTTGTCATGAGCAATGAGCAAGTTAGTAAGATAAAGGTGCAGGCAACTGAACAGCAAATACACTGCACTTAGAGAAAGAAAAAAGGGAGATTTTAAGGATTTAAAGATTTTAACCAGCATTGCAAGAAAAGGAGGAAGACTGCATAGAGTAGGAAGAGTACACAAAGCAAAAATTGGGTAACAAGAAAGCAATCAAAAATTCCCCAAGCAAACTCCAAGAAGAAAAACAAATCGATTCCTGAATAAAAAATAAAAAAAAAAACAAGAAAAAACAACAGCATTGAGGATATGTAAAACGAAGAATACTTTACAACTCAACCTGACGAGGAAACCAACATCTACGACTCTGGAAAGTTCTTAGTGCTTGTCTTTATGTCCTGATAGGTTCTTTGCTGTACAGAATTTCCAAGTAATGGAGAAATTCAATAAAGAAATTTTGAAAAGTAGTTAAAGAAAAGTGTGTTGTGATTTAACGTTTGCCAGGGCACTGTAAATAAGAATTGCTGTCTAGTCCCAGGAATTAGAGTCACAGATTCTAGATCGCTTGGTTTTGGTTTGCTGTTAGATTTTTCAAATTTAGGAAGAGAAAAGCAAAAAATTCTGCACTGAGGACTAGAGTAAAAAAACCCCACACCACACTGCCAATTCTTTTCTCCAAAAACCTGATGAATTCTGAACATTGAGCTACTTAACTTTCATCCCACAAAAAGATCCTACACTTAAAAGTCAGTCTGAGATTTGACTAGTTTTGTGATTGTCTCCATGCCTGAAGACAGATATTTAGTTCAAGACACATTAAATGTTCTCACCTCATTTTTTCTCTTTAAAGCTTTGAAAACAAGATTTTTCTATAAAGGTATGACTAAAATCAGCAGGAAATTACTTGTCAAATAACACAACTGCATTTGTCCATTTCAGTCTTCTCTTTCCCAGCATTTTCACCACACTGAATGCTGAGTGTATGTAAAAGGCTTGAAATCCTTTGAAATTTAAACTGGTACCTTGTAACCTCTTAAATTCTGTAGGTAAACATAACAACTTACTTGCTCTATTTTAAAGCTAGAAATCTTCACAAGAAAAAGTTTACAAAAAAGTCATTAATAACATTTCTTAGGATGTCTGTATCAGGTCTACAGATTTGGGAAAATCCTGCAACACTTTCATCACCCACCATGGTAATATCCATTTATTGTGATTTCTGCACTAGCAATCATATTTTTTACATCAGCATGGACTGCTACACGAATCTGGAGGCTTTCATGATCAGCACCATGTAGTGTTTCCCTCCCCTTATTTATCTGGAACAAAACACATACCTGTGTGCCTTTGATGAAACAAACCCAGTTCTGCTTGTGACATTCCCTTCCTGCACTTATAAGCAGAGAGGGAAGGCTACATGCTGCCTCAAAAGGAAAAGAATTTTGCCACAGCTGTTGAAGCTTTGCATCAGTGCCAGGTGGATCCAAGCCCCACAGAAGTCAACCCCTACTTTCTGTGCCTACATGGACTGCAAGGAGACTGGGATGGAACACTGTGGTAGCTATGAAACACAATAAATACGAGATTCGGCCCAGTGAAGTGAAAAAAAGCCAGTGACAGTATTTTTCTCCTGAAACAACTATTCTCTGTTCTTCCTAGAATATGTCATGGAAATAAGTTGTACCCAGTTCTCACTATGATGCTTCCTTAACAAACTCTAAATGTTAAACTTAAATGAGAGGCATTTCATGCAATCTGAAAAATATTCAGTTCAATTAAAAATAATTGATGCATGGTGAAATAATTCTTCCCAAAGCTGCTGTAAAATCTTCAAAAAATAAAGCTACTTAATAATTTTCATCTCCTACAGGCTAGAGAGAAGCATTATTGCATATTAAAAATTGGAGTGTGGTTTTCCCAGAGGTAAAAGAAAGTTATTAAAACAACCTATTTATTGTTGATATAACTATCCATTTGTGCTACACAAAAAGTAACAATTTCAGTACATTAAAAGAAAAGCTAATTAAAGCATAATTAGTATTTTCTATGTTTTGATAATTAAGGGTTAGTTGGCTATTTCTTTTCAAATTTCTATTTGATGTACCCCAACCATGCCTTTAATGAGCAGCTAACACTATTGAATCCCTGATGGCTGAGGAGTTTAGTGACCACTACTACATTACTTTCATTTATCACTGCCTCTTTACCTATAAATTAAAGTAGCCCTGTAGCTATGTTGATCTACTTTATATCAATTTCTTCATCCATATCAGCTGAATATGTATGGCATTAACCTCATTTACTAGTTTGGAAAAGCTGAATTAAAATGAGATCTAATTTCTAGTGCACAGAACAATTTCAAAACTGCCTGCTAATTTCCAGCACCTGTCAGTGTTATGATCTTCACCTCAGTGTAATGAAATAAAACAGTATATATATTTTACAGCTCAGAAAAGGATAATCATTCATAAGCGTTAAGATATCATTAATCATGAAGACGCTAGGACCCAGAATCTTTTATGAGACACAGATCAACACCTTTACTTGCAAAGATCCCCGCTGAAGCCAGCGGGACTGCTGCAGATCTCTGCGTCTTACACTGTGCGGGGTGAAAAGTAGTCACATTCTGCACAACTATGCTTTTGTTTTGTTTTGTTTTTTAAATTATTTTTGCTAGGTCACACTTCTGTGTCTGCAGGCAATGTAATCAAAGAAATATACATATACCAAAGAAATATCAAAATAACATAAGTCAGCAGAACACACATTACACATTAGAAGACAAGCCTGTGTTCAGTGGTTAGGTGATACCTGGTTATACGTGTTTCTTGCTTTCAGCTACTGCAAAACACAGATACCAAGGAAATTATATTTTTTTCCTCCCCTCTAAACACACTGTAGTCTAAATTCTAAACCCTCCAGGTATTTTTTTTTTATTGTAATGTAGATCGAGCTCGTATGTCAAGCCTATAATTTAAAAGCTTTAAAAACACAGATGCAATCCTAAATGTTAACACAGTAACTGCTTTACATTGACCATATAAGTGAATAAAATCTGTGCAGGATACAGTAAGAAATTCCATTTGCATACCTCCCCCCCCATGCAATCATGCTTCAACTTGTACTTCTAAAGGCTCTTTATGCAACATTAATCCCTACTCCTCCGTCCTCCTCCACTCCCACCTGCCCTAGACTGAAACCAGACCTATTCCCCAGGTGACCCAACTGATGCACGTGAAGGAAGTGACAGCTCTAGCTTCTCATTTGCACAAGGGGGCTCCTTCCCAGGAACCGAAGAGTCTGAATTCTAACTCCCACCTTGCTACCTCGAGTCCTTATCACTTTTACTTCAGGCTGGCACCGAAGAAAAGCATGGCTTGCTGGAACACCCTCTTGCCAGGGATCCTCACCCCTGGAGGTGTCCCTCACTAGAGCCACCTGCTACGGACCAAAATTACCTCCAGACTTCTCTAAACACACTCAGGGCTACTGTTTGGTTAGAAAGAGCACAACAGGGAACCATTAATTGCTTCACAATGGAGCAAAACTGCATTTTAACCAATGAACTATTTTTAATACACAAAACAAACACCAGCCTTGCAAGTATAATCATTCTGGTTACGATTACGGGTGCGATCTCTTAAAAATTATCCTGCTTATAAAAGCTGAAAACTGAAATCCAGAAATAATCTATAACTGGGCTCTGCTAAAGAGCGCAGCTCCTTCTCAAACACTTGCTATTACTAATGTTGTTTCCAGCACGCCATCCTTATCTAACAAGTGAACAGGTCCCAGTTTTGACCTCCCTGCTGCAGGAATGGCAATAGTAAACTAAAGGGATAACTCTAGTTAAATAGCGCCACATGCTGTAGAAGGGAAACATGACAAGTGCAAAATTGAGATAAAATCCTTAATCTCAGTTAGAGTACTACAAAAAATCCCCACCAAAAAGAAGTGTAAATGAGTGACATGATAGACAGTTCTATACCATAATTCTATACCCTACTTGACACTTAGAAATTACATTAATATTTTTACTGTAATTTCTTTCTCACCTATAAAACCACTGTAATTGTCCACTAAATACTTCTGTTTTCAAAGTATTTAACAACTAAAACCATTCCCCCAAAAACTGAAGTAGCAAAGAACTAATAACAAGAACCACCTTATTTTTGTATGCATACATTTTTCAAAAGCACACTATTAGAGTCTTAACTGCACCTCAGGAGGAAACTCTTCAACTCAAACTATCTTTTTTATAAAATCATTATGAGCTGTACAGATACGAAAAACTGAATTTAACACTGTTAAAAGCATCAGGACTCCAGATTATGAAGATGCTTTAAGCTTGTTTCAAGTTAAAGATACAATTCTAAGTTAGCGCTAAGAAATTTTAGTTATTAACTTCGCTAAATTGAATTTCCTACGATATATTAATCGATGAAAAGCATCCAACAAGTTAGTTTGATTTACCCTTCGCAAACTACTCATTAGAGACAGAGAGCCAAACAGGCCTGCCCGTGCCATCAGCTGCTGCTCCAGCCCCTGCCTCTGCCCCAGCCGGGCGTTTGGAAGCAGGATAAAGGTCCTGGCTAACAAGTGTTGCCTTTTTATCCTTGTTTGGCCTAAATTAGTGTCTCAAGTGAATAAAATGTTGAGCTATATTATCTGCGTTAACAAATACACTCTGCAAAAACTCAAGATCTGCTCTACCCACCGCAGCAAGGTAGGAACTCACATGTAACCATGAAGAACCTGCTCATTAAGTGACAAGTCTGCCCTAACCCACAACAAAACAGACAGCTAAAACACGTTCTTAGTACCCCCACCTTATCTTTCGCACTTGCCAGGGGAAGTTACATGACTTAGCAGAGGTGTCACCAGACAGTCTCTCTAAATTGCAGGCTATCCAGTGAATGTCCCACCTGTGGCTAGATAACTGAGATACCCCTCAACGTGGATAAATGAGAAGTGAAGCCATGTTTTCAGATGAAAAAAAGGAGTCAGTCTCCTCTGCCAACTCCCCATGTTCAAAGACACTGTAATTCCTGTACCTGTTACTACTCATACTCTTTTTCCTTCTGAAATGGCTCTAATGAGTTACTCGAAACACGTGAGGCTAAAATAAAATCCTGAAATAACTGAAAAATTTGTTATTGGTGGTTGATCGATATAACATACGACACAAACAAGGGGGCTCCTTTCCCCCCAAGCGTGTTTTTCACAGGCTAAGCACAGCAAACAACCGTGGCCATTTCTAATAATCTTACTAGGAAGCATGAGATTAGACCAGCAGGACTTCTGGTTTATTCTGCACTTTATGGAAGAACGAATTAAGTATACCTGGACATAGATCAAAAGCCTCAGTAGCATCCTGGGCAGTATGCACCAGTACTCCCTTACTGGCGTAGTTAAAAAGCTTTCCCTAAGTCTTTGTTGCTACTAATGAAGCCAATTACAGTCTTCCCTTGAAGCTCATCCCTAGCTTTTCTAAAACAACTCTTGATAGCCTTGATTTTTGTCCCGCCCCAATATTCTATTTGCTGAGCTAAACCAAAGCACTATCTTCTGCATCTTAGTTGCGGTGTTGTACCCTCCCACTTGTCTCAGTTTTCTCAAAAGTGTGGTACCCAAAACTGCACATTATTCCAGCTGAAGTCCAGTCAGAACCACATATTTGGGACTAAGTAAGAAATTCCAGCACTGGACACAATATTCCTACTACTACATCCACAAAGATGTTGCATTTTTCTCAAGTGCAAAACCAACGCGTACTGTCGAGCTACCCCTGCCTTGCAACACACTCCTCTCCACAGCATTTTCTGAAACAACGCTGCCTGGTCAGAGATTTCCCATTGGCAGATTTAAGTGGGAATTTTCATTCCTAAGCATGGTGTTTCACCAGCATTTTAGACTTTCAGGTTATTTCTCCAACTTATGAATATCTTTCTGAATTCACATCCTGTCCTTCATGATCACATTTCCTCCCAGTCTAGCGTCACTTGCAAATACAAATAAATAATAGGATAGTTGTTGATACATTAGGAATATTGCAAAGGAAAAGGCTCATTCAAAACAGCAATGTTTTCTCTAATAAACAACGTGTATGATGGCAGGAATCAGATTTCAATGCAATCTTACACTACTTACTGTGGTGGAGCAGCGGCACACTACAGTAACGCCAGAGCTACCACAGGCAGCAGCTGAGACTACAATTACAGTAAAGCACAGCGCCAGTTTCCAGCCAACTTATTTGCTGCTACCCTGCCAGCATCCAAATCAGCGATATGCCACGAAAAGATGACTCTGTGAAGGCTAAGTCATATCAGCATTACAACAAAATATGTATTGACAGACAAACAGATCTTCATAGTGCTGTACAGTACCAGAGAATCCAGTCTAGTGTTCAGAAATATAATATATATATGTTCATTCAAAGGTCTATCTGATCCAAAAGACAGTATCTTGATTTATTTTGTACTGGAAATGTAATGGTACTAAAAATATACTACAGCGTACTACAGTAGCATGGAAGTTTTGCGATTCCTGCTCAGACAGCAAGCCCCAGTCGCCTGTTTGATAAGAATATATTAAATTTACCTAGCCAATTTTGTCTATAATGAGCTTGCTTTTATTATATGCATATGCTTAAGAACAAGTTAATGAACAAAATTTGTATATTTATATAGAAAACTTCTACAATTACATTATTCAGCCTTCTGTAACCATTGTCTGTTTTTTCCGTATGCAAGCATATGATCAAACAGAGACATATTCTCCAAAACTATTTCAATATGGCTAAAGCATGCAGAATTGCTATTATCCGTTCTGTAAATAAAACAATTCAACCAATCCTGAATATTTATATAAATGTGTATTAACTTAGTCATTTGATATACGTCTGATTTTTCTGCTTCCAAGTGTGAGCTGTTTTATTGCATATTTGTAGATAGCTGCCAGCGAGACGCAGTAACAGAGGATTTACAACTGTGAGAGTAGAATGCCATCTGCTGCTATACTTGCTGCTACAGCAGGATAAACCACAAGAATCATACAAGTGCTGCCTTCTGTCTTTCTTTTAACTGTAAAATGTATATAAACACCTCATTTTATTAAAAATTAAAAAAACACCAAAACTGGGAGTTCAGATGACTTTACACACAGCTTTTGTTATATGATCTGGTCAAATAATGTGAGAAGGACCATGGGATTGTACAAATGAAATGAGAGGCTGTCATATCAGGCCTACTAGAACAAAACAAAAAGAAAGTGTAATTTGACTGCAAGCTAAATTATACTGGTAGATAATGTAACACAAAATAATTTAAAAAAAAAAAAGCCCCCTTTGAAAATGCATTTGCAATGAACTGTGGAGTTGCCGGTCTCGGGCTAGAATTTAGAAACACCCCTTAAACTGTTATGCACCATGAAGGCCTTGTAAAATTCCCAATTTCCCCAGCCTGGTTACATACATGACACATGTCAGCAGCAAAGGCAGCACACGGACCGTATTACCGGTTTGATACATGTTCACTTATTGGGGAGGGGGGAAAAACCAAAACAATAAACCAAAACAACACAAACCCATTTTCTTAAATTCATCCTACAGTTTTCCCTTTCAGTACAAGCCAATTCTTTCCATTCAAAGCACTCTTCAATAAATCAAACGGAAACATTAGCCAGCATTTTACTCACTAATTAACCATTGCACCTTCCGCACACAATGCAATCGCAGACGTAGTCTTATGGTTATTCAAAACACATTGCTGAGCTGGGTAAATCCATACATGTTGAATTCTGGTGTAGCTGGCAAATGCTCAAGTTTTACATTCTTCTTCTAC
This sequence comes from Psophia crepitans, assembly GCA_013399095.1. Lineage (NCBI taxonomy): Eukaryota > Metazoa > Chordata > Aves > Gruiformes > Psophiidae > Psophia > Psophia crepitans. The sequence continues at coordinate 139,229 of VWZZ01006212.1, forward strand.
TGACAAGAGAGCTCCAGGTGATTAAGTATAAATAATGCACTTCAGTTTTTTGTCCACTGCTTCACCCACATACAAATACTTCCTCCAGCTTTCTATAAGGGCGGACACAAAAACCTTGGGTATACAATCTCCTCTAACCATTGTTACGACGTACTATACACTCATAGGGCTTCTCCACACAGTGACAGCTCAGTCAGTCAGAGTCCAAGGTGATTGCAAAACCCTCAAAATCAGATAGAAAGAAAAAACAATCTGTGAATTACAACTACTGTATAGCCATGTTGCCTTTGAGTTGCCACCAACAGGAATTTTGCTAATGAAAATACCAGGAGCATAAGTACATTTTAACTGCGTACCTTGTTACTTAGCATTAGAGCAGCATACCGTATTTAAAAACAACAGATCAGCTACGACAACTGAAAGAAACACGTTGCTTTTGTGAAAAAGTAATTCGGTATAGTGTAAAACTTCATTTTTAATATTAAGTGAGGAACCATTCAATAAAGTTGAAGTACAGTTCAAACCTGAAGGGATAAAAGAATTCTTGAGATTGGGACCGTTCACCAGAAAGCAAGGACAGAGTGCTACACAAGTAAAACCAAATCTCAGTCACTGTCACAATTCTTGCTAAAGATTTGCTTGGGGCTCCAACAGAATTCTTTCAGTCTTTCTCAAGATCAATTGATCTCATCTTACTGACATTCTCTTTATAACATCTATATTATGACTGTCCCCTACAGTTAAGGTGAATTAACTGCTGCTTCTTCAAAAATGCATCTTACTTTTCCCTCTTCCCTATTTAGAATGCAGAAAAGCCAAGTAGTGTGAGAAATACAGTGGAAACCACATAAATGAGTAACTGTCAAAAGAACAGAACTATTAAAAGAATAAATCTTGTGTACCCAGCTGTGAAATATAACACAATATAACTGAACCCAGCTAAATGTCTGAAATAAAAAATTGAAATGCAAAGTAACCTAAAATTGTTTAATGAACATAGCTGTTAAAATATTAACTCCTTGCACGCCAAAACTCAAAAGCATACATGGTAGGAAGCCCGCTCAGATGAGCACCACATTCATAAGTTACCCTTTTATCCCTCCATCTAGCCACTCAGCCACCAGCTAAGCTCAAGAGCTTTTATGTGTACGAAATATTGGCAGGTCAATTTTTACACAGGCTTTTTCATTTCAAATGCTGTGGTTTACAGCAAGTATTTACCTTTGAGGTGTGCTGAAGCTGGTCTCCCACATACGTTTTACGGAACTGATCCAAGAACCACAGAATTGCCAGTTCTACTTTTTCATTACTAGACTGTGGTAACTGGGCATCCATCAGAGAGATCAGCTGAAAAACTCTTAATGACAGGAAAAAAATATTTTCAGGAAGAATTCTCAAATTAAATTATACTGTCACAGCTAACTTGTTTAGAAACCCATTAGTCATTTTTTTGTTTGCCTAAGTTTCTTCATAGAATCCCAGACTGGTTTGGGTTGGAAGGGACCTCCCAGCCCACCCAGTGCCACCCCCTGCCATGGGCAGGGACACCCCCCACCAGCCCAGGGTGTTCAAAGCCCCATCCAACCTGGCCTTGGACACTGCCAGGATTTTTTGTTAATTATGCTAACTGACCACTGATAAACATAAACATCAGTGTAATGCTTTTCTAATTACTTTGTCACTTGAAATTTTCTCAGATACATATATTGTATTATGGTGAGTTTGTAAAATGTTTGGTTTTTTTCTTACAGCATCAATTCCACAATGAAAGAAACAAAGGAATTTGAGACGTATGGGTCTCAAACTGCAAGTGCAAGGTCAGAGCTGTTCAAGTTCCTGAAAATGGGAACTATTATACTTAGAATTAAGTTTACAAATTCAATATATAATGCACTGTCTGACTTGCTTCTTTGCACTTCTCTCTCTCCTAGAACATCTGAACAAACATAACTCGTAACTTAACACCTGTATACAAGTATAACGCACAAATGAAAACAGGTAGCTACATCGGCATATCTAAACACTGCTTATAGTAAGAGATATATTTGTCTTTAATCCTCTTCCCTTCCTCTGAAACATAGTTTTGAAATGATAGCCTTAATGATTCCTTCAATGCTCAGGACGATGGATCGGGAAAGATCAAAGGCAGTGGACCAGTCTCAATCCACAGAAAGTCAGTACAGTCCTTGAGCATCCACCATCCAAGAACTGGACAAAAATTGAGACATTTAAATTCAAAATATCTGCTGATACTAAAGGTCATAAAACAAAAAAATCAAAGTAAAGAATTCAAAACAAGCAATACTTACCGACAGGATAATTCTCCATCCATGGCATCATGTTCCTCAGTACTAGTGTATGTTAATCGTCCTGCCACAAAAGTACCCACAAAATAGACAAGCCATGCCAGACATCCTAACATTAAAAAGAAAGAACAATTAATGATTATAAACCATTATGCTAGTACAATACATTTCCAGAAGGCATCAGCAGTTCTATAAGGCACCAGACTGTGGAACGCTGTCAAGAGCAGGGTTAGGTTTCTCCCTTTACCAGATTTAAAACCTTCCCAGACAAATCAACTAACAAAAAGTTCTGAGCAGAACTGACAGACAAACTAGAACAGTCTATCAACCTGAACACGCTTATCAGTAAGACACAAAAGAACTAACCTAAAATACAAATTAAGCAAACTCAGCCTGGTGAGATTAGAGGTACAATTAATTTAGTATCCTCACTTGCCTGCCACAAGTTACTTCAAGGCATGGAACAATTTTATCTACAGTCGGGCAGTTACATCTACTTATGATAGCATTAGGAAGTGATTGAGACTCATTATAATCCTATTCAAATAAAGAATTCTTTGCAATATTAAACTGCTATCTAAAGTGATTTGCACATACGAAAATATGTCATAAGTCAGACACATTCTTCCAGAAAAGAGTTTGTGACTTCCCACATAGTTTTGAAAGTCTCTGTGGGCTGTCTTCTAAAAGACAGAGCTCTCTCTCACTCCAAGTCGTGCTGTCACGCCTTCCCATCTTCCAGATGATTTACTGACCAGTTTCCACTAAAGCACTTACAGGATCCACTGGCAAAGTCCTTATCAAGTAAAGTACAATGTAAGGATCATAATTTCTGTATAGCTAAAGTTCCATAAAGAACTCCTTGAGTTATGTATACAGTATATTTTGCACTGACTTTCAAATACTAAAATCCGGCTTTATACAGAACTCAGTGTTTACAAACATTGAACTCAGGGGAATCCTTTTGCCTTTCTCTGCTGGAAAATCATCACTGTGTTGCAAAACCCAGATTGTTTTAATCTCTCTGGCACGTTATAGTAGGATATCTTTAAGCCTGACTTACTGATACCTACTCAAGCCACACAGATTCCTACTTCAACTTTTTAAGCTGCGAATTCAGTAACTAATGGTATCCTCTCTCAGGAAAGAGGCAGTATTTTTCCCTAAAGTAAGATCAAAACTAAGACCTGAATAGCAAAGTAACATGTAGACCTGTTAAAACCACAGGACACCACTAAAAGGTTTCTTCCTCAACTGAATACACTAAGAACAGTAAAGCTACTTTTAGACTCCATCTTCATATGGCAAAATATACTTCATAATAAATGAAAATGAATTGCTTGAAAATAACACCACAGCAAATACAACTTGAAAGAGTTTCCACAGAAGTTAAATGAAGTAACAAACAAGGTTTCTCGACAAGTGAGATATTTACATAAACTAGGAGATGTTTTGCCCCCATTACTAGGCTTTTACCAAGTGATGACAGCATAACTTACAAAAGTGAAGACAAAACCCTGATGAATAAAGGGTCTTCTGAACACATTTTGAAGTTTAACATAAAGGATAAACTACAGATAAACAATGAGGTCACTTAAAACTGCAAAACAGTATTTTACTTTGGCTATTTCTAGGTACCTATGAGGACATGCACTGTGTATCTACTAAAACTCCTGAGGTTTTCTCTCATGTTTGTTTCAAATCTCTGATAAACTAGTCTTCATTTACATAACATTAAACTTCACTTAATTTCCCTCATGTTTTACATTGTATTTTGAAAACCCCAGAACTGAGATAGCCCTGAATGCTCTACTTCCCTAGCTCCTTCAACTGGGAATGACTAATAGTTCTGAGGCGTTCCAGCATCACTCTTGACTGAATCTAGAGACGAAACATTGTAAGTAAACCTGTTTCAGTCAGAGGTAGACAGTACAGTGTGTTTTGTACGTAAAAAAAAGATGCTGAGATCAAACATACAGAAAAGATAATGCAGAATATGGAATAACATGCAGATGATTTCAATGCAAGTACAGGATAGCATCCAGGTTCATGTTAACTCTCAGTCTTTTTCAAAAAAAGAACAAACCAAACACACAACTATGTAACACAGCCTGAGATCTACAATAGAAAACACCTTGTGACAGGGAACAACCGTTGACTTTTGAGACAAGATAAATGAGGAAGACTTCCAAATATCATCTTGTATTATTCTAGAGAGACAGTATCAGCTGTCCTAAACCCAACATACTTCCCTGTTCCAGACCCATGCTTCTTCACAAACAGGACATTTCCAAGTACACTACACCAACCGGTACAATCAGCTGTTAATTTAGGATGCTAAGAGTCTGCACCATCGTTAGCAAAACACCAAGGAGCTGAAGGGTCTGGGAGAGCAGACATTGCTCAGAGGCATTTAGCTTTAACAGCTAGTAAAGAATGGCCATCTGAAGATGGCATCAAAAAGCACCTGTGATGCAGTGCCAGCTCGTTCAAAGAGCAGAACCATCACTTTGGCCAATCATCTTTTTTAAAATAAAACTCTCTTTTCCTGTTTACAAATTGCAGTAGGTCATTTTTAAGTACATAGTTATCCTTCTCATGATAGCCCTCTTCTCTTAGCACAACCCCAATTAACAGGTATGACTTCTTTCCCTCTTTTATACCTTCACTATTTAACATTTTCAGCGCATTTGCTTTTGCAATTACTGAGGCAGACAACATCTTTTCTTTTAGAAAATAATTATTGCTGTAATAATCTGTAATTATGGTTTATAACAGCAATAATCCCAAAGAAATGAGTCATTACCATAGATCACAAGTAATCATTAACTACTGTTAATGACCCATTTCTGGGGGATTATTGTTTTAGTAAACCGTGGCTGCATCACTATTGATACAGAGCTCAAGACAGTATAATAAAATGAGATCTTAATATTACATTAACTTATTTTGTAACATTAAAAGCCATTAAACATCTAAATTTAACTATGTATATCTAGGGGATACAACAGCTATTGTTCAATATGAGCACAAATGTTTACTTTGCAGAAAAGAAACACAGTATTTAAACCGCATCAAACGTTTTCTAATGCGTAACGGCAACCCCCAGAGCACTGACACTGAATGACTTCAGCTGATTGTTTCCCTGTGGCCCCCTGTGACTGGGGAATGGAGTATAAATTCAGTTCTCCCAAATAAAAGTTGGTAAGTGCATGGAAGAAAATGGAATTAATAATAATAAAAAAAAAGTAGAAGGTTTTCTATATATTAGCAAAAAAATGGCTCCTACATAGAAGAAAATCAGCATATTCAAACTGTCAACAGAAGAGCAGCAAAATAAATCACAAACATTTAATAGCACGCAAAGAAATAGCTGTATTATGCAGTAACCTGTCTCACCTTTTCAAAACAACACCATGTAAAGATGCAACAGCCATGAGATAACTATATTAGGAAAGAACCAGTAGTTATAAAGACAATTTAAGTGAGATACAGAGAGGACCAAAACAGGTATATGAAAAAAAATAATTATAAAAAGTACTCCTTTTTACAATTTACACTACAATAAGTAACTTGAGTTTCTTGAAAAGTAGGTGATTCATCTTAACAGAGATGTATAAAATAAGGTTTTTAACATTACATTAATTTTTATAGACAGATAAATGAAAAAAGAATGAAAGCAAACATCTTCATTTTCAAAAAAATGTTCATCAAGTTACGGTTGGTTCCCATGAGGGCACCTGAGGCACCAAAATGTTGTTTTTCAGAAATTAAAAGTTTTTACAGCTCTCATGCCTATATTCTAAAGATGTATCAAGATGTTAAAACAAACACATCAATTGCCAAGAGATTCTATTCAATACAAAGTCAACTAGTGAAAGTGTGGTGCAAGGTGACTTGGACCGTTAACCCCCAGTTTGAGAGAAGTCGAGGTAGATCTGCTGTAAGATCACCACTCTTTTCCATATGCAAGTATATGGTTATTAGCACATAAACACAGTTTAAAAATTAAATACTAACCTTCCTGAACTGTGATTTCTAATGGATTCCTACTAGAAGAGTGCAATAGTTTTTGGTAGTTTTGTGCATTTTGGTCAAACAACTGTACAAGAAGTGTACAGGTCTTTTCGTATTCACACCTGCTAACTGTGCACAGTTGCTCCAGCTGCTGGAAAACTGTAGCTGTATCATCCAGTGGATCTTCTAAGCCGTCTCTGGAATAGAGATAAAAAGCATCCATTCAGCCACTATTGGTTAAAAGCTATTCTCTTTTCCCATCCAGATCCTGAAGCACTGTCACTGAACTGCTGAACTACAAAAACCTTAGCAGCTGGTGAATACAACAGACAGATATAAGATCTCATTTTATTTAGAGACATACCCAGACACATCCACACAAACACAGAACAGTATTCTACTTGTGCCCTCCTCGTTAACACGTATTTGAAAAAGCAAGGAAGAGAGGAGATGAGGTTAGCAGTATGATCACAGAAAAGTAAATCCCGATGAACTAAGGTCCATTGTGCCTGAAGACAGTATTAAAAAGCAGCATCTTTCTCAGAGGATGATGGGAGGACAGAATGGAATGCTTTGTAGAAATGGATTTTACATATTCAACAAATCAAGCACAAGACCATGACACCAAAGCCAACAAGCAAGCTTTGGTAAAATGCCACGCAACTGCTTTATAAATCTTGATTTTATTCTTCTGTAAGAAAGCTGTGACCCTATGATATGCCTATAACAAAGAGATCAATGGCTCTTGCCATAAAGTTTAACTATGCTCATTAAACAAATCTCATAGGAAAATTTTATTCATTAGAAGCTTAACCTTTTGTTGCACAGGCAACAAACAATCAACAGGTAAAGATAACATCCAAAAAGTTAATAAAGCTAACAGTGCTAGCATCCAAACTTTGAAAGATATACAGTGGCCAAAAATTCTGATGTTCAAGGTGGGCTGAACTAGACCTCTTATCAGGTATTTACAAATATCCTCATCTTCTCCCTGTCGGCTTTTCCCACAGATTAGAAAGCCTACTCCTCCACAATGTAACAAGGGCATCCAGAAGAATCTCTCATCAGTGCCAAAGCAGCTGAATTTTCAGTGCTGATGGCGATCCTAACGAAGACAACAGCACATTTCAACACAGCTGGTCATGCCAGATGGTTTGGCCCAGAAACTCAGATCCAACAAGTGCTTCAGGTCTGGAAGCTGATATAGAATGTACCACTCAGTAGAAGAGAAAGCTGAGATATGAAGGTTCAACCCTGAGACTCCATTGCAGAAAAGCTGAACAGAGCAGATAACTAACTTAAAAATGGCAGAAGAAGTGTAGGCTGATGGAGAGAAGGCCCAGGAAATCTGACCGCACCTGCAATCAGCTTCTTGTCCTTCCCTGTCCTGTCACTGGAACCTCCGCTGGGTTACTACTAATTCTTGTTCCTCAGACAATGATAGAGAAGCTCACAATTTTGAACCATCAGGAAGTCAGTCTTTAACATACCTATGACGATAGCATAAGGCAAGTAACACCAACTACAGCTTAGTCACTAAACAGTACGATGACAGATGACATCATTTGCCGACATAGATTCTCACTATGCTGAGATGAAAAGCTGAACACAGTTCCTCATGCAAACTCAACAAGTAATGTAAAACTGAAACGAAAAACCAGATGTGCCTTGTTCTGCAGTCCTGCAGACTGACAGGAGATCCTGCTCTAGCAGCGGTTTGGACTAGATGATCTGTAGAGATCCCTTCCAAGCCCTACCAATCTGTGAATCCTACCAGCGAGAATTCATAAAAGCCCTTGGGAGAAAATAAATCCAATTCAGCAATCTAAATTTCTTCTTATCTGCTATATTATAGTGTGGACTATAAGGTCATTTACTTAAACTATTAAAAAGAAGATTTTGGCTAAGAAATTTTTAAATGGCCAATTTCAACCTTGCCACTCTCTAGCTTGTTCTATTTGGTCTCTTCCTTTCCTGTGCGTGGGGTTACTCTACCCTCCATACCCCTAGAAAGTGACTCACCGAGAAAACGTGTCACAGCTGAACAATACAGTTGCTTTAGAGAGTCTTAACAAAGGGGGAGTGGGAATAAGCTTTTTTTCAAAACACAACAGCCCATGAGAGGAAAAACAATTAGAATTTACATTTGATTTTGGCCTGAATTTATTAAGCAAAAGGAGTACAATGATACCAGCCAATTAAGATAATCTAAAGAAATTGCCATGGTAATCAGAACCAGCGTACTTAAGATTTTAAACATAACCAAAATATAATATGCCAACAAATCAGAAAATTAAACATTCCATATTACATTTTTAAAGTTGCAATTACAAGTTTACCTTATAACTACAGGAACACATTCCAGTCTAGAAGTAATATAAGCTTTTGTTATCTCAGGTGCATATGTATCTAAGAGGTGGGGTTCTGCCGCTTTCACAAAGGGTACAGATGCTACCATTCTTTGCCACAGAGTTAGCAAATAATGAACACTATTTGGAGCGAACTCCCAGTGCTATAAGAAAACAAAACATACTTCTGTTAAAGCATCCCAGTGTGAAATTTTAGTTGCGAAACATGATGCTTTTATCTTAAGTAGTCTTATTCATTCAAATAACTGAAGGGCCCAGTCAGAACTGAGAGATAGTACGGCACACATTTTAGAGTAGATCTAGAATTATTTGTAGGCACTCTCACCTCCTTCAAGTGAAATCCATGATTCAAAACTCAAAGCGAAGCCTAGATTCTTACACAGTGCATGGTGAGATTTAAGCGCTATAAAAGGGCCATTCAAAAATCCTAAATGTGGAGTGGAAAACAGTCTAGAGCCACCTAGACACCAGAAAAGGTAAAGAACAGTAAAGCATCTCAACTACCTTTTCCAAGCTTATGGAGCTGCCATTGACAACTCAGAAATTCAAAGGTCAAAATCTCCTAAAGGTCACCATCTTCAGCTGTTATTCTGAAGACCAGAGAAAGACTCCGGAGGAAATGCTAAAATAACAGTTGTATTACTCAAACAGTGTGCGTGTCTTTATCTTAGTGTGTTTCAAAAATAAATCTGTAAAATTTTTAACACTGTGAGAATCTTTGATCCTGTGATCTGTGTCCTTCTCACACAGATGTGGGTCCCTCAAAAATTTAGACATTATTCCACATAGCTTCTGAATCCAGCTCGGATGGGAACTTTGCACTCAGCATATAGGCAACTGTGTGTATGTACACATATATTAAAATATATATATATGCACAAAAGCAGAGCTCAAGAACCTAGTGTAGGCATTTCACAGTTTACATGGGAGCATATGTGTAAGTATTTTAGCGTTGCATGAAGGGTTTAGTTTGTTAGATTTTTTTTTTTTGTCGAGGGTGAGGACTAAGGCTGGAGGATTAACATCCATCTATCTCCTGCTTCAGCTGTCACTATCTTCCTTAAATCTGCTCCCATTACAAAACTTCACAGGAAGAGTGGGAACTTGTTCTAGAGAATTTAGAAATCTGAGTTACATCACTGACCAAATAGATCTTTAAAGACAAGTCTCATCACCTCCTCAAAAAACACCAACACAGAGAACTAGGATCAGTCGTCTTTGTCATTCAAGAGTTGAAGAGAACATTTCTGTATATATTCTTACCTGTAGGCTAGTAATAGTAAAATTTGCTATAAGTTGGATGACTTCTGAGTAATCTTTCACCATTACTAGCTCTCCTAGTTGATAGTTTGTCTTTAGCCGAGCCAAAAACCGACAGAATTCATGGTAATTACCCGGATCAGATAAACCCTAAATTTGAAGAAGCAAATTTTTAAAAGTTAACAGCTTAATCTAATAGCAATTTTTATGAACACTATTGCTAATTGGGTGACAATTTTATTTGCACAGAGGATTTGCTTTGTTTTGAGTAGAAAATCAAAGCAAACAGATGTCTGGCCGCAAGTAGTTTTGACAGATTCGGTAAATTAATGAAGACTAACTGGGAAAACAAATCCACAGCTGTTTTAGCATTTCAAATAAATAAAATGAAAAAGAAAGAGATACCTGTGGATTTTCAAGTATTTGTTTCACTCCTTTGATTAGACTACCAAGATATTTGGCACGCTCTGCATTGCTGAATAAAGACCTCCTTGTAGAAGCAAACTGAACTAAACAAGAAAGTGCCTGAAGAATTAAAAAAATACTGTTAAGATTAAAAAAACAAATCAAACTTTCAGAATAATCTCCTCTTCATTTTTTGAGCAATCTCTGTAGTATGTACTGCTGTCTATAGTACATTCTGTGGGTGAAGATTATTTTTGCAGTAATGTCCATATGATCACTGAACACAAATACGGCTCAGTTTTAAAATTTCCTTTTACAACAGCTTCTGACCTCACCAAAACAATTAGGTGGATGTTTTCTACGTGGCTGAGCAGTGCTGAATTGGGGAAGGAAGGATACGAATGCTTTCAGATTCAGAAATGAAAACTGGCGCTGAAGTTCAAAGTAAAGGCATTGTGACTGGGCACTGAGCCAGGGACTCATAACATGCTAATGCACAGAATAAAACCGGGTCTTTTGGACAAAGCAAAGATGTAAGACTATTTTCCATAATTACTTCAGTGTAAATCATGCATATCACTTACTAACTGAGACAGCATTGGCGGAAGGGAATGATACAAATCAAAAAACAGGTCCAAGGTCTCTGGCTCCAGGAAAACTACGGAAAAAGATAAGTTGGTTTTACCACTCTACAAGCAATAATTAAATACCTTTATTTCAACAGAATCCTCATTTTTTTTAACACTAACAGTGAGATGTCACTGTAGTTTAGTATGAACTACGAATATATGCATTAATTAGCTCATTGTACAATATTAAACATTCTCTTTTTATCATATCCTATAGCTCACAAAGAATACTTCCCTTGAACTGCAGATGACAATACTTTGTCAGTTGCTTACAGAACACTACTCTGTAACAGATGTAAGTAAATTGGTTTCTTCGGGTTACTATAGTAGTACACTAAATCAAGACAGGTTTCAGATACAAAGGATTCATTTAGTCTGTATTGAAACAAAGGCAAGTTTTCAAAAAGAGTTCCACAGACTATCCTGAAGTCTACACACTGATAAGGAGAAAAAAAAATGCTTTCGACACCGAATAACCAATTCAGTGTGCAATCACATCAAATGAACTATAACACTACCGTATTTTATGACAGGGTAAGAATAGAGTAGAAAAAGTTCACCAATAATTCATAATTAAGTAATCCCACAAATTAAGTATCTTTTCAAAGTTGTTCCATTTACAAGCATTATTTTATACAAAGACTTGTCTAAAATAAAGAATCACATAACAAAGGTTAATTTCCTTAGGCACTCTTTGTGTTTAATGATTAAAGTGAGATCCCTCCATGGACAATTTAAAGTATCTAAACTAAAATTCTGGGCAAACCTATCTCCTTCTCCTTCCTAGGGGGTCTTGGGAAAATACTGTTACTTGCCCAAACTCAGCCTCTTGTCAGTATTCCCTTCTTGCCATGTTATTACTCTTCATCCCTCACACTGCAATCAGAGGCTACTGTATATCAATGGAGAAGGAATGGAGTTACACATGGAGACTGATGAAGAATAGTATCCTTGAAATAAGGATGAGTATCAAACACCACAGAGTGTGATGCTATACAGGTGAGACAGATTTAAATCTTCCCTCCAGGGCATGCGAAACTGTGTACCTGCTCTCGCTAGACGTAACAGACTTCCAACCAGGCTCATTTATTTTGCCAAGGAGCAGGATAAATTAGCCTACAAGGAGCTCCATGCTGCTAGTGCTAAACTGCGTCCAATACCCAAAGTAATTTCATTAAAGCAAGCTTGGACATATTTATACTAGACCACCATCTGCACTGTATAAGCTCAGGAAGTCAAACCTCTAGAGTCTAAGAACCAAGATGCAACCCTTCTGCTGCTTCATTAACAAGCTCACATACTAGAGCAAATATGCACACTAAAAAAAACAAAACAAAACCAACACATATACAGTTTTCTTATCAGGAAGAAGACAAGTAAAAACAGACAGCTACAAATGCCGTACCTCATCAAGGTGTTCATATGCCAGGGATGAGAATAGTATTCAGTGTCTAATTAGAATAATTTGATTTACTGTGAACATGTTAAAGACTACATTTATTATTTCTGCCAGTAAAAATAACAATAGGAAAACTGTGGCAGAAATAGCAGAAGAGATTTACCAATAACTCACCAGCAAAAAGCTCTACTCTATATTAAAAATGATTTTTTATTTGCAAGTCCTATGACAGAAGAAGTTACACAATCCACTGGGTATAGACTTCAGACTACTAACAGTCATGCTCCTTTCTTACTTGTTCTCCAGTTTGTTGGAATCTGCACAGTGCACAGGTCATCTGCAGATTCATCAGCTGAATTTCCAATGAAATCAAAATTAAGACAGTTTAGTACAAGCTTCAAAAGTTGCATTGCTAGACCTTGCTGCTGTTGGTCCTGAAGGGTTAAAGGTTTTGCCATGAGCTAAGGAAAAAAGAAATCTTGTTAGGTCACCTGCACAGAACATGCTTTAAAAACAAACTTGAAAAGGAAAACATTTGGATGTAAAGCTGCAAAGTTCAGAGCAAGAGAACACATACTAAGATAAAACTAAGTCCTTCAACAATAAAAGGTACAGTCTTCCCTAAAGGCAAGGGGAAAATCACTATTACCACCTCAGAGACTTCTTCCACATCCAGCTAAAGCTCCCAGTCTTATAATCAATTTTTAAAAGGCTCGTGAAAAAATCCTTTTGCATAAAATACTTAAAGGTCAAAGAGCGTATCAGTGATGCTGTCTGTTAAAACAGTGCTAACGTTCACTGTAAAAATTAAACTTTACAGTTTTCTCTTTCAGTTATTCCAGAGTAGCATGGAGAATACTTCATACACATACATCACACGGGTAAAAAAAAAATCTCTCAACAATTGGTTATTTTTTTAGTTTGCTGTCCAGGCTGCTAAGCAGCATGAGTTTCCCAGTGTGCATACTCAAAGACTGTTCCTTTGCTAACTCTAGAGAAACCTGACATTAAAAACCAATGAAACTAAGAGTCTGTATTCTGAATGTAGCTATTAGCAACATCTGTATAAATATAGCTGTCAAGAGTCTCTACTGCTTTATAACCCCCCGTAGTGTCAGAATAAAAAAGTACTTGGTAAGCAAAACAAGCTGTTGGGATTTGGAAGTCTACACTCAGCATACTGTGTGTACATTTTTATCCACCCCCTTCCGTAATTATAATAATTTAAATAACATTTTATCCTGAAGAAATCACTACCTGAAGATTAGACACAGAGAGTAAAGGTACTGAAAACAAACCTCAAATTCATTAGTCACTGATACAGTTTGTGAACATTAAAAAAATAAACTGACAAAATTTTGTCTAGAAAAACAATAAAATAAATGCAAATGCAACAACTTTATCTAGTTCATCTGCTCCTTATTTAGATTCAAAGTCACATCTCAAGTTTATTAACAAAAAGGTTTTAAATTCAGATGATAGGAATTAAAATCAACCGTGTGTCATTAGACACCTCATTAACTTGATAATAACTGTTGCACCGCACTAGAATCGGCACTGAATTGTGAATTTGGCTTTGAAATCAACACCGAATTTCTGATATCTTGTATAAACATAACCCAGTTTGCCACCTATCCTCTCTAACTTCTATACTCTCAGTATTCTTTTAGTGATTCCACATTTGTCAGCTGAGTGTATTTTTCAGTGTGTTACAGATATTGAAATACTTCTAAATCCAGCTTCCTATACTAAAGCTGGGATTATAAAGATACTAATTATAATTTTCCTATGTTTCTGTCTGGGAAGCTGTGTGATGCTGCTCAGACAAACCTTTCAACATATGAGAGACTAAAAAAAGTACTTGAAGAAAGCTAGGAAGTGGGTGCCGCAGTGTACAAGTTCATGCACGTACATTTATTGTTTTGATGTGTAATGGGGTTTACCTTAAGAAGATTCTTAATTCTTTTAAATTATATATGATTTCTCCATTAATATGCCATCCCAAAACTGATTTAAAACATCCTGTGTACCTTAGCAGAGCATTCCCTCTTTAGAGGTGGGGGCTTATACATTATTTAATTGCTTTATATATTAAAAAATACATACTGCCTGTCACCTGAGCACCGGTAGCTGACCACATGTGCCCTTTAAACTTACTGTAACTGTGAGGTAAAACATGCTAGTTGGACTAAAAACAGACTGTGGAAAAAAAATGTAAGCTAACAGAGTTTATCTCTTTTTTTACAGCAGTACCTCAGATATCTCAACCTTGATCATTACACCTTTAGCCAAAAAATAATTGCTACCATTATCTATTGGCCCACTGTGATGACACCTGTGTTTCAATTCTTAGCTTCAAGACCTGCATCCAAATTTCAACACCTAATTTATTTGGTTTTCAGGAAATCTGAATAAACTGGTACTCCCAAATAAGTCAAGGACTAGAAATCAGGCAACATTTAAAAAATAAGCCGCACTCAAAAGCAAACTGATCCTTGAGCTTAAAAAAGCAGCATAGTACCTCAGGGTGCCACTGCTATGTAAGGCCTTGACCAGCACAAAATGAAAGTGCAAATTCCAGCTGCGATCTCAGTTCAAGCCATGCACTTGAGAGAGCCCTAGCTTAACGCACACTGGTCTTCAGCACCTCCTCTCTCAGAGGTGCCTCTGAGGAGGCTGCAGCCTCAATTACCCCAGAACGTTACAGAGAGTATAGGGGAACTAGTGAAGGAGAAAAACACCCTGGCCAGAATTGACTGCGCTGCCATGTCACAAGATAGAGAATTTGCCTGTCTTCTTGGTCACTCGTAGTTTAATAGATAACTCTTTCAGCAAATACTGAGATGGTAGGCCCAGCAAATGTGAGATACCATTAAATTAAGAAAAACATCAAAAAAGACAAGTTCAAAATTTAGATAGTTCATCCTCAACAGGAAGATATACAGAAAGAGATGGCACAGAAAGACTGAGAGAGCGCAAGAAAGACATGGAGGGAAGATGATTGGAATTTTTGCCTTTGAACATTTTTTGGTCACTTGAGCTTAAACGGGTGTCATGTAATCCATTTAGGTACAGAACTCATCAACTCAGAATATTAAGGACTCAAACTGGGACGATTATGATGTTAACGATTTAGGTTCAATTACAAAGAGCCTCACCTCCTTCAAAAGAGAGCACGCAAGCATCAGTATGTCCTTTAGAGAGGTGTCACGGAATGAGGTAGCTATTTTACGATGTTTTGCTGAAGGTCTTGAATAATCAACCTAAGAAAAGTTAGGACATAATAAACAATGCTCCCTTCTTTGCTAAAACTAGATAATAGGTATATCTGGCAGATTAATTATTTGACATTAGAAATTAAAACTATGGTCCAGCACTAAATATACATCTTGACACCTTCTTGAAGTGCCTCTTTTTTTCCGTTCAAGGTTGTCTCTCTTTCTGGATGGAAAGCTCTGAGGTGCTTCCTCAGGTTAAGATATAGGCAAAAGAAAATCACTGGCAGAAATTCAATTAAAAAAGTCACTCATTCACTTTGCTTTATTAATTCTAGTGACTGGGGTGAGAGAAACTTTACCCTGTATCAGGCACGGTGTGTATCTGATACAGGTAGAGTCTTTGCACTAGGAATTGTTTGTGTCTTCTATATTTTGCTGGGGAGAGGAAGGTGTGTTAATCCCTTCATGCCTAAGAAATGTTTCTCCAACCATTTTTACGAAAGGTAGAAACATTTAACACACTTTGCCAGCAATATATACATGTCTTGCAGAAGGAAAAAAAACAACAAACCAGATGTGCTTACTAGATTCATTTCCTGAGTCAGTTCTGAGAGAATCATTACTCCTATTATATAATGGTCCACAGTGCCCTACAGAAAAAAACAGATAGGGTTGCTCAGACATCACAGCTTGTATGTAGTATTTTCCAACATTTCTAGAATCAGATTGTATTCAGTATTTTCCAACATCTCTAGAATCAAGAGGAATTTTTAGGCTGAGATATCCCAAGCTGTTTAGAAGGCTTCCATGTCAAATTCTGTCAACATTAATGGAACTAGATCTTCAAACTCCCTAAGTAGCTCAAAAAAAACCAACCAAACCTTCATAAATTTTAAGAATTGTGTGACAACAAAAGCACATCAGAAAACAGACTCTAAGTAACTGTGATCTAGAAATTCACTATTATCCATTTCTCAAAGCTCTGTTCAGTATTCTAGAACTGGTAAGGCAAGCTGCATGAAATTCAAACCACTAAAAAAATTAAGCCGTGCATGTATGAAAAAGATCACAGGGCACTCTAGGGGAAAAAAAAGAAAAATATTGAAATGTTATCTATCAAAACCCCCTAATACTCTTCCCTCCACAGTAGTATACAATGCATTGGTTTGAACTGTACGACATATTCCATCTTGGAGAACTTGTGTCTAAAGTGTGAGAGAGTAGGTATCAAGCATTCGCATCTGAGGGTGCGATCTGAGCATCAGTATCAAGTTCCTTGGAATGTTTTGAAATTCAGATACAATGCCGAATTTTGCATCTAATTAATAAAATTTAGCTGTCTCCACTGAGCTACTACAAAGCATTTATAGAAAAATTAAATCTGCTTTGTTAAAAACAATTAAAATCAACTGCAATTAGGCCTTGCCATTGAGACAGGGGGAAGATCCCTGTGTCTGCTTTCACAGCTGCAGTCTGCAGGCTCAGTTCCCCTGGTTTCCAAAAAGTCACACCACCCTTGTCAAATTTTTCCTGATATTTGTCACAACCACACTCATTTTCACAACTCTGAAGACCACTCGAAGTACAACTAATGAAGAATCTGGCTATTTACCAAGGGGCCTAACTTTTCACTGCCATCTAGTTTGCATTGTCACTTGCACCAAAGTGAATGTGAAAATTTCAAACACTCTGGCAAAATCTATATCATTGCTCTGTCTGCATTCAGTAAAACGGAACATCTTATACTGTAATTTGAACGCAACTTTCTTTTACATTCCAAATTCTTAAGACAGACTATATGAACGTTCCTTAGATCACACAAGCCTGCAAGAATGGAAAATGCAACCTCCTCTTTTTCACAGGTGTGAAAAGCTGTGTGGTGAATTCTGAAGGAGTTGGGAACAGAACTGCAGACCCAGCTGCTATTCCCTTTCTCTACATTAAATCACACTCAAACTCACACTGGATGAAGTTCAAGCTGGAATCCTAATGCATATTATTTGAAACTACCATATGCTAATTATTAACATATATTAGTTTTGGTTAGGGATTATTTTTTCAATTTTAATGTAAAATTTAATTCACTAGTAGATCTATGGCTTCATTTTCTTTTCTACAGGAATTCTTAATTTAACTAAAGAAATCTCTTAAGAAGCTAAATTTTGTATTTATATCTCTACTTTTAATGAGCTACACACTAAAGAGTCACACTGCAATCATTTTAATAATAAATGCAAAACCCAATTACAGTACATTCATAAAAATAACTGCAAAATGGTGGAGAAGTATACTTGAATTTGTTTTTAATAAACAGAACATTGCAACTTATCTTTTATTAGACATTCCCAATCTAACTCAAAAAGTACATTAACTCGAACAGTACTATAAACAAAATAAAACTGAAAAACAAATGAGAAACTCATTGGCAAGAAACATAAGCTGTTAACTTCGTATTTTCTTGTTGAGAAGCCAGGATCACCAACACATACACACATAAGGGATCATTTTGGAAGTAAATCTCCAAATAGCTTAAATTTTCTATTATTTTTTCTCAGAATAAGTACTAGGCTTTACATTCACATTAATCAGAATGATTAATTTGTACTAACTTTTTAAGCAGATTAGCCATCTCCCAGAAAACTTTTTTAAAAACCTTTTTATGCATGTTAAATGTATGAAATAATGTAGTCTGGCTAATAACCCATGACATCCAACCACAAGATGCTGTGTATCCTGTATCATTAGCCACCGCTTCTGACAGTATTACTCTAGATTTGATTACTCTAGATTCTGAATTTGCATAGTGAACAGTTCATAGCAAATGACTGCACTCTGACATGAGGATAAATTATTTCCAATTTTCAAATACTATGTACCGAGATCACCTCTCTATGCTGTAACGCATCTTCTCCGTAACAGTGACCAATGCAGCCGGGAAACAGGAAATAACATGGAAGGAAATGTAAAACAAGAACATTTTTGCCTCCTGCCTCATCCAGTCACTGGATGGGGAAGATGAGTGATCTTTCCTCCCAAACTTCCCCATATCCCTACCTAGAACACGTAAGTTTCATGATATGTTAGATTTAAATACATATGATAATAATAAAAGCACTCTAAATTTATTATTTATTTCCCTATATTGTACACCATAATCCTAGGAGAGTCAGAATGTCTTTTTTTTTGTTTGCTTTCACATCTCTTTACACGTTTGGAGAGAGAACACATATATGTATATATGCATACACATCTAAGTGCTCATGCACACAAATATGAATCATCAGTTTCTCATAAACGAAAAATTAATGGGGCAAGCAAGGACCACAACCATGTAACAAATATATATATATATATAGTGTCTTGCAATTTTGTGTACCAGAGTATTAGCTTTACACCACCTTTTCCCAGTACCTTCAGAAGCAGGGGTATTGAGTCATTTCTGCTAAAAATTAAAGTGCAGGTGAGAGTCCCACTGCTTATACAGAAAATCAACAATGTAAGACCATATCAGTGAACACTCCTACAGTTTATGAAGGTGTCTTTTTCATACAATCATAGAATCACTAAGGTTGGAAAGGACCTCTGCAATCATCAAGTCCAACCGTCAACCTAACACCATGACAGGCACTTGAAAAAGGTAATTTGAACTAATTCTAGACCTAAACAAATAGGCGCAATTTTAGCAGTCATTGTTACAAGCACCAGACTCATGCTTTAACACATTCAACAGGCCTGCTCTTCAGGGGGTGCAGCACCAGTGTTTGTAACACTGCCAGAAATGGATCTCCACATTAGGTAAAAAGCAAATTAAGACATTAAATAGAATGGCTTAACAGGAGTTGATGCTTTATAACCATACTGTGAAAATGTGCTTTGGAAAAAGAAAACCAACCAAAAACATGACAACATGATGAATAGTGTAAGGCATCAAACCCCACAACCTCGCACAAGTATCAAACCCGCCGTCGTTCTTCCTTGCAGAGCGATCTTCTATTTTAAGCAATGCTCTTCACAGTTTTTCCACTCAAGTGTCTAACAACTAAGTGCCATAACATGCCAGGCACTGAACATGAAGAGGTCCAAACAGAAAAAAAAGGCAGAAGTGAGTGATTGTTTCCTACCTGCAAAAATTTTTTTACGTCAGAAATAATGTCTCTGAAGATGAGCTGATCTTTTAGCACCTCAAACCATCCTAATTTTGTAATTTTAGCAATGACTTGAACAAGAGCTTGGATGACAAAAGGAGCCAGTTTGGGTTGAGATGCTACATAGTTCAGAATGTAATTTCCTGCAAAGAAGAATTTTAAAATCAGCAACGCAAGTTTTCTGTAAAGAAAACCAATTAAATGTTTCTAATAGAAATTTAAGGCATGGATTTAAAAAAAAACAAACACCATCACACTGTATTCTTATGGTTACTACAGCAAGTTACATTAAATCATTAAAAAACAGCTAAACATTTAGTAACACAAAGCACATTATATATATATATGATCATTATTCTAGGACACATATTACAACAGTTTGTGAATTCAGAGAATGCTGGGAGGTAATTTTTCAATGCGGTCCCATATACTGGGCACTGATTATGTCACTACATAACAGCAGCTCTCACAGCCAACTTGAAATACATGGCAGTTTTTTCAGACAAGAGTCTCTACTGAATGTTCTCAAATCAGTCGAGGCCATCCCTTTCAGTAATGCACACTGCAGCTGCAGAAGTTCCCCTCTAACTAGAAAAAAATTAACCTGTTTCACAAGCTGTTGAAAGGTATAAAATTAAAGTTGATTAAAGATAATTTTTACCTGAAAGAACATTGATATCTTTTATCCGAAGTAGTGGATTCTCAACAACGCATTTCAGAGTTCTATTATCCACAGAACTAACAGTGCAGATTTTTCTAAAAACCCAAATCAAATCACACACTCCTCGTGCAAAGCCTTTCCCTATTAAAGACCTAACACATACTTGCTTACTCTTTCAGGATATAGCAATAGCTTCAACATAGACCCTAAAAGGTAAGGAAAATTTTGTAGGATCTTAACCGTACAAATAAGAACCTGCCTTGGCATGACTTCTACAAATGTGAAGAGTTGATCATGAGCAATGTTACATGTAAGTGTCTCGCGAGTGTACTAGCAATATCTGCAACATTCATCATTTACAAACATCAACTAAATCGTAGTGTCCTGTGGGATAAATAAAAAGACTACCTTGAAAAGTCAGTCCTTTTTTAAAATATGGAGTAATCTGAGCTAAGATATTTATTATAATATTGAAACTAGGAAGTGTTATTTGTGAGCTAATTGCAGAGAAATGATGAAAGAGTACACAACCACTTTTATGTTCACTCTCTCACAATGACTACCTTATGAATATCAAGCTTAGTAAACAGAATTGGAGGAAAAAGATTATCCACTGAATGGTTACTGTGCTAACATGAAGTTTCAGATCCAACTAATATAATGAAATTTTAACCACAAACGTTACTTACGAATGTCAATCCTTTGTTCGATAGGTAATGGAGATGCCCTGCTTACAAGCTTAGACAGGCATGTTGCTGCCAGAAGCTGAGCATAGGACGTCTACAAAAACACATAAAAAGATATTGTTCAAAACCAGGCTAATTAAAGACAGGGACAGTAAGTCAAAACCTGATAAATAATCAATAAACCAGACTGGTTATCAGATTTTGGTTATGTTTGTTGTGTACCAAAAATTTGTAAAAGATGCATTTTAGTAATATCTTTGTTGCATTAGAAATTAACAAATTACAAAACACTAATAAAATAGTGGGGACCTAAAAATACTATCCCTTTTGATGGAAACCATTAATCTAAAAATAATTGCACTATTCAGTAGAGTTCTTTAGTTTTGAAACCTGTTTTTAATTTAGAACCATGAGATGATTACCATGGGTCCAGCCCTCGATTCAAGATATTTTCAAATGTGTTTCCTCTTTTTCTTTCTCCTTTCGCTCTCTTTTTGAGCAATTTGAAAAACATAGCAGGAATTATACCAGACTTAGCTTGGACTATCAAATCAGAGTCAATTCCCCTATCACTTTATCTAGACTTTACCATGAAATTAAATACCAAAAATGAATCTGAGTGATGATGAGAGAATGGTTTAAACACACAACAGATAAGCAGTTTAAGGATTTTTTTTAACACTATCTTTTTTCCATTGTATCTAATACCTAGGAAACAAGAACAAGGTGACGTTCAAACCCCAGTTTATGCCACACTGTGTCCTGACACTGCTCTACAGATGACACAACCCCTTCTGAAGGTACTGAAAGCTAAGATGCTTTCCCTTCTTGTCCCTGACATCTCCAAGGCAAGGTATCGTCACTCCTACAAAGACCACCTCCAAATGAAAAGAATTCTAGAAACGTTTATGAAACAGAGTATGTACAAAAACAGGAAAAGCATTTTGCCTTTATCGTACTGACATGGTAATGGCCCATGACTGAGAAACCTACTTGAGCTTCCATGAGCATTATTACCTTCATGGACAACACACCTTGCAGATACTTACCGTTCCTTGTTCTAAAAGAAGTTGGCATTGGCTAAGACATTCTGGGCTATCAATAAGTTCCAAGAGTACCTTCTCAGCTTGCATTCGCTGTGCTAGATCAGTTCCTTCATAAAGGTGGTTACATAGTACTTCTAGTTCTGCCAGACTCTGTTAGGAAAGAACATAATTGAAACTTCCATGAAGACTTTTCAACTACTTAAGATTTCTTTTAAGTGCTTACAAACCTAGACACTGTACCAGTAACATGAATTGTTACCTATGCTAAACTTTCCAGTTAATTCACATTTAAATTACTAAAAAATCGGAGGCTTTTTGTGGCAAGAAGCCAAAAATAACTCTGAAAATTAAGTTGCCATTTTTTATTCTCTCAGTCACCAAAGTATTGTTTAAATATGGTTCAATCCATCTGTTTTTCTGAGCCTTCAGAGAGGAAATCCATAGCTTTTCCAGAGACATGAAAAGATGGAGAACAGTGAACAATGTGAGCTATGCGACTTGGAAAACTTCCGGCAAATTTCGTTTTAAAAGCTGTAATTATTTATCTAATTACTACACCTGGAAAAAATAAGGATTGTCTACATCTGTTGATGCAAATACCAATTAAACATGGGACAATTCAGAAGCTATAGTAGCAACAGAAGAGCTAAAATTCCTCTCCACTTAGAAGTTGATAAAGTTCTCTTTGGTAAAGAAGGTGTGTAGGGAGGACACTATCTCTCTCCTATGTGAGGGATATGATTTGTACCTACTGGTCCCTGTGTCACAGGGGACATGAACCCTTTGAACACATTTCAGAATCATTACGCAAACAGAAGTCTTAGCATCCACCAGGTGCCCAAAGCCTGTGGAACTCTCATCAAGAACCAGCCACCTCATTAGAAAGTACCCAGTAAATATTTCATGACTTGAGCATGGCCTGGAAAGAACAGTAAAAGAGAACACCCAGTATTTGACCAGTCTCATTTAAAAGTTTTGAATCAAAATCCTCTTCACCAGCCCTTCCAAAAAGATGTTTTGTGCTTGAAATAAAAGATTTGGTTCAGCACAATCCAGAATCACCTTACCATAGCTTGAATGCCTTTTAAAAATCAAAGACGATAACAGTATCGTTGGCAACCAAAGTACATCTGGTTTTGTCAATCAAAGCACATCATTTCCTAGAGACACACTTCTTATCGTTAAAATACCTCATGGTCTTTTTCCCATTTTGTTGTTGTTTTGTATATGGAGTCCCTGGCTTTGATAAGAGTTTTCCGAATTTCAGTAATAATGACATTTTAAGAGTCCTGGATTTTCAGTCAAAAGTAGCCGTGTGCTTGTTCCTTTGGAGAAATTTTAAGATATAGCACATTTGCCTCTGGAATGAACAGATCAAATACTTCAATGACTGAACTCAACAGAGACATCCTTTGTTTTTGTTTCCCCTCCCTCCCTATGTTCAGAGAGGGCAGAGGAAAAATACAGAACAGGTAACAATCCCAGTAATCCAGTTTTAAATGAAGCAAGATCCATGCCTATTAAAGTGAAAATTAAGACTCACAAAATGCAAGCATACACATTATGGAAAACATAATACAACACAAAACCCCCACATAATTGGGATAAAAATAAGGACATCTAGCAAAGAGCATCTTCAGACATACGTTACAATGCACCTTTCCATACTGGAACAACCCCGATACAACCTGAGAAGCAAGAAACAAATTATCATGTCATAACCAGCAAAAGTTAAAGATCCTCCTATATTTGATCTGAAATTTGACTTTCAAGTCTGGACAAACTTGGCAACCAGTTTAATAAAGTCCAGAATAAAGCTGGGATATCAGCCCAATCACCAAGGTCTGTATCATCTGTACACAACTGGCATTAAAATAGTAAACCATTTATAAGTTTGCTAAGCTTATACACAAGGAATTGATAGTGGATTTCAACAACTTGTGCACTTTAATACACTGTTAATATATTAAGGTTACACCAAAATTTAGAAATATAGGCTAAGGATCAGAATTAACTTCTTGCTGACAAGTTAAAACTGTGAAGCTTTTTATCTGAAGGACGAGGGACTTTTTAAAGCAAGCTTGAACAAAAACTAGATAATGATCTTCAAAGAAAAAGTTGGTTTATCAGATATTGAGACCAATGACCTTCAGCACTTTGAAATGCTTTATCTGGACGTGTTTGGTCTCAACGTTACGACAAAGTTTCTTACTGGTAGGCTGGAGGTATGGCCAGAAATCACTCGGAATTCTCAGACTTGTTAGATGTTCTCTGGGACATATTTTGTGTAGTACCAAGGAAACACACTGGTTTTCCTCGATTAAGATAGCAGGACCAAAAAATACAACTTGAAATCACCAAATACAACCATCTTGTGTAGGATGGCAACTCGGCTGAACAATAGAGGTATTATTCAACTTTATTAAGAAAACAATACTTGGAGAAACCAAGGTAAAAGTCCAAAACTAGCTCTCTATATTAGAGATATATTTTCTTCAAGAAAACAGAAGAGTGTCACAACCCCTTTTTCACTGTGATGTAAAACACGTGAAACTGATGCCTTCAGATACCTCCTTTACGCAAACCCTTATCAATACCTGAAAGGTGATTCCTAAGAAAACAGCAGCGTCAAAGAAGAGGATCTAGCTGTTGGCTACTCCAGTCAGGAGGAGAAACAGATCTGTATAAGAAGTGGCATCTTCCATCACAAAGAAGTGTAACTTTTTCCAAGAAACAGATTCACACCCTAACGAAAAAGGTTAGACACTGTGATTTTTAACCCCTGCTCGTCGCACTTTCATAATATTCAAAAGTAAGCTAAATAAAGCTCTCCAGATCCTTCTGGCCCCATCTCTCAGAAGCCCATGGCAACTCTCCTCACTAGCCGGTGGAAGAGCCGAGGGCCAGAAATGCTGGTGGCCCAGCTCCGCGGCAGCCCACCAGGCAGGCAGCCAAGCAGCCAAGCGAACTGGCAGGAAACCAGGTAGGCTCCTGATGAAAGTTTTGCTGACACTGATAAATTCCTGCAGACGTTTTGATCTTAATCAGTGTTTTCCAACTGAAAAATATTCTATTGACAAAGTTCCACTAGCTCCATGCAAGAGCAACAGGATGGGCATAACTGCTGAAATGCCGCAGTTAAAAAAAAATAAAAAGAAAGCCATCTGGGTATGAGGTGATGACAAAAGATATTTAGTGGTTCTTTTATGTAGCACGCCTGGCACCCAAGCATATTTAAATAAATGTCTAAAATGGCCTCTCCAACACCGTCAAAGCCTGCTGCCACCAATGCCGTGAACCCACTGGGACCCTGGATGAAGGCTGAAGACCTCGGCGAGTGTCTCCTGGGGCCCTTTTCCCGCCACCCCCGCTTCTTCCTCCGTGTCTGAGCCACGGCTGCCGCGGGTGCTGCTCACGGCGAGGGGCTGCCCCCGGCTCCGGGCGAAGAGGCGCTGCACGGAGCGCACCAACGCCTCCGGCGAGCAGCGGTGGCCGGGCGGCAGGCGCGGCCAGCTCACACAGCCGCGGATCAGCCACAGGC